>OX465282.1:14063070-14603397 GCA_949987705.1 Thereva unica
CTGGAATCGATTCCCTGGAATGTTTTATGTTTTATGTTTTATGTTTTATGTTTTATGTTTTATGTTTTATGTTTTATGTTTTATGTTTTATGTTTTATGTTTTATGTTTTATGTTTTATGTTTTATGTTTTATGTTTTATGTTTTATGTTTTATGTTTTATGTTTTATGTTTTATGTTTTATGTTTTATGTTTTATGTTTTATGTTTTATGTTTTATGTTTTATGTTTTATGTTTTATGTTTTATGTTTTATGTTTTATGTTTTATGTTTTATGTTTTATGTTTTATGTTTTATGTTTTATGTTTTATGTTTTATGTTTTATGTTTTATGTTTTATGTTTTATGTTTTATGTTTTATGTTTTATGTTTTATGTTTTATGTTTTATGTTTTATGTTTTATGTTTTATGTTTTATGTTTTATGTTTTATGTTTTATGTTTTATGTTTTATGTTTTATGTTTTATGTTTTATGTTTTATGTTTTATGTTTTATGTTTTATGTTTTATGTTTTATGTTTTATGTTTTATGTTTTATGTTTTATGTTTTATGTTTTATGTTTTATGTTTTATGTTTTATGTTTTATGTTTTATGTTTTATGTTTTATGTTTTATGTTTTATGTTTTATGTTTTATGTTTTATGTTTTATGTTTTATGTTTTATGTTTTATGTTTTATGTTTTATGTTTTATGTTTTATGTTTTATGTTTTATGTTTTATGTTTTATGTTTTATGTTTTATGTTTTATGTTTTATGTTTTATGTTTTATGTTTTATGTTTTATGTTTTATGTTTTATGTTTTATGTTTTATGTTTTATGTTTTATGTTTTATGTTTTATGTTTTATGTTTTATGTTTTATGTTTTATGTTTTATGTTTTATGTTTTATGTTTTATGTTTTATGTTTTATGTTTTATGTTTTATGTTTTATGTTTTATGTTTTATGTTTTATGTTTTATGTTTTATGTTTTATGTTTTATGTTTTATGTTTTATGTTTTATGTTTTATGTTTTATGTTTTATGTTTTATGTTTTATGTTTTATGTTTTATGTTTTATGTTTTATGTTTTATGTTTTATGTTTTATGTTTTATGTTTTATGTTTTATGTTTTATGTTTTATGTTTTATGTTTTATGTTTTATGTTTTATGTTTTATGTTTTATGTTTTATGTTTTATGTTTTATGTTTTATGTTTTATGTTTTATGTTTTATGTTTTATGTTTTATGTTTTATGTTTTATGTTTTATGTTTTATGTTTTATGTTTTATGTTTTATGTTTTATGTTTTATGTTTTATGTTTTATGTTTTATGTTTTATGTTTTATGTTTTATGTTTTATGTTTTATGTTTTATGTTTTATGTTTTATGTTTTATGTTTTATGTTTTATGTTTTATGTTTTATGTTTTATGTTTTATGTTTTATGTTTTATGTTTTATGTTTTATGTTTTATGTTTTATGTTTTATGTTTTATGTTTTATGTTTTATGTTTTATGTTTTATGTTTTATGTTTTATGTTTTATGTTTTATGTTTTATGTTTTATGTTTTATGTTTTATGTTTTATGTTTTATGTTTTATGTTTTATGTTTTATGTTTTATGTTTTATGTTTTATGTTTTATGTTTTATGTTTTATGTTTTATGTTTTATGTTTTATGTTTTATGTTTTATGTTTTATGTTTTATGTTTTATGTTTTATGTTTTATGTTTTATGTTTTATGTTTTATGTTTTATGTTTTATGTTTTATGTTTTATGTTTTATGTTTTATGTTTTATGTTTTATGTTTTATGTTTTATGTTTTATGTTTTATGTTTTATGTTTTATGTTTTATGTTTTATGTTTTATGTTTTATGTTTTATGTTTTATGTTTTATGTTTTATGTTTTATGTTTTATGTTTTATGTTTTATGTTTTATGTTTTATGTTTTATGTTTTATGTTTTATGTTTTATGTTTTATGTTTTATGTTTTATGTTTTATGTTTTATGTTTTATGTTTTATGTTTTATGTTTTATGTTTTATGTTTTATGTTTTATGTTTTATGTTTTATGTTTTATGTTTTATGTTTTATGTTTTATGTTTTATGTTTTATGTTTTATGTTTTATGTTTTATGTTTTATGTTTTATGTTTTATGTTTTATGTTTTATGTTTTATGTTTTATGTTTTATGTTTTATGTTTTATGTTTTATGTTTTATGTTTTATGTTTTATGTTTTATGTTTTATGTTTTATGTTTTATGTTTTATGTTTTATGTTTTATGTTTTATGTTTTATGTTTTATGTTTTATGTTTTATGTTTTATGTTTTATGTTTTATGTTTTATGTTTTATGTTTTATGTTTTATGTTTTATGTTTTATGTTTTATGTTTTATGTTTTATGTTTTATGTTTTATGTTTTATGTTTTATGTTTTATGTTTTATGTTTTATGTTTTATGTTTTATGTTTTATGTTTTATGTTTTATGTTTTATGTTTTATGTTTTATGTTTTATGTTTTATGTTTTATGTTTTATGTTTTATGTTTTATGTTTTATGTTTTATGTTTTATGTTTTATGTTTTATGTTTTATGTTTTATGTTTTATGTTTTATGTTTTATGTTTTATGTTTTATGTTTTATGTTTTATGTTTTATGTTTTATGTTTTATGTTTTATGTTTTATGTTTTATGTTTTATGTTTTATGTTTTATGTTTTATGTTTTATGTTTTATGTTTTATGTTTTATGTTTTATGTTTTATGTTTTATGTTTTATGTTTTATGTTTTATGTTTTATGTTTTATGTTTTATGTTTTATGTTTTATGTTTTATGTTTTATGTTTTATGTTTTATGTTTTATGTTTTATGTTTTATGTTTTATGTTTTATGTTTTATGTTTTATGTTTTATGTTTTATGTTTTATGTTTTATGTTTTATGTTTTATGTTTTATGTTTTATGTTTTATGTTTTATGTTTTATGTTTTATGTTTTATGTTTTATGTTTTATGTTTTATGTTTTATGTTTTATGTTTTATGTTTTATGTTTTATGTTTTATGTTTTATGTTTTATGTTTTATGTTTTATGTTTTATGTTTTATGTTTTATGTTTTATGTTTTATGTTTTATGTTTTATGTTTTATGTTTTATGTTTTATGTTTTATGTTTTATGTTTTATGTTTTATGTTTTATGTTTTATGTTTTATGTTTTATGTTTTATGTTTTATGTTTTATGTTTTATGTTTTATGTTTTATGTTTTATGTTTTATGTTTTATGTTTTATGTTTTATGTTTTATGTTTTATGTTTTATGTTTTATGTTTTATGTTTTATGTTTTATGTTTTATGTTTTATGTTTTATGTTTTATGTTTTATGTTTTATGTTTTATGTTTTATGTTTTATGTTTTATGTTTTATGTTTTATGTTTTATGTTTTATGTTTTATGTTTTATGTTTTATGTTTTATGTTTTATGTTTTATGTTTTATGTTTTATGTTTTATGTTTTATGTTTTATGTTTTATGTTTTATGTTTTATGTTTTATGTTTTATGTTTTATGTTTTATGTTTTATGTTTTATGTTTTATGTTTTATGTTTTATGTTTTATGTTTTATGTTTTATGTTTTATGTTTTATGTTTTATGTTTTATGTTTTATGTTTTATGTTTTATGTTTTATGTTTTATGTTTTATGTTTTATGTTTTATGTTTTATGTTTTATGTTTTATGTTTTATGTTTTATGTTTTATGTTTTATGTTTTATGTTTTATGTTTTATGTTTTATGTTTTATGTTTTATGTTTTATGTTTTATGTTTTATGTTTTATGTTTTATGTTTTATGTTTTATGTTTTATGTTTTATGTTTTATGTTTTATGTTTTATGTTTTATGTTTTATGTTTTATGTTTTATGTTTTATGTTTTATGTTTTATGTTTTATGTTTTATGTTTTATGTTTTATGTTTTATGTTTTATGTTTTATGTTTTATGTTTTATGTTTTATGTTTTATGTTTTATGTTTTATGTTTTATGTTTTATGTTTTATGTTTTATGTTTTATGTTTTATGTTTTATGTTTTATGTTTTATGTTTTATGTTTTATGTTTTATGTTTTATGTTTTATGTTTTATGTTTTATGTTTTATGTTTTATGTTTTATGTTTTATGTTTTATGTTTTATGTTTTATGTTTTATGTTTTATGTTTTATGTTTTATGTTTTATGTTTTATGTTTTATGTTTTATGTTTTATGTTTTATGTTTTATGTTTTATGTTTTATGTTTTATGTTTTATGTTTTATGTTTTATGTTTTATGTTTTATGTTTTATGTTTTATGTTTTATGTTTTATGTTTTATGTTTTATGTTTTATGTTTTATGTTTTATGTTTTATGTTTTATGTTTTATGTTTTATGTTTTATGTTTTATGTTTTATGTTTTATGTTTTATGTTTTATGTTTTATGTTTTATGTTTTATGTTTTATGTTTTATGTTTTATGTTTTATGTTTTATGTTTTATGTTTTATGTTTTATGTTTTATGTTTTATGTTTTATGTTTTATGTTTTATGTTTTATGTTTTATGTTTTATGTTTTATGTTTTATGTTTTATGTTTTATGTTTTATGTTTTATGTTTTATGTTTTATGTTTTATGTTTTATGTTTTATGTTTTATGTTTTATGTTTTATGTTTTATGTTTTATGTTTTATGTTTTATGTTTTATGTTTTATGTTTTATGTTTTATGTTTTATGTTTTATGTTTTATGTTTTATGTTTTATGTTTTATGTTTTATGTTTTATGTTTTATGTTTTATGTTTTATGTTTTATGTTTTATGTTTTATGTTTTATGTTTTATGTTTTATGTTTTATGTTTTATGTTTTATGTTTTATGTTTTATGTTTTATGTTTTATGTTTTATGTTTTATGTTTTATGTTTTATGTTTTATGTTTTATGTTTTATGTTTTATGTTTTATGTTTTATGTTTTATGTTTTATGTTTTATGTTTTATGTTTTATGTTTTATGTTTTATGTTTTATGTTTTATGTTTTATGTTTTATGTTTTATGTTTTATGTTTTATGTTTTATGTTTTATGTTTTATGTTTTATGTTTTATGTTTTATGTTTTATGTTTTATGTTTTATGTTTTATGTTTTATGTTTTATGTTTTATGTTTTATGTTTTATGTTTTATGTTTTATGTTTTATGTTTTATGTTTTATGTTTTATGTTTTATGTTTTATGTTTTATGTTTTATGTTTTATGTTTTATGTTTTATGTTTTATGTTTTATGTTTTATGTTTTATGTTTTATGTTTTATGTTTTATGTTTTATGTTTTATGTTTTATGTTTTATGTTTTATGTTTTATGTTTTATGTTTTATGTTTTATGTTTTATGTTTTATGTTTTATGTTTTATGTTTTATGTTTTATGTTTTATGTTTTATGTTTTATGTTTTATGTTTTATGTTTTATGTTTTATGTTTTATGTTTTATGTTTTATGTTTTATGTTTTATGTTTTATGTTTTATGTTTTATGTTTTATGTTTTATGTTTTATGTTTTATGTTTTATGTTTTATGTTTTATGTTTTATGTTTTATGTTTTATGTTTTATGTTTTATGTTTTATGTTTTATTGTGTCAAATTGAAAGAAAAAAACACATCACACATGTAAACACTATATAAAACACCAACACCAATAATTTCCCGCCAAGAATTTGATAGAATTGATATATTTTAATTGCACCCCATCTATGACAAAGAATAGAGAACACCATCTGTGGCAATATTACATTACTCTTCGTTTTACCTATGATTATCAATTTCCATAAAATATACAAAATACATTTCATAAATAATAGAAAATCTGTTGTCATAATTCAGTTGTTTTACTTCCTTCGAAACTTTATACATATCTAGCATTGGAAAGTATGTACCTTTTTACGTAAGCATGAATAAATATGTTTATTGCCACATTCCTACAAGTTAGTGTTTGGAGTAATGGGAAGGCGCTAGATCGGGGTGCGAAAGGACCAGGGTTCGATTCTTGGTGATGGCCGCATACTTTTTTTTTAGCTATGATGATTTATTGTAGTATAATAAACTAAGCCTGCGTTGATGGTAAAATCTCAAAGCGGCGACTAATTAAAACCTTTTGGTACATATTCAATTGTGAGCTATAACTCAATCTATAATAAGCTAAATAAGCAAATCCGTTCTTAACTAATACCTGCGACACACATGTGGTATCGATATTATAATTTCGATATCATAATATCCACAATATCATAATATAGTCAGACCCGTGACACACATAAACCTAGTATCGAAGTAGTTTGCTTTGACATTTGTGTTTCCATTTGATTTTGGAGTAGCAAGCGGCAAATAATTAATATTTCAATGTTGTTAAAGTTGATTTGTCAAAATAATCAGAACATAAACAAAGCAAGCGACTATAGTGAGAAAACACTATAAACACAGAATCTCACAAGCAATTGACAACTTTTTTGTGAGGAAAATTTTCCGGCAGAGGCGCTGTGCACAGTAAAAATAGTGTATATTACCTTAATACCACCTAAATTTAGCAAATCTCATACTACGTATAAATTAGATTGTCAACCTGGTATATTGCTAGTATTGGGTGACACACATGTAGTATAAACGTAATATTTCGAATATTGTAATATCGATACCACATGTGTATCAAGGGTATAACACTTTTATTTCACGTTGCATTGATTTAATTATTTTCATAATGCTGTATCCTAGTTTGGCCGTGGAGATTCATAAGTATTACACTGACCAACGCTATATATAAATAATCTTGCAAAGTTTTTGTTAAAGGCTTATGTAGGTTATAAGTTGTGAGACTTTGCGTAATCTAAAGCTTAACAAAGTATTTAACAAACACTACAAAAATCATCATAGCTTAAAAAAAGTATGCGCCACCACCAAGAATCGAACCCTGGTCCTTTCGCACCCCGATATAGCGCCTTTTTTTTTTTTTTTTTTAAAGCATTTATTTCTCTTATTAACTATCTTAATATAAATTTAACTAAATGCTTAAAGTTAATTATTCTAGCCTATGCTAATCTATCTAACTTACTGGCCCTCAGCAGGCACTCTAAATTAATCTATGTCTTATATTAACTTATGCCTTTCGGCTAAAACTTATCTTTTTTAATTTTATTTTATTTTAAAATATCATTGTAATTTATAATAATCTAAGAAAAATTAGAACAAAAAAAAACTTAGACACTATGTTTATTTTATATATAAAAACTTAAATCTACTTAATCAATAACTTATTTCTAACTATCTGGGCGGGGAGCAGCGGAGACGATAAAATCGTCTCAGGTGCTCCCCGTCTAGGCGACGAACTTCCACAGGCTCGAGTGATGCTAGAGCTCAAGCTCGTGAAAGCTCGCACCACTTACTTACAAGCTAATTAACCTAAACACAGAACTATCCGGACGGGGTACAGCGGAGGACCTGCCTCGGATGTACTCCGTCCAGGCGACGAGCTTCCACGGGCTCGTGTTAGAGAAACTAACAAAACAAACAAAGAACAGACAAACAACAAACAAAAACAGACAGACAAAACTAACAAAAGCTCGTGGCAGCTCGCACGTAAGCTTACTTAAAACTAAATCTATTACTAAGTAAAAACTATAACTAATCCTATCTAAGCCCTGCCTAAGCTAATCGTTAAACCGATCTAGCGCCTTCCCATTACTCCAAACACTAACTTGTAGGAATGTGGCAATAAACATATTTATTCATGCTTACGTACATTCCAATGTTAGATATGTATAAAGTTTCGAAGGAAGTAAAACTGAATTATGACAACCGATTTTCTATTATTTATGAAATGTATTTTGTATATTTTATGGAAATTGATAATCATAGGTAAAACGAAGAGTAATGTAATATTGCCACAGATGGTTCTCTATTCTTTGTCATAGATGGGGTGCAATTAAAATATATCAATTCTTTCAAATTCTTGGCGGGTAATTATTGTATAATTCTTTCAGAAGCATCTCCATGAAAGATGCGTTAGTTTTTCAAGTTATTTGTTTGAATGTTTCCGCGATTCTTCACAATCTCCACTTAATATATTGTCATCCAGTCTGAAGTGTTATTCAACAGAAAGAATACCAAGAAAAAGCCTAATTAGTGGCTAGTCTCTAGGCACAACATCACACTTTTGTTTTGTTATTCTGAAGAGATACATACAAATTTAGTTAATAAAAACTTAAAAATATGCTTTTAAACAAAGGGCTGCAAAAATTTTTATATATGGGGCAAATCGTTTGTAAAATTTTTGTAAAATATTAAAAATTCTGAAGAAAATCACTTCCTTATATTGATGGACTATAAGGACGGTCTTAAATACATTGTTCGTGCAATTAAATTTATAAATTTTCATTCATTTCAGTAAGCGTTTATATGCCCTGGTAAAAATTAGATATCTACTTTTCGTTTTAAACCTACCAAATGTTTCGTTTAAATCATACATATTTTTTGTGACAAATCCACAGCGAAGTTCGATAAAATTGAATTTTTGTTTTGGTCTACAGCACCACCTACATGACTATAAACTAATAAAATGAGCAGCATATAAAATATGCATATAAACAAATAAATACTTTATATTATTTCCGCGAAAGTTTTTAATGATTTATAAAGCCGCCGAAGAGCCATAAAAAATCAAGAAAATGAAATTTTTGCACTTTTAATTAAGTAAATGTTTATGTTCTCCTGAGTCTCATTATTAAATAATATAGTTTAGTGAGAAATAGAATCAAAACATGTTACACCGAAGTAAAAAAAAATTGTATTTCACCATTTTGCGGCCGAGGATTGAACCTGGTTCCCCTGGGATAGGACTCCAGCGCCTTACCTCTAGGCTACCGATATATGGACTTTATTAGAAATCTCTTTTTTGTTGTTAAATATACTTCTGGTTGAAATTTTCAGACCATTTTCTCAGTTTTTGGTCTTTTGACCAAGAGCTACATTTTGAGATATGGCCCAAGCCTGTAGCGGCAGTACTTTCAGAGATGAAAGTAGGCTTCAGACGGACAGACGGACAGAGCCTCTGTATAAGCTTTTTTTTTGAAAAAGCTAAAATGACAGCTTTTTGCGAGTCTTTTTGATCTCCACATGATATTTATTTCAATCTTCTTGGTCTTGTTGGTTTTTTACTCTTCCAGTGAACCCAATGCTGCGTACGTCGTTCTCGTCATCTTTATATCTCTTCCTTTTTTTCTACTCCTGCTTCCGAGATCTACGTTGTGGTGTTCTTCCCTCTAGTGTTTGAAGAAATAGGATTTGTTTGGAGAGACTTGCTTATGCTTATGCTTATGTCATTACGGTCTATGTTTTCGAAACTCTGGTGTACAAATGGATCCAAAATTGAAAAAGGGGCCGGACCTGATGTTTATGGATCCACATGCCAACTAGCAGTAGCTTCAGGCAAATCCCTTTTAGTTTTTCAAGCGATGGTATGAGCCATAGAGAATTGTTTCCGTGAATTGAATTCCGTGAATCCATAGAGAATTGTTTCCGTGGGCCTGCAGATCTGTTACAGGTGGAAGTATCCGAAAGTACCGTAAATCTAGGTGCGGGCCTGCAGTGGTTCGAGTGTTTCATCCGAGGCAGATCGGCGAAGACCCTCTTTACCAAACTATAGGGTGCCCCAATAGCCGGTTCCGGACCGATGAATACAATGTAATTGACCCATAAAAGTCCTATGAGTATGGTAGGAAAGGAAAGGTCCATTCTGACAGTGCTTATCAGCATAAGACAACATACACCTAGTGCTCAGCGGAGATCTAAACGACAGTGCAAAAACTTTCCAGTGCCATGCTATGCCTTGGAGCGATAACTTCACACCTTTGCTTGGTAGGTTTAGAAGGGTGCGCTCATTCTCACATACTGCATTTATTCTCCTCCTTTCCGGTTGGGATTTGCTCTGCATTCGTTGAGAGTTAACAGCGTGTCACTAATTGTGAAGGTCGTAGTAGGAGATTGGAAGGGAGAAGTGGGAGGCGTCATATCCGAATATCGGCCGTCAGGTTGCATTTAATAACTTAATATTTACCTTAATTTTGTTAATGTTTTCAGAAAGTGTTCTGGAACGATGATTTAGGATCTCTTAATAACACCTTCTTTTCTTTTTATTTACAGATCCGCTTAAGTGTTATAACAGCATCAAAACTCTCAACGCAATTACTAGATCTAAAAAAGAAACTTGGACTAACATTAATTAAATTCGAAGACGCCCTAATTGAATTCGACAGATTCACAGATAAGCACCACTTCGAAACCCTAGAGATCTACCTGCGAGCAATCAAATCTCATTACAAAAATCAACTAAAGTGGCATGCAGCATCAATTCTTGGCAGCGTAGATTTCTTAGGGAATCCTTTAGGTTTCGCTAATGATTTGTCCGAAGGTGTGTCTGGACTATTATTCGAAGGATCGGTAAAGAGCTTAGTAAAGAATGTCACTCATGGAATATCCAATTCAACAGCAAAATTAACTGAAACAATATCAGATGGTTTGGGGCGTGTTGTTCTAGATGAACAAGACAATGAGACACGCCAGAAAATTTTAGAAGTACCAAGCGGTGCCAATTCATCGGGTGAACATCTAGCAGCTGGTCTGAAAGGATTTGGATTTGGTTTATTGGGTGGAGTTACAAGTATTGTGAAGTATACATACGAGGGGGCACAGTCGGATGGTTTGCATGGATTTATAAGTGGCCTAGGAAAAGGTATTGTCGGTACAGTTACGAAACCATTAATTGGTGTTTTAGATCTGGCATCTGAAACTGCAAATGCTGTACGTGAGACAAGCAAGAGTGCACATCGTGTGCTGCCCGAAAGAAAGAGATTACCACGATGTGTATCTGGTGCACCTGGTGGACTGTTACCATCATATTCTCATACACAAGCCAAGGGTCAGCAGCATTTATTTTTGATAAATAAAAGGAATTTTTCGGAACAACTTATGTACTATGAGCCGAATTTAGTTGATGATCGTGATGGCAAGCTACGTTTGCTGATATCAACAGAATATGTTCGGATATTTTCACGAAGTGATGAAGAGACAACAATTATATTATCACATCACTTAAGTGAAGTGTTATCGTGTCATCCGGTTACTGTAAATCGAACATCTGATAATCATAAATTAAAGAAGCCACAATTTTATATTGAGATATCATCGAGTCTGCCGCATCAATATAAGAGGCCAAGAGTGCGATGCCAAACTGAGGAAATGGCCGAGAGGTCATCAAGACAAGTATGATTTCTCGATAATATCTAATTAAATTTAACAAAATAACTATTTTTTATTCACAGATTAACTATGCTAAAAGTGTTTATGATGAAAGAGAACATACATTGAATTTTGATCAAACATTGGAAGATTAATTTATTTATAACAAAAAATAAAATAAAAATAAAATAAAAAACCAAAAAAACAACTAAAAACCTTAAACCAAAAATAAAAACGAAGAACAAAGAGAAAACACATTTTTGAAATGGGTAACAAAATACTTAATTGGTTGATTACTTCTGGTAAATTAATCAATGAAGGTGCAATTTGTTTTTTTTATATTTTATTTTTTTTTACACACATATGAATTCCCGTTTTCGTATTTTTTTTATTAATAAAGATTCCTGAAGCAACAATAATATAATATATATATATAAAAATAATAAAATGTAATTAAAGACTGTTACCCTCTAATTTCCGAACCAAAATTTATAAAAAGAAATATGTAATTAAAAAAAAATAGTAGTAATTTTAATAATTTATTTGTAAAGTCTTTTGTAGGAAACCCATTATGAGTTATTTATGGATTTTTTTTAATTTCCTTACCCGTTTTTTTCTTTTTCAGGCTATAGTGGAGTATGACCATTTTTAAACTAGATATCAGTTCGATGGACCTTTGGTGGTGCCGGTACACCAGAGAGACAAGTCCTGAGAAACGCCATCTGCGATATAAGGTCTTCACGACCTAAGTCCTTCCGATATGCTACCGAATCCTACCTCAACCTTCACGAAGATGTAGATTTTACATGGGGTGTCCCCTGGATGCTCTTGTCTATACAAGAGTGACAGACTGAGGAGGGTGAAAGGCGAGTGTTTCGCGCCTCAAAACGAAACAATTACCGGACTGGTCCTCTAGGTTGGGGGTTGGGCGGCAGGCTGACAATCTTCCACCGTAAAAACCCACCCGTCACGAATCCTCAAGGCAGGCCTCGGACAGGACGGACCCAACGGCAACCACCCAGGCAACGAAATATGGAATTTGATTTTGGAACTTGGAACGTCAGAACTCTCAACAGGACGGGCGCTCTGCGTTCGCTTTTATTACTACTGGAAAAATACGGCATAGCAATCACCGCTCTACAGGAAACCAAATGGACAGTGGCATAATGGATCTCAGAACCCACACGATACTCTCCAGCGGTTCGTCGAATGGAAGAAGATAGTTCGGATTTGCCTTCATAGTAGAATAGAAAATGAAATCACTGATACTGGACTTCAAGCCAGTAAATAATAGAATATGTACGCTTCGGATTAAAAGAAGACTACATAACATTAGCCTCATAAACGTCCATGCGCCCACAGAAGATAAGATGGATGAGGAGAGAGAGGAATTCTACCAGGAGCTAACAAACGCCATCAGATTAATACCGTCAAACGATATCAAAATGGTGCTTGAGACATGAACGCCAAAGTAGGAAAAGAAGAGGAATTTCTAGGAATCATAGGAAAGCACAGGCTACATAACGCTACCAATGACAACGGTAGTAGATTGATCGATCTCGCTAGCTCGAACTCAATGGTAGTAAGTTCAACAACGTTCCCACACCAAAAAAAACCATAAGATGACGTGGCAGTCACCTGATGGGGTAACAAATAATCAAATAGACCACGTCCTAATTGAGAGAAGAGAGGTCACGAGTATACTGGATGTGAGAACTATGCGGGGAGCGTGCTGTGGCACGGACCACTATCTCGTCAAAGTGAAATTTAGAGCCCCGATAACGACCAAAACCCACAGAGGGCAAACACAACTAAGGTACGATATAGACAAGCTAAAACTTGAAGAAAGAAGAGATGCCTATCAGAATGCTATCATACAAAACCTGAGAGAAGGAGTAGGAGAAGAGCCTGAAATCAACAGCAAATGGGAAAAACTAAAAAATAGCGTACAGGAGGCAGCAGAAGGAGCCCTAGGCTGGGCCCCCAGACAGACTAGAATTGAGTGGTTTGATCAGGGTTGTAGAGCTGCAGTAGAAGAACGAAACCAGAGCCACCGGGAGTATATCGCAAGGCCCACAAGAGCAAGGATGGAAATCTTAAAGCTAAAATGAAGAACTGTAGACAAGCTGTGCAGAAAAAAGAAAAGAGAGTATCTAAACAGGAGGATTCTACAGATACAGGAAGACATCAACGAAGGGAGAATCAGGCAAGCTTACAAAGGAACACGCCAGATCAACAATAAGTTTCAGCCAAGAACGGATATCTGCGGAGGCATAGATGGGAACCTATTAGCAGACCCGGATACGATAAAGGAAAGATGGAGACAATATTTTCAAAACTTATTGAATCCAACCCAAGGAATAAACGAAGACTCACAGGCGGAGGCAATGGTAATCCCTCAAGATAGTATTCCAATAGAACCACCAACACTGGATGAGGTACGGGAAGCTGTGAAAAGACAAAAAAGCAACAAATCCTCGACATCGATGGAATCGCAGCTGAGCTACTAAAGGAAGGAAGACCGCAGCTCTTAAGAAACTTACACGAACTCACATGCAACATCTGGGAGGAAGAATAACAGATGACTGGAAGAAAGCGGTTATATGTCCAATCTACAAGAAGGGAGATAAATTAACCTGTAAAAAGTACAGAGGCATCTCACTCCTCAGCACCAGCTACAAAACCTTCACAATCCTTGTGAAACAAAAACTAGAACCTATAGCGGAAGCCCTTATCGGAGAATACCAAGCTGGGTTTAGGACAAACAGGTTAACATCGGACAAATTCTGGAGAAAACCTGGGAAAGGAATATAGATATATACCATATATTTGTCGACTTTCAACAGGCATATGACTCGATAAACAGAGGGATGCTGTACAGGATCCTATTGGAATTAGGAGTCCCCTCCAAGCTGGTACGACTGATAAAATGTGCAACGAAGACAAGGAGATGGACTAGCCCCCATGCTTTTCAACCTGGCCCTAGAATGGGTGATAAGAAAAACGTCAGTACAGAGAAATGCGTCCATAGCAACGCAGTCTGTACAACTACTTGGATATGCGGATGACGTGAACGTCGTGGGAAGTCTATGTCGAATTAAGAGAAGCGGCCAAGGACATAGGGCTGAACATCAACGAAGAGAAAACAAAGGTGATGCAACAATCCAGAGCTGGAAGGTTTAGAATGGGAAGAAATATAACCATCGACGAACACAATCCAGAAGTAGTCGATAAAACAGTCTACCTTGGGTCTACAATTACAAAAAGAAACGATGAAAAGGAAGAAATAACTAGACGAATACTACTGGCTAATAGAGCTTTTTATGCCCAAAAACAAATTCTGCACTCAAGATTTGTGCACAGAAAAACGACCAGCACTGTGCTATGGCAGCGAGACTTGGACTATGACCCAGGACATAGAGGAACGAGTCAACAGGTTTGAGAGGAAAGTTCTCAGATGCATAATAGGCCCAACGAGAGAGAATGGAATATGGCGAAGGAGATACAACAACGAGTTGTATGTAATTTTTGACGACCCACAACTCTCAACGTTTATAAAAATCAACAGACTAAGACTAGACGGCCACGTGATTACGACGACGACCGTATTCCAAAACGGCTCATGGTAGCAGAAATTCCAGGAAATAGACCAGTAGATAGACCCAGGAGGAGATGGATGGACTCTGTGACAGCCGACGCAGAGGCAATGGCCCCTGTGCTGAATGTCGAGTCGTGATTTGTGACAAGTTTTTTGAGTTGAAGAAAGTGACGTTTTAATCGAATTACGATTTTCAGCATAGTGGCCTAGAGTGGAAGTGCTAAGTGCTAGTTTAGCCCCCTAGGCTGAGTGTCGCAATTCGTCTGAAACGCCACTTTCTTCAACTCAAAAAACTTGTCACAAATCACGGTTCGACATTCAGCACAGGGGCCAATGCTCAACATTCGGAACTGGAGAACTGCTGCAAGGAACCGTGAAACTTGGAGAAATGCCGTAGAAGAGGCCAAGGCTCGATTTGGCCTGTAGCGCCATTGGATGGATGGATCAGTTCGATGCCATTAGCTAGTAACAAGCCTCCTGCATCTTCTTATTCTTCCAACAAGTTAGTCAACAAGTTTCCTGATATCAAGCCAACAAGGGTCCTGACTTTCTACTGCACCCAAATAATTCCTAAGCTGCGTCAAGAGACACTGTGGATCTCCAGGGCTTAGTGTACTATTTCATTCAAGTCCAATGGGCGACCTTGCCTCTTGTCATCATTTTTTTTATGTGGCAGTACTAAGCTCAGGAGTCGCCCTTTGTGGTACTAGTGCGCCATGTCATTTGTCACGTCATGGTGCAATGTCTAGAAGTAAGCTTAGTACGGGAGGGGAGGGGGGAATAGGTTAAGGATAATGGGGGTTCAAGGGGTGTTGAAGAAGGTGGCGATGAACCCTGCATTTGAACTCTTAGATGTTGTAGGAGCTTGGCTGCGAGAGATTATTCCACAGTCGAGTTGTCCTATTTACAAAGGAATTCATATCTTGTTGAGTACGTGAAAGGGGAAGTTGCTGGTGAAGGGAATGAGGCGAGTGGGCTAAACTGGTGTTGCATCGTTGGAAAGGGCTCGCGCTCCCCCGGATGCAGACCAGTTGAGTTAGGCAAAAAATACCAAGGAGTTCGGGAGTTATGCCCTCTTTTGTGAATTGCCAAAGGAGGGTTGTGAAATGCCCATTATCTCGGGAAATACTGGTCAGCCCGGGTTGGGATTGAATTCACAGACTCCCTGGGAGGTCCCTAACAATTTCCCATTCCCATTGGGGTACCCATTGGGATTTTAATGAATGGGGTATCGTTGTAAAGAACTCGCTCCCCCGAGTTCAGCGTAGTTGATTTGCCCAAAAAATACCAAGGGGTTCGGGAGTTATGCCCTCTTTTGTGAATTGCCAAAGAAGGGCTGCGAATTGCCCATTATTTCGGGATATACTGGTCAGCCCAGCGCACAGTGTGACGAAAGGTATTGAAAAACGGAAATAAATCGCGATGAGGACGAGATGGGGGACGAAGTGTTCGAAGATCAAGACAAACAGCCTGATCCGTCGAAGCTCCAAGTGGTGGAATTTAGTTCCCTCAGTGATCGACAGAAAAGGAACATTTAAAAAATTTGGATCGGAAGAATTGTTATCGGCGTCAAGAAAATCATTGCATGCGGAAGGTGAACTTAGTGCTGTAGACGTGTTAGATAAGTTGGAAAACTCCCCAACAAAGGGCAAGACCATGAGTAGGATCCTTTCGAGCTCCCCATCAGCCGCATTCACAGAGAAGACTGCTCTAACTATTATGTACCATCTTGGTCTAAGTGTCGAAAAGTACAACTACCTCCGAAACCAATGTAAAGAGATCGGACATGATATATTTCCCTCTTATTATAAACTAAAACAAATGAGAGAAAGTTTGCTACCAGAAGATAGTCAATTTACTATAAGTGGGAAGTCAGTAGAATGCAATTTGCAAGCACTTATGGATAAAACAGTGGAAAGTGTCGGACGGAACTGTAATTTGGGAAAATACTACACCGAGGTCTAGAGATTATTGCCGTCCCATAAAATTTATATTTGAGAAGGAAAGTGAGTCATTGGTTCGCCAGGAGGTTACTGCAATAGAAGAAAAGATTCGGCTTCTTCAGAATACAATTGCCGATGAAACCATTAAACATAATATGTTTATGGCCATGGTTGGTTGATCAGAAAAACATTAACGATATTTCCGGTAATAAAGGTTCGGCTAATTGCTACGTTTGCGGAGCTAAGCCAGGTCAAATGAACTCTATTGTAGCTGATGGCCCGAGACAGATACCTGCAAAAGAAGATAATTACCGATACGGATTATCCACACTTCATGCCTGGATTAACTCTTGCCTACTTCATATTAGTTACAAACTCGGTGTACAGGAAGAACAAGGATAATAAAGCTGCGATCGATGATAGGAAGAAATCCATTCAGGAAGCGTTTTCTAAGGAAATGGCGTTGAATGTGGATCAAACTTTAGCAGGATTCGGTAATACCAATGACGGTAATACGGCGAGAAAGTTCTTGAAATACCAATTAACATCAGAAAATTTGAAGCACTGACTAAGAATACAGGGGCTTATCGCACAAAACGTAAACGCGAGCGAAACGTGAAACGTTCAATTTTGGTATCGTAGTAAACGCAGCGGGGGAAAACGTCAAACGTTAATTTCGAAGTTGATTTTTCAGTATGGTGCAAAACGTGCGGCGGCAGTTCCCCTTGTGTTTGTGAAACGCGAAGTTTTGCTCGCGGCAGTTGTACGTTTCCTAGAGTGTTTGGACTATTTGGAAATATGTTTTAAATAGTTTCATTTTTAATCTATTTCTTTTAATTCCGCCATAAAGGCATGCATTTTGTTATCAAAAGACCAAAGTTTATTTTTTTTAAATGCATATATTTTTCAAATAAATTTATAAAATAAGTTTTTTTAGTTAAATCTTGAATGCACATTTATTTAAGCGAAAATTTTTGATGAAGTTAAAAGTATATTTTCACAAATAAATAAATTGGTTTATTAATTTAGGCATATATGTATTTTCCACTCTTTCGTCCATTTAAAAAATCCCTTCCTGTACTTCATTAATTATGACGGACACAGCTCGTTCATGGTCATTTTCACATTATATACAATGCCACGGTGTCCATAATTATAATTCATAAGCCCGTATATTCACTAAAACTTAATAAAAAAGTAACGATTTTGAATTTGAAAGATTAAATAAAACTCTGACGTGACTGATTTGTAATTTTTGACAAACATCAGCTGATTTCGAAACCTTTCGAACACAGTTGGATTCGCGCGTTTTGCACGATACGTTTTCAAGGTGAAGTGAAACATGTAAACGGCGCATTTCCCAAAACGTACGTTTACAACGATAAGTCCCACAGTAAGTCTCTACGTTAGCCTGTATGAAAGGTACCCCATGCCTGTAACTGTGCATAAGATACTTATGCATGGGTCAGACGTTATAAAGCATTTCCTTCTACCATTTGGAAAGTTTTCTGAAGACGCACAGGAAACTCGTACAAAAGATGTTCGGCGATTTCGACTGGAACACACATCAAGTTTTTAGGCGGGACAAAGGCAAAGAAGGAAATTCCAAAAGATGAAGACGTGTTAAATATCTTAGATTTAGATGATACAGATTCTGAGTACGAAGACGATGAAATTGATGTTGATTTTAATTGATATTGATTGTAATTATTCTAATATAATAAAATTTGTATACTAAAACATGAAATTAATTTTTTACATTATATTTGAATAGAAAAATGTTTTCTTCCCCAAAGCGGATTTGAAGTTTTCAATTTTCATATACTCCCATACAAACATGGTACATATAAATAATTATATTTCATTAAAGTTAATATAATCGACAAATTCTAATGATTGTATATGAAAGTCCGTCCATTAAGCTGTCTATAAATGAGAATATCCTTTTTTGGTCCTGAAACTTTTTTCGTCCTTTTTCGCCAAATGCATGAAAATTATTTTTAGTTTACAAGGATTATGGTTCTAACATTCAATATTCAATTCCATATATTTTTCCGTTTTGTCCCACAGCCTCGTCACACTGTGCGGCGTGGGATTGAATTCACAGACTACCTGGGAGGTCCCTAACAATTTCCCATTCAAAAAAGAGCCGCTCCAGAAATTTCCCAAAACCGGAAATTTTGCAAAGGGTTACCCCTTGGGATAATTTTGGTCGATTTTGATTTTGGTCGAAGGAGCTATTAAATTTAACTTCCTTCTATTAGCAAATTGTACGATATCAGGTTTTTTTGTGGGTTAATACTCATGTTCCTGTTTCGACGACAGCTATGCATATATGAAAGAGCGAGAATAGTGCTATCATAACTGCCACCACCGTTATGACGATGTCATCTACATAGGCCTGTACTTTGGAGCCCCGGTTATTCAGATCGGCAAGAAGTTCGTTGATTATGATTAACCATAGGAGAGGTGATATGACTTCTACTTGTGGATAGCCTTTTGCAGACATTAAGGCAACCGATTCGCCATTCATCTCAACAGTTATTTATTGAATCCTAAGAAACTCCTAATAGGGCAGCAATTGCCAGTAGTGGAGTCGATTCGCTGTACGACCCTCGATAATAAAGCTTGTCTGAAACCTTCTCCTCCATTGTTTTAAGGAGAAAGAAAGAGGAGGTTGATCTGGGTCGATGGGATTTTGTTTCTCAACCACTCGTGCCCCCTTGCAGCACCTCGGAATATGGGCTAGCGCCTGACCTGAAGACCTCCTTGACCTGTAACGATAATAAACATAATTTGAAGTTAGTTAAAGATTTAAGGTGTCCTTAAAGTTTTTGTTTTTTCACAGACAAATTTTCACCCAAGGCGAATTGCTCAACACATTTTCGTTACCAATCGATTTGGTTCGTCCAGCATAACAATAATAACAATCCAATATATTTTCCTTAAGGATATCAATTCATTATTAAAAAAAATAATAATAAATGATAAAATCCCCGACAGCATAATATCGTTTATAAAGTCGAAATTGTGTTTGAAGGCGATAAGCAACTTGAAGGATTTTTTTTGCTCCAAAACTAATTGAGTTAGCAACGAAAGTGCCTAAGGATATGCACAAAAAACCTTCTCCTTTATATCTTTTTGTTGTTATGTTGATTCTCTCGCATTTGCCAGGGAGAGAGTCCTTTCTGGGTTCAATGTCCCTTTTTCGAGAAGGGAATTCGAATTGGAGATGGTGGCACAAGAATGGTGGTAGTATTTTTATTTTTATTTTATTAATTTACAGCTTATGTACAAAGACTAACAGTCTTAAATTATTGTACATTCATTATAAACAGTTTATACAGCAATACAATACAGGGAAAAGTTGTGATATAAATACATAGTGTGCATGAGAAATTATGAGTAATAACAGAAGAATAAAACAAAAGAAAAAAAAAAAAAATATATACATATATAAATTTAAATTTAAAAAAAAGAAAAAGAAAGAAAAGTTAAAATAATTGACAAAAGAAAAAGGAAATGAAACAAAGAAAATAAAAAAAAAGAATAAAGAATCCACAAACAAGATTAACTTTATTTTCCTATATTCATGCTCTTACAGCTCTATTAACTAAAAGTTCGAAGAGACGCTTCTTGAAAATGCCCGCTGAATCGATACGTTGCAATTCAACTGGGAGAGAGTTCCAAAGTATAGCAACGAAGACAAAGAAAGAACGTTGTCCAATTAAAGTGCGAAAACGCGGAATAATCAAATTTTTATTTCTAAGTGACTGTGAAAGCTGCACGAACTGGTTGAGGTATGCGGGTTTGCGATGGTTTAGGATGTCGTGAAGCACAAGCAAAAGCCTAAATTCACGGTAAACGCTAATGGAGCAACCTAAAACGGAATTTTGATAAGGTGATATGTGATCAAATCGGCGTAAGTTATATACAAAGCGCACGCAGTCATTAAAGGCTACTTCGAGTTTTCTCGCACAAGACGAGTCTAAAGACGGAAAAATGCATAGACCATGCATTAGGTGAGGTAGCAGTAAGGCTTTAACTAAATTCAAACGGACAGACCTATTGAGCAAACCACAGTGGTACCTAAGTTTTGACAGAAGGCCATAAATTTTGCCAATAATGAGAGTGATGTGGTCGCAGCAGGTCATACGGCTATTCAGAACAACTCCTAGATTTTTTACTTTTTCGACGGAAGTGAGGGGAACACCATTCAAGACGATATCTGGCAGAGTAGGACGAGAGATGGGAGTGTGAGAGAAATATATACAACGGGACTTCGATGGATTTAATTGAAGTAGGTTCAACGTCGACCAGCACGAAATGCGGCGTAAATCTGCCGAAATCTTCTCAGCAGAAGAAACGATTTGGCTTTCTGGTGCAGATATATAAAGTTGAACATCATCAGCGTACATGTGGATCTTGGAGTCTATTACCACTAAAGGAAGGTCATTAATAAAAATGCTGAACAGTAGTGGTCCGAGAATGGAACCTTGAGGGACTCCCGAGCTAAGTTGGGCAATTGAAGAACTGCAGGCGCCTAGTTTAACTTGTTGAGATCGGTGCGTTAAGAAGCTATGCAGAAGTTTAAGGGCTGTTTGAGAAAAGTGGGCTTGTGAAGAGAGTTTTTGCAGAAGCAAAGTGTGATTAACGCTATCGAAGGCTTTTGAGAAATCAAGCAACAATAGACAGCACACGTGACGCTCATCAAGAGAGACACGAATATCATTCGTGACTTTAAGGAGAGCAGTTTCGCAGCTGTGGTATTTGCGGAACCCAGATTGCCACGCATTTATAAAACGAAGTCGTTCGCCATGTTCAAGTATTTGGATGGATAACAACTTTTCCAGCACTTTTGCTAAGAATGGGAGTATACTAATGGGTCGATAGTCAGAGGGGCTAACAGGAGAGGGACACTTGGGAATGGGTGTAATTAAAGCGTGTTTCCAACACTTAGGGAACTTTGATACCGTAATACAGGAGTTGAATAAGTGAGTCAGAATAGGCAGTAAGCAAGGTAGCAACATTTTTAGAAACCTAGGTGAAATATTATCGCTACCAACAGCTTTAGATTTGATCGATTTAAGGGCAGTGGTGACTTCAAGGGAATCAACACAACGAAAATAGAAGCCTCCAGAAGAAGCAGTAGCAGGGATATTAGCATGCTCTGCCGTTTGGTTAGATATAAAGTGCTGGTTAAGAGTTTCAAGACTGAGGTTATGAATAGTGGCTTCATTCTTAGTGTGTACACCTAAATTGCGCAAATTATTCCACACGGTTTTCACTGAAAGAGAGGGGTCAAGCTTACGGCTATAATAATTTCGTTTAGCTTCCTTAATTTTAGCAACAACAAGATTTCTAAGGCGTTTAAAAGATCTCCTTGCAACATCACTTTTTACTCTTAAAAATAATTTATATAAAAACTCCCTTTCAATAATAAGTGATTTAATTTCATCAGTGAACCAAGGTTTGGATTTAGCTAAGCAAATTTTACTTCTGATAGGCACAAACTCATCATACAGGTCAAGGAACATTCTATTGAACTTAGCAATTTTCTCATCAACATCAGTCATTGAGAAAATGTCAGTCCATGGTAAACTACGACATCTAAGGTCAAGACATTCTTGGTCAATATTAGAGAAATCACGATAGGTAAACTTTTTCGCCAGTGGGGAATCAACATAAAATCTATGACATGCAAATAGAATATCATGATCCAGATAGCTGGGCGGAGAGATTTGGTTAATAAAAAGAACAGAATCGATATCGTTTGTGAGAAATAGGTCAAGCAGGGAAGGTGATCTACAATTAAAGTAAGTAGGGAGCTCATTCACAGAGTCCAAACCAAGGGATTGCACAAAGTACCGGAAAGATTGTTGTAGGGAAGAATTTACTAATAAGTTCACATTAAAATCACCACCTACCAGTATGCTTTTATACCCACTGGACAGGTGCTCAAGAGTATCATAAAATTCTTTAGCATTGTTAGAATTAAACATGCCAGGAGGAGAGTACACACAGACTAGTAGGAGCTTATCGACAGAGCTAGAAACTTCGACACATAAAAAGTCAATTCCAGGTTGTTTAGAGAAACCAACAATTTTTGACTTCAAATTATCACGCAAGTAAATCGCCACACCGCCGCCGACGCGACCTTGACGATCATTACGAAATAATTTGAAACCATCAATAGAAACCGAAGAGGAGGGAATAGAATTGTTGAGCCAACTTTCACAGATTAAAAGCGCATGCACACCTGAATTAATAAATATCTCGTTAAGTTCTTCAATTTTCGGTCTAATACTTCGCGAGTTCATTAAACAAGCATTGAAACCATCATATTTTGCACTAAAAATTTTGACCAAAGTTCTCACTCGGTCCTCGCTACTAAAATCAAACGACATTGAGACTTAACAACACGAAACAACGAACATCGTCAAGAAGCGGATATGCGGAGCAGAAAAGAGGAGATGAAAATTTCGCCGAATAGCATGAATACATAACGAAAAAAAAGGAGTATAAAATAAAATATGAAATTAAACAAAAATTTAAAATAAAATATTAAAAATGAATGAAAAAAAAGAAGTTAAATTAAAAATTAAATTAAAATTAAATTCAAGAAACAGAATTAAGCAGAAACAAAAACAAAAGAAAAATAAGATTAAAACAAACAGAAAAAGAAAATTACTCCCTCTCTCAAACGCTGGCGCTGAGCAAAGTCTAGTAATAACAAGTCTTTCATCTTCATACAAAAATTTCCGCCCGTTGATTGTGTGCGTGCATATATGAACATCACTGCTGAGCAAAACTCAACGCATACTTCGTGAACTCGGCCAGACAAAGCCAGATTCTCTCTTTACGATTAAGTATGAAGAACAGAAAAGGAAAGAAAATTGAATCAGTTTTTTTATTTCATAAATCAAAACAAACGAGCAAATATGCACCAATACATCCCCATATAAACTCATAAAATTTTCCGACTTATGGTTGTATTCCAGCGCGTATAAAAATGTTGCATTCTCTCTCTGATAGCCTGACATCGTCATTTGAAAAACTTGTGCATGCAGCTGTTCGCCTTTCACTCATTAACCATATGAAGATGAAAGACTTGTTAATTTCTAGACTTTGGCGCTGAGTGGATCCAGTGTCTCCATCGATGGGCATTGCAGTTGAGAAATATCCCGCACCACAACAAAGTTGTCCTCCTTTTTCCGTTTTATTCGGACAAGACCGTCCCTGGTAGAAACAGACTGCAGCTGTCCGAGTCTGCGCTGTTTTAAAGCCTCTCGTAATAAAATGTTGTTTATAGATGAGAGGCTTTCATTCACGTAGACAGGAGAATCGGCCGTGAAACCATCAAGCTCACAAAGCGGAAATTTCAATTTATTCCTCTCCTTCAAGGCGAGCATGAACGCCTTTGCTTCGCGCTGGCCAGAAAATTTAACAATTATAGGTCCACTCTGCTGGCGAGATTTGGATCGCAGTCGAAAGGCATCAGCATAGGTGGAGAGCTGGTGGTTGATTTTCGATGACAAGTCAGCAACTATTTTTATGAGGGACTCATCAGGCTTCATAGGAATTCCCCGAATGATGACATCACTTAGCCTCTGATTCCGTTGCAAATCATCCATTTGAATTGCGTTATCAGCCAGCTGGGAGCTGATAATCTGAAGGTCTTCGGTATGATCAGCTGATGCTGCTTTTTTTTCTAAAACAGCGACCTTCGCCTGCAGCGCCTGGATGTTATTATTTATATTACCCAGCTGTTTTTTGTTTTCATCCGAGATGGACTTTAGCCCCTCCGTTAAGCGAAGTTCGATGGAGTTAAAGTGATCTTGGAGGGTCTTAGTGGAATCGCAAAAGTCATTAATACGTTGTTCTGTATTCCTGAAGGCAGTGAAAAGTTCATCTATTTTTTTTGAGAATCGGGATTCAAGAGCCGCAAGTTGTGTGTCAAAATTCTCTTCCTGGCAGGTTTCGGAAGGTGCGCGAGCAAGGCCTCTAGTTATTATTGGAGAAGGATTGTTTAAAATTTGTTTTTTTGTTGGCACTTTCCCGGTTTTGCACTTATCCGACGACATTGTTGTAATTAAAATGTGTAAAAACAGAGAAATTAGGCGCGAAAAATTAAATTATGATGGAAAAATTGTGCGATTAAAACGGAATTGACCGGACCACAGAGATAGCGTTCTATTCACTCTGACTCATAGTCAACAACTGGTATCTGGACATTATCTTCAAATTAGCCAACGATAAATTAATAACTTTGCGCCATAATTTTCATAATTCTCATCTGGAAACGGGGAAAAACATTTGTGTTTCGAGGATATAATAGCGTTTTGCAGAGTCAGAGTGTTGCTATATGAAAGGATCTCGGTTGGATGGTTGGGGGGAGAGTGTTAAAAGCCTGTTTTCTTTTGTGGAAAATACAAGGAGCAGGGAAACAGTAGGAATGGAGATTCCAAGATGGATAAAAAATCACCGTTTTTGTTCCTTTTGTTGAAAATTGCTTTCTTTTACATTTTCCATACACACAGGCATAAAACCGAGGGCGTTACTTTATCGGGTTTTCCACCTTTTTATATAGATTAACCCAGGACTATTCTCCTAAGAAACCTGGGTCCCGATTTACTTTTATTAAACCAAAAACAACGAAAATTATAGGCTTTGAGGGGCGCAACGAAAAAACATCCTAGAATTGCTTGCCTCCAAGAACAAGTCGAGTGTTATACGGCTGAATGGTTGCGTGATATGTGTACCTGCACGTTACTTATCTCCGTTTAGGTAAACTAGGAGGCTTCGGGGGCATTAACCCCACAAAAAGGGTACCTTCTTCTTTAGTCATGATAAATTTGGCATGACTATAATGGCCTTAGGGTTTTCGTTACATATATATTTTTTGCCAATAGGGGTGTGTATAGGGATCAGACCCTTTTTTTCATTTTCATTCCTGCCATTAAAACTTGTGTTAGTAACAAAACAGCGCAACAAAGGATATATATACATACAATTATAAGAAAAGGATTTCTCTCTCTCGGTGTAACTCTGACTGTGCAAGTTTCTATGGGTATCAATACACGAAAGATAAAAGGGTAAAAATTGAAAAGGATAATGTTGTATGCTTAATGATCAGTTAATGTCGTTACAATTCGTTTTTTTTTTGCTTAAGGATTAAAAAGAGAAATTGGATTTTTTTATATTTGATTAGAGGCATTTTTTTTGTCTGAAAGTTAAATTATCCTTTTTTTTGTTATATCGAAAATATCCTTCGTTATAAATTGATCTTTGAAGGCAATGAACTCTCAAGGTTCTTTGTTATAAACAATTTAAGAGAGAGTGTCCTAGGCTAGCCGTGTAATGAGTTGGCCCGCATTGCTTCGATCTCATTACCTAACTCATATTTTTTTATGGAAGATCCAAGGAAAGTCACTTGTGAATAAGAACCGGTGTAATATCCCACCGCTGCCACCATAAATAATTGGTGAAAGTAGAAAAAGAAAGAAATAACAGACGGAGTTGGTGACCTATGCCTAAGTTACTGGCTAATACGCCCAGTCTCTTGTGGCGTCCACAGGATAGCGTCGCGCTACAACCAATACCCAATCATGGAGAGATCATTGCCAAGCTATAAAGAATCTAGGGAAATCGGCTAGGCTTGGAAAATGTCTCTTTAAGCGACCCTGGCAATCTTTTTAAATCTTTTTATATCAGACGAGGAAACAGCACATGGACCGAGTCGACCTAACAAGGGCCCACAGCTTCCTTCGAAACAACAGCAGTGCCGTTTAAGCAAATCTACCAACAAGCAAATCTTGAACAAGATGCGGTGAGCTGTGTACAGTTTCTCTCCATGCAATCGCCGGGCATAGGCAACATAATGCCAAATATGCTACAAAACATCTATGATCGGTTCATGACTTGTCCCAATTTATAAAGACTGCCTTCATTACAGTTAATTGCCCGGCTTCTGGAGGAGAGTCAAAGTGATCTTCATCCCGAAGATCCTACAGCGTATGCTAGACCTGTATTTTTGTAGCTCCTTAACAAAAGTCTCTATGTCTACATTCTATTACGCATTCTCAGTAGGAGAGACAGCGCCAGTAAGAGTAAGCATCAACCAGGTGGCGAACGAGATCAGGCACATGGGCGAGATCATATTCGAAAGAGGAGGTGTGCGAGGCATTGCAGAATCAACTAAGCCTACCGAATAAGGGACCGGACAACGCCAAGGAACCTGAAACACTGCCAGGCGGCTCAAGATCTGCTCGCACAAATTGTGTACGAAAAGGACGTACGTAAAGGATGTACGTTGCACTTGTAAGTGAGAAGTACAAGGGGTTATACAGTGGAATCTAACAGGCGCAAAAGCCGCAATATGGGCGTGTGGATCAAGGAGATGACGAGTAACCCGGAAGACGGTTTCGTGCCGGCAAGGAAAAGCGGTGTATATGTCTACAGCTACTACGTCGGGCCTAGTCTCACGCCTAGTCTCAGGAGTATGTAGCATTGGTGGAAAAGTTAACTGCAGACGCGAATCGCCATAACCGCAAAATAATAGCGGGTGATTACAATGAATGGGCTGTGGGCTGGTTCAGCCGGCATACAAATTCAAGGGGGCGCATTCTAGTGGAAGCTTTTTACGACTCAATGTGGTGTTGGCAAACACCGGCGGTCAAAACATCTTCCAAAAAGTAGAAGTGACCTGCAATGGCGGGTGTGCAAGGTGTATACACACACACAGCAACCACCACGCCATACAAACCCGAAGACGTCCACCGAATTTCTGGAGCGTCGAAGGGTTTGCTTAAAGGGAAGAAGTCGCTCTCAACGAAAGCGGGAACGACCAGAATGCCAGGAATATGGAATACAAGCAGGCAGAAGAGGGCTTAAAAATGCCATCCGAAAGAGGAAGAATCGGAGCAATTTAAAAGTCCGTGCAAGAAAGTGCAAAATAAAACGTAGGGAGTGGGAGGTGCTTACAGGGTTGTGATGTTGTCGATTAAGGGCAAGCGTTCCCCACCGATTACTTGCCCTCAAATGCGGCAAGTCATAGTATGGACGCTGTTTCCACAAAACGGGACCATTGGACAGCCTGCCTGCAATAAACGTAGATGAAGCAGACAGCTCAGAGGTAAGGAAGGAAGAAATTGTAGAAGCCGCGAAGAAGATTGCCGTTGGAAAAGCCTTGGACTTGATGGTATATCGAACAAAGCTGTAAAGCTGGAAGTCAGTACGGCCCACTGACTACATGGTCGCAAAATTTAACTTCGGCAGAGACCTCAATACCCGGATCGTGACAAAAGAGGAATGGTTTCCAAACTGACAAGGACCTTGTCCAAATCCGAGCAGAAGCTAGAGTTTTCCACCTTCGATTAATCCCCAAAAGTGATACCGCTTGCCTAACTTCGCCAGTGTTTTCCAGCCAGAACAATGTTTCAAGTCTGTCTAGCAGTGCAGCCGTATCCTGCTATCAGATAGCCAACCGGTCATCATGGCCGTATAACGTCAAAGCTGGTCGAAAACTGTCGGAAGGAGCTCTTTTCCCTGGAAATACAGACCGATTTTCAGTGAGTACCGATTCTCAGTAGCATTGAGGGAAACGAGAAGGCAAATGAATTGGCCAGACGAGGGACAACTCTCGCGGGTACGCCAATGCAAAATATACAGATGCCGCTGTTTGTGCTAAAGAAAGATATCTCCGTGTACTTTCTCTGAGTAACTGCCCGAAAAAATCAATTGTGCTGGTCGAGAACATGCTGCCCGCCTCGTCCGTCTGATGACCTGGAAAGTGGCTGCTCGCCATGTTGAGCCCTGATTCTTGTGATCGCCTGATGCTACTTTGCTCTGAAATTGTCAGTACACAGACCTTATAACGGGCTGTTTCAGTAGATGTCCATTCGTTTCAACTGTTGTGACACGGACGAGTCCGTCAGAGCGAGGGTGAAATCCCATAATGCGACCTAGCACCTAGGTAGGTCTAATTGTACTGGATACAAATTTTCATACTGGCGGAATTTATCACCTTCGCCAAAGTGATCCAGTATCCTGGTGACTAGCTTTCATTTTGTTAACTGGTTCATGGAGATACATAGATGTATCCGGGTACTCTGAAAGATTCAAGAGGCCGCCAGGTGTCAATACTTCCAAGTCGTCTGCTTTTGGACTCATTGTAATTCTTATGAGTAGCACCTCTTCTTCTAAGATCGGTCCTGCGTAATCCAAAACCAGTGTATAGGAATGGTCTATTTGGTGTAACTCACTTTGGTGGCAGCCCGTGTATAAATAAAAAATGGCCTTATAACGGGCAAACACCTCGGTAGTCTAGAGGTAAGGCGCCTGACTGCTATCCCCAGAGGTCCCGGGTTCGAATCCCGGTGGTGCCACGGTCCTTCGCCTTTCCCACCTAACTTTCCTTCTTTCTTCTTCCCTCTTTACATTCCTGATTCCCCTGTCATAGCCTTCCCTAGTCCTTCCCCGCTCCACCAAGCGCATGCCATCGGTTGGTTGATGAGATTCAACTCGTTTCAGGAGGCATAACACTCCAGCGAGTTGTTCTCGACGCCCCGATGTCAGAGTCGCGAAATGGTTGTGAGTAGGTGGAATCAAATATCGCGGCTAGGTTGTGACAGTTACTTCCTTCTCTTCTGTCTATCTTCCGGCTAGAGCTGCTGTTCGACATTGCACTCTATACGAATAAAAAATAGATTGTCGACAGTACAAAGGGACTTTCCCTAAGCCTCTAGTCTGTCACATAAAAAAAAAAAAAAAAAAAAAAAACACCGGCCGTGATTGAAATATAGTCCTCGGCTATGTGTAGGACTGTACGGACATACACAACACACCGACGTTTCTTTATATAAAAGACCGTCGTATGCCCGTATGTACAGCTCTGTCCTCGTCCATTTAAATCTCTTGATCAAGTTTGGACGTCCTAGGCCTGTATGTGCTTCCGTTAAAAGGTGGAAGGTGGTTAAAAACTCTACATCCATCATATGCCCCTTAAAAAGCCAAGCGGCCAGTGTTAGCCCGTTGGAAGGCCACTTTTTATTTTTATTCGGAAGTATTCTCATTAATTGGTGTCTGGCCGTTGCTCGATATCAGATCCAGGTAAAGCATTTCCTGATGTCATTGTTCTCGAGTTCCTTAACTCGACGAATAGTGTAGAGTGTTAGAGTGCGTTGGGTGGTGGGCATCAGCGATGATGAGAGCGGATAATGGACTGAACTTGTGTTTGACGTCATTAGGAATTTCAGCTTTTTTGAGTCGGTCATCTATTGGAAGGGAACCAGGGGGTGATTCGAAGTATGGTGAAAGTCGCAACAACGAGTTTGTGCTTGAAATTGATAGTCCTCGCAAGGTGCTCTCTTTCTTAGAGCAAGGTGCTCAGTGTGGCATGCACCATTGGCTTGAGTTTTCACCTTGAGAGGAGTTTCTTTAAATTGTTGATTCTGCAATGGATTTGTTAACGTCAAGCTCGAATGGTGATTCGACTTTCCTGGTCATGGAACTACAGGAGCTTCTCAATTTCATATACTCAGAGCTGGACTGGTCTACCAAGCTACCTGAAGGCCGTGCGGAATGTATATTTTTTTTTTACAAAATTGGAAAGCTTGGACAATTTCATATGAATAATTTCGGACAACTTTTATACTGCGGTTTTTATTTTTGAAGTTATAAGAAATTTTAATATTAAAATTGTCTCTATTTCGTCTTTTTTAATACTTTTCTACTTAAACCTTGTCGAAAAGTACCAAATAAGCACCCAATAACGTTCCTCACGAAGGGGGAAGTGGGGATGATGAGAGGTCATCTACAAAGTTCGTGAGGAACATTCCTGGGAGCAAAGCGTCTGCATACCCTCTATATATAAATAACCGACCGACATCATCAAAATTTGATGATTTCTGTGACTTTTTGATTTGGTGAAATAGACACAACATCTATAAGAAATTCTCTCCCGTCATCCAATTTGACTTGAGAAGCACATATACCACCAACTGTTGTATTACATCAGCGCAGTCGCAGCTCTAAACTTTTCCCGTTAAAATTTTACTATTTTGCTTAACACTTAACTTAATTAAATGAACCAAACCCCGAACTCAATTTTTAACTCAACTCTTAAAAATCGACTGAACTAAAATCTTTTCATAAATTTTTACCTATCTCTCTACTCAACGCAATGAACTTTTAAACCAACTCTTAACTCAACTCAACTAATCTCTACGCTTAACTCAATTCTAAAGTCAATTCTTAACCCAACTGTGAGCACAACTCTTAAATTAATTCTACTTATTTAAACTGAACCTTCAACTCAACTCTTAACTTCTCTTAACTCAACTCGACTTATCTAAACGCAACCTTTAGCTCAACTCGAAATTCAACTCGTAACTTAGCTCTTACCTCAACTCTTAACGCAACTTATACAACAATTCGTTACTCATATCAACTTATTTCAATACATATATTACGACATGCCATCAATTTTCCGTCACAAAACTCTTTAACTATGGAATTTGGTTAGGTGGAACCATCATTTTTGCAATTTAAGATAGGTGGGAGAAGTCTGGGTACATCGGTGAACTATCCGTGAAAATAGTTTGTACGGAAACAAAAACACAGGGTGATATCTAAAACTTGACATAATTGTTAAAACAACATGTATTGTGGCCGAAATTTTGGAATATCCCGGTTCTAAATGCATTCTCAGTCCAGCCCTGCATATACTCCCGTCGAAGTGACTTATTTGGGGAGCCTCTCTGGTTTTTATGAGGGAAAAATATATACACAAGTCTATTCATTTGACATATCTCTTCTTTATTAATAAAATGAAACTTAAAACACTTACCCTTATTCTAAAATTGTGAACAGTCATAAGTCACAAGGTTTGTGGTCTCGCACTTACTTCTTATGTAATTTTTATTTAGGTTTTTATACCAATACTAACGTTTACTTCGCTTCTACGTTACTTTTCATTTAGTAGAGGTCTTCCAGTTTAGTATCACCAAACACTTGTGATTGCGTTGTGACTTCTGACTGCTTTTAGAATACGGAGGTAAGGCTATTTTAGGGCTTGTACACAGCTAAATAAAAATTAATTTTCAATTAAAAAGAAATATCACAAAAACTACCCAAAAAAGTTACCTTTAACATATCCAGCTATTCTACCAACTGAACTAGGCACAACAGTTTTATTAATTGTCACAGTAAAATCAAAATTCATCACAAATTTAATATTGTCCAGCACTGGCAATGGCATTATCTGGGAGTTAACTGCAAGCTTTTTCATGTAATAACTACCCTGAAATACAAAAATGCATTTTACAAAACTACAAACAATTGTAAAATATGTAAAAAAAACAATCACCATTTGTAAAGGACATTTCCTTGGTACTGAAATCTTTTCCTTAATATGCGCAAACTTCTGAATAAAGTTAAAAGTGGCCGGAAGCCTTGTCTCCAAGACTCGACAAATATTTGGATTTGTAGTATTCAAAATTGTAAAATATCGATTTGTGTTCCCTGCAGAGCCCATAACGTCAAAGGTCATAGATGCCGACTCATACACTTCACCAATTGTGTAGTATATTGATGTGTGCTGGGGATCGTCAACTGTACAATTAATTGTAAAACTTTGTATAAGACTTGTTATGTTGCAGCTAGTGAAGAATAATGTTGTAATTTTCTGGAAAATTAAGAGGGGTTTATATTGTCCGATAAAAGATCGAGAATACCTTCGATTTTACACAAATCACATGCAAGTAAATTGTCAAAAGAATTATGGTAATATTAATCCGAATTTTAAACATTTTTTAACTACAATGAAATCGTTAAACTGAGAGTGATTGTGATTCATCAAATCTCGTTGTGGCACAATTTTGTACTTATTAAAATCTCATTTATGTTTTAAAATTGCTCCATTAAAGCACGTGTGTTTATAATGAGCTTTAAATGGATTTTTTTTGTTAAACCATACGTTTTTACTAATCAGGTGTCTGTATACACTTCACTGTGCTATAAACAAACATAAGCTTAGACAGGGCCGGCGCTTATGGAGTGAAAGCCCCAGATTTAGCAGGGCGATTAGCCTAGGCACTCTAGCAACTGTCTTTCAAGTAGAGGTTTACGTTATTCTGGCATGCATTCATGAGAACTTAAGAAGGACCTACCAAAATAAACGGATTTTTAACTTCTCTGATAGCCCAGCGGCAATTAGAGCGATAAGGTCCCGTAGGACCAAGTCGAAATTAGTTTGGAACTGCCAACGTGCTCTTTATGAGTTTGGTGTTCTCAATCAAATTACCCTTGTCTGGGTCTCGGGTCATCGGGGCTTCAAAGGCAACGAAAGTGCGGATGCCCTGGCTAAACAGGGCTCTGATATTGCATTCATTGGTCCAGAGCCGGCTATTGGGGCACCTTCCAGCTTGCTGCAAAGGGCCCTGGCTAATCGGACTTTGATGAACGCTATGGTCCGCGCCTGGACTGGCCAACTCTAAGCGGTTCCTTCCTGTGCCGTCCCCTAAGACAGCCAAGGAATTGTTATGGCGCAGCAGAAGTGATGTCAGGACACTTGTTGGCTTGATTACCGGACACTGTGCACTAAATTACCACTTATGGAGAATAGGAAGGATGAAGGACCCTATATGTAGGCTTTGCCTGGAAGAGCATGAGTCTGCCCTCCACATTCTCTGTGAGTGCCCCGCAATAGCGAGAAGCAGGATCTCTTTGTTCCAGGAGTCTCTACTCGAACACTCTAGTCTAAGCGACAAACCACTAGGAAGACTGCTGAACTTGTTCAAATATGAGGTGTAGGGGCTGTAGTATAATAGGCCAAATTAATGGTCGCGGTACCTTTGGACCTAATACCTCACACAAGAAAAAAAAGCTAGCGTTGAGTGGCCTGACAAAGATAGGTACGCTCCTACTTTACCTTTCTCTTATCTTAACATCCTCCTAACTACCTAACTCCTTAACAACTTTAACAAATTAAGTGCTGAATGAATGGTCTCAAGTCAAGTTTAGAATAATTTATCTCCCGCCACAAGATACCAATAGATCACCGCCATAGCTAAGACTTATATGCTTCTTTTCAGAATTTTTCACCGAACGGTGTCGAAGCACACATGACTCTGAGTACCCCTAAGAAGGCAACTCGGTTAACTCTTTCGGACAGTATGGTGATTCTCAACCGCCGGGATATCTCCTCGTGGTCCACCAGGTAGAATTGAAGGTAATGTGGTATTGCTGAAGAAACAACTCGGACAATCGGGAGAGGATATTGCGCGAGTGGACGGGGTTGAGGCAGTTACGGACTCGGACTTGTTCCCCAACCCTGCACTCCGAGAGATGCACCAACAACTGACGAAGTATACAAATCTAAATTTCCTTTGATTTCAAATGATTTTTTTGGCATTTCCATTCATTTCTATATTTCTAATCTATATCTATAAAAATCTCGTGTCACAGTGTTTGTTACCGTACTCCTCCGAAACGGGTTGACCAATTTGCATGAAATTTTTTGTGTATATTTGGTAGGTCTGAGAATAGGTCGTAGGCTATTTTTTATACATTTAACCCAAAAAACAGCTGCAAAATCCAAACAAAAATGGTAATTTTAGGAATTTTCACTTCATTTTAGTTTCAATAGCTTCATGGCCTACCTATTGTTTGACAAATGTAAAATTGTCATTAAATTGAATCATTACATTTAATGAAAATTTCAAATTTACGCAGCTGTCAAACAATAGGTAGGCCATGACGCTATTGAAACTAAAATGATCCATTGCGGCCGTCTCAAGAGGGCGGTGTACCACTTTCTTCACAGCCACCTCGACATGGGTATCAAATGAAAGGGTATGATAAGTAGAATACAATAAGCAATGTAGTATACAAAATATATCTTTAGATCCATGGCGGCCGTCTCAAGAGAGCGGGGTACCACTTTCTTCACAACCACCTCGACATGGGTATCAAATGAAAGGGTATGATAAGTAGAATACAATAAGCAATGTAGTATACAAAATATATCTTTAGATCCATGGCGGCCGTCTCAAGAGGCCGGATTACCACTTTCTTCACAACCACCTCAACATGGGTATCAAATGAAAGGGTATGTTAAGTAGAATATAATAAGCAATGTAGTATACAAAATATATCTTTAGATCCATGGCGGCCGTCTCAAGAGGGCGGGGTACCACTTTCTTCACAACCACCTCGACATGGGTATCAAATGAAAGGGTATGATAAGTAGAATACAATAAGCAATGTAGTATACAAAATATATCTTTAGATCCATGGCGGCCGTCTCAAGAGGCCGGATTACCACTTTCTTCACAACCACCTCAACATGGGTATCAAATGAAAGGGTATGTTAAGGAGAATACAATAAGCAATGTAGTATACAAAATATGTCTTTAGATCCATGGCGGCCGTCTCAAGAGGGCGGGGTACCACTTTCTTCACAACCACCTCGACATGGGTATCAAATGAAAGGGTATGATAAGTAGAATACCATAAGCAATGTAGTATACAAAATATATCTTTAGATCCATGGCGGCCGTCTCAAGAGGCCGAATTACCACTTTCTTCACAACCACCTCGACATGGGTATCAAATGAAAGGGTATGATAAGTAGAATACAATAAGCAATGTAGTATACAAAATATATCTTTAGATCCATGGCGGCCGTCTAAAGAGGCCGGATTACCACTTTCTTCACAATCCCCTCAACATGGGTATCAAATGAAAGGGTATGATAAGTAGAATACAATAAGCAATGTAGTAGACTCAATATACCGATTCATGGCGGCCGACGCAAGACCCATGTTTTTTGAGGCATTTCATCTGTGTAAAATTCATATCTCGAAAAATATTAAGTTAATGGATGGTTTTTATTGTTTACTATTGACTTATGGGTGCAGCGTAGGCGCACCGGGTCCCAGCTAGTAGTTCTATAATTGCCCTGCTAGCTTAGGCGGTAGAGAGCATGAGACTCTTAAACTAAGGGTCGTGCGTCGAGCCACACGTTGGCTCAAACAACTGCTGACTGTAGGTAAATAGCAGGCCGGTTTGGTTTTTTTCGGCTCCTCATTCCCCCGCAAATCGGGTTTGTGGTGCAGAGGGTCAAGGGGGAAAAGTTTCTTTTTTTTTTTTATGTGAAAGACTAGAGTCACAGGAAACGCCCTTTATACTGTGTCGACAATCTATTTTCTTCATATAGAGTGCAATGTCGAACAGCAGCTCTAGTCGGGGAAGAAAGGAACTGTCACAACCTACCAGCGATATTTTTTGCAGTCCACCTACTCCCAACCATTACTGGCGACTTTGTCATCGGGGCATCGAGCAACAACTCGCTGGCCGTCTGAATGAGCTGCAGTTGGATATAGCTTTGCTGTGGGAAGAAGTGGCCTGAAGGAGGCAGAGGAGAGTGTTAGGCGCACAATTAAACAGAATCTTAGCTTGCCTTTCCCATTTCTGGAAACAGCAACCAACCTATATTTTGGAGTCCTGATTGCACATACAAGGCCCGGACAACAATCCAAGACTCCTGTACCAGAACGACATCTAAATCGGCCTTTAAAAGGCGTAAGCGGAGACTGGCGGATGTAGCCTTGCTGCGCTACTCTCAACATCGTAATTGCGAGCAGCCGGATCAATGTTATGTTAGCGTCGTCCTCCTCCGGTGTTAGAATAATATCATCATCTTCCACCGAAAGAGCTTGGGCAAAGTCCCCCAGCTCATCCTCCGTCGTTAACGGCGAAGGAACGCGTGAGATTTTGATATCCTCTTCGGATAAGAAAAGAGGGTCATTTGGACACAGAGTTGGCAGGTGAGTATCCTCAAGCACCTTAGTGCCATCGACTTTCGTTACTGTGTCACCCGCAATGCCAGGCACATTGGGTTTAGATACTTGCGTAACTGTGTCACCAGTAGTGCTAAATACGTTGGGTTCAAAAACTTCCTGTGTTATCCGCAGTGCCCGAGGGCTCACAATCTTCAGCCGCAGGTGGAGCAGTTGAGGGTAAGATGTTGAGGATAAGATGTTGAGGATAAGATGTTTGAGGGTAAGATGTTTTTCTTGAGAGGTCTCAGAGTTATGGAAGAGAAACCGTAATTTATGACGCCACCAAATTTCGCCAAAGTTCCTAGCGACACCTTGCTAATTACAAGTGTAACCGCTCGGCCAGCGCCTTTCGGATCCTTCAGTTTCGTAATCTTCCACGAATAACATCCAGAATAGCCGGAGGCTCGGTTGGTTCTACTGAAATCCAGCAACTCGGTGGATTCGGGATCTCTTGTCTCATAACGGCCTCGAGTTTAGCGCCTGGACATGCTTCCCCGATTCTGGATGCGGCTATTTTATAGAAATCGACAGATCTCTGATCGGTACATGCGATAAGTTTCACGAGGTCCTGAATGCAGTACCAGCATGCTCCTGAAGTAATGGGAGGAAAATCGTCGCAAGCCTAAGCTTAATTTTCCCCCATTGATCTAGCAAAATGGTGCAGTCTGGATCACTTTCGTCGATTACGGCGAACCCGGTCTGACCTTTTAGCACTTGGCTGTCGGTCTTAGTAGTCGATTGTGCTTTTCCTACTACGCTTAGTCTCAGCGTGATTCGGATCCTCAAGGGGCTGCTGACGTTTTGGTGTTGGGATGCCAGATTGCGAAGTGTGCTCGCTGACAACCTGCGCCGCCCACCTTATTGAAGCTCGGTGCTTCTCGGTGATCTCACCCTTCGTAACTCCCTCGAATCGAACTAGGATTCTTAGCGCTGCGTTGCTATTGGTACTTCACTTTTGAAGAAAGAGGAAGGAAAGAGAATGTACCTAGCTTTGTCTGGCCTCTTCCGTTGCGTTGCGCAACATAAGGCGCCAAGGTAAAGGTTCAGGGTCAGACGGAAAGCGAAGGAAAAGGATCACTCTGTTACGGCGCAAGCCGTAATAATAAGAAAATTCTTTTTATTATAAACTTTAAGTTCTTCCAAATTGAAGAACCCACAATATTTACCTTTCTTTTACTTTAGCTTTCTGTAATGGTTAAAGGTTGCGGAATCAAAGATAAAAATGGTTTAAAATACTTATATTATCTCCTACAAATTACACTTCTAATTAATTCTAAATTCCTCTAAACTCTACTTTACTTTAATATTCAATTTTTAAGTTTTAAATTTCAAATTGCTTATAACTACTTATATTATTACTGCTGCCTTTATTTATTTTTGTTCCTTATTTCTCTATTCAGAGTATAATTAGGTCACCACAGTGTCCCGGTTGTATCCCAGCTGCTGTAGCTGACCAATAATTGTTTTTGTAAATCACTTGTGCTTCCACTGTAACCCGACTTAGATCTGTATGACCTTGCGGGATTCAGTGCACACAGGATGAAATGGCGATTTATTCGCAGTATTCAGTGCATACAGGAGAAATGGCGATTTATTCGCAGCCTTCTCCCCTTTTTGCTGTCCTTTTTTAATTTACAGCCTATAATGTTTTTTACCTGCCACTGGTTTGGACTTCTTAAAACAGGGTCAAAGCCTTTCATACGCTATGGATCTATGTATACGCAACTTTGTTACGATTCAATATTGGAAATTTAGATAATTAAAATAGAGCGAATTTCGCTCAACCTGGTTAGCTAAGTTTTGTTTTTATCAAAAATTTTGTTTTTAGTCGAGATTCGACTTGAAAGTTCTTACGGTTTAGAACTTGACTAAATAGGAAGCTTATGATTTCTGCTAATCACTAGCTGTGAGTTATCAAAAATCATTTAAAATCCCGATCATACGATATATAAGGGATTTGTTTGAATTTAATTCCTTAACAGAGATTCCTAAACAGAAAATCTCTGATAGAGGATAAAATGGTTATAGTCACTATGGACAACCCGAACACACGAATTTGTGCTGATTTATTTAATTTAAATTCCTCAACAGAGATTCCTAAACAGCAAATCTCTGATAGAGGATAAAATATTATAGTCGATATTCGACTTATAGCAAAAAAAAACCTCCACCAACTTTGGCGTCCACACAACTACGTTGTTAGTACTTTTTATATGTTAAACCTAACAAAGTAATTGTCGGTGAAAACCCGACAATTATCTACGCCCTAATCAATGTTTTATGTTAGTTTTTTATAAACCGTGATATCCGCCACCAGTGGTTATGACGTATATTCAGTATATTTTTTCTAAACCTGACACAGGAATTGTCGGTGAAAACCCGACAATTATTTACGCCCTAATATTTAATTGTGAAAAATTTGTCGGGATACGACATCCATCACCAAAAGTACAATTAAAAAATTAATAAAAGTTTTTTTTTGTTACGCCTGTCTAACCTTTTAAGATTGCCGGTAAAAACCCAGACAATATCTAAATCCCTAATATACGTATACGCGTTGATAGCCTCTCTGACGACTTCGTCTGATCGACTGACCAGTTTCCTTCGGTGCAAGAACTTTTATTTCTGTTCCTCTGTGGAAATGAAAGATGGCGCTTGGTGGAGCTTTTTCACCACGGCACGATCATTTTACAGTGGTTGGAGTTTCGACCAATTTTATGATTAAAGCTTTCTCTAAAGCTTTTTTTATTATTAACTGGGTGACATTAAGTTTAGGTAAGTGTTTACTATTTTTGTTTTAAAATATTATTTTTGAATTTTTTATTTATTTTTAGGAAGGAAGCGGACTGGGTTTCAGGACTATGTGCAGGTAATTTTTTATAATCATTTTTTATTTATTATTTTTTCTTTTTAGCTTGAAATCTATTAGTTTATATCGGGTCGGCGTCTGACCGGTTTGTTTACGTCTGTTTTGGATTGATTTTTTTCTTTTAGTATTTTTTATTTTCAGGCCAAAACATTCTCCCCCCCGTTGATGCGTCTCATCAAAAAATTTTAATTGCTTTTTATGTTATATTTATATTTCGCTATATACAAAATATAACACTTAATCTAACTAATCTATTTATAAAATTCAATTTGTATGCTAAATCTAAGTAATCTATTTATAAAATTCATGTATGTGCTTAATGTAATTTTACTTCATATTATATATATTTCTTTATTTTCCGATTATATATTTTATTATATATTATATTTAATTAAGTTTACCAATAAATACTGCACCATCATGCGGACAATGGACACAATTTCTGTATCGGCCTTTTAATGATTGCGCTGGAGGTCGTTACTGTTACCACCCTCACCTGGTTATCGGATCCTGGGTGTATTTCGTGTACCACCCCTAGTGGCCATTGTGCTGGTGGGCGATTGTCGTCCATAATGATAACTACCTGGCCTATTTTAAGGTTTGGTTGTTGTAGCAACCATTTGTTTCGTTTTTGGAGTTCCAATAAATATTCCTGTGACCATTGAGTCCAAAATCGTTGTAAAAGTTGCTGTACATGTTTCCAACGATCTAAGTATGGTATGTTGTCCTTGGATGTTACTTCTGGTACTGCCTTGAGATTTCTTCCTACCAAAAAATGCCCAGGAGTAAGTATCTCTAGGTATGATGGGTCGGCCGACAGCTGGCATAGCGGTCGGGAATTCAGGCAAGCTTCTATTTGAACGAGTAATGTGGTTAGTTCTTCGAAGGTAAGTATTCTGTCATTATTAATGCGTCTCAGGTGATGTTTAATGCTTTTAACACCGGCCTCCCATAAGCCTCCGAAGTGTGGAGTTATTGGTGGGTTAAAGTGCCATTGTATGTTCAGATTGGCAAGTTCATCAGCGGCCTGCGCGGTGGCATCATTTAGGACCTGCTTCATCTGAGACTGTAATTGTTTATTAGCTCCTACGAAGTTTGTTCCGTTGTCTGAATAAATATTCCGACATAATCCTCGCCGTCCGATAAACCTTCGCAATGCTGCTATGAAAGCTTCAGTAGTCATGTCTGATGCTACCTCTATATGAATTGCTTTCGTACACATGCATATAAAGATACAGAAGTATCCTTTATATACTTTTGAGCCCTTATGTTTGGACATTTTTAGTTCTATGGGCCCTGCGTAGTCTACCCCTACGTTTTCGAATGGGTTGGCTGGCGTGATCCTTGCGCTTGGTAAGCTTCCCATTATTTGTGACGATGCTGTGGCTCTATATCGAATGCATGTCACACATTTAGAAATTCTTTCCTTGACGGCTAACATCCCGTTCGTAATCCAATATTGGTTCCTAATCGTGTTTAATACTAGTTGTGCTCCCCCGTGGAGCGTTGTCTTATGGAAATGATCAATAATAAGATTGGTGACGTGATGATGCCTTTGTAAGATGATAGGGTGTTTAGTGTCGTAGCTTAGAGTTGCATTTTGTAGTCTGCCTCCTACTCTTATTGTACCATCTTCTGCCATAAATGGGTATAGTTTGGCTAATTGGCTAGATTTGTGGATCGTTTTGATGTTACTTAATTGTTCGCATTCTTTGGGGAACATCTGTTTCTGGGCTAGTTGAACTAGTTTCGTCCTTGCCCATTCGATTTCTTTCGCTAATAGCTGCGAGTTGCGCCGCTCTTTCTTACTTCGACTATTGTGTATGAATCGATAGCAGTACGCCATGACTCGCAGTGTTTTTGTTAGCGAGGAAAACTTCATCCACCATTCAGTGATGATTGGTTGGTTTGTCATCAGGGTTTTGGTGGTTGTCTTGGCTTCAAGTTCTGTTTTAAGATCTACCAGAATTTCTTTTGGCCATTTGTCCTCTGGTTTCCGCAACCACGTAGGACCCTGCCACCAAATTGATGCTTCTTGAAGTTTTGCTGGCATTACTCCTCTTGACGGTAAGTCCGCTGGGTTTTCCTTGGTGGAGACATAGTACCAGGATGTGCTATCAGCATTTTCACTGATCTCCACTATTCGATTGGCTACAAATGTCTTCCACTTATTAGGCATGCCTTTTAACCACGCTAGAACGACTTTGGAGTCAGTCCAACATTTGCTTTGGATGTCTTGGAGATGCATGTCTATCTTGATTTGCCGGATTAGTTTACTGAGAAGTACTGCTCCACATAATTCCAATCGCGGCAAAGACATTGGTTTGATGGGAGCCACTTTCGTTCTTGCCATCAACAATGTCGTTTCAATGGTTTCATCCTCCAAGACGGTTCTGATGTACACGACGGCTGCGTAAGCTCGTACGGATGCGTCGCAAAATCCGATTAGTTGACACCTCTTGTTTCCGGTGCTTGTTTTCAACCATCTCGGTATTCGGAGATTTTGAATGTAGGGAAGTTGTTCCTTGAATTGGGTCCATTCTTGTTGGATTTCTTGATCCACTGGATCATCCCATTGGTACCCGTTCATCCATAATTTCTGCATGATTAACTTGGCAATAACTATACATGGGGCGATCCAGCCTAGCGGATCGTATAGTTTAGCCACCTCAGACAAAATTCTTCTTTTTGTCTGGGCTAGTTGCGCGAACTCAGAATCCCTTATCGCGTATGAGAAGTAATCTTTGACTGGGTGCCAATAAATACCCAGTGCTTTGATTTGATTATCTTCCTTTACTTGGAGCGGCAGTTGTAATTCGCGATCTGCCGCTGGGATTGTCTCTAGTAGCGATTCGTGGTTAGCCACCCATTTTCTTAGATGAAACCCCCCAGATCTCAATAGATCAATTAATTCCCTTTGAATTTCTAATGCCTCTGGCAATGTGTCTGCCCCAGTAAGTAGGTCATCCACATAAAAGTCCGTAAAAACCTTTCTGGCTGCCTTTGGCCATTGTTTTATTTCGTCAGTGGCTAGCCTTTGTAAGGTTTTTATGGCTAAGTATGGTGCCGCTGTCGTGCCGAAGGTGACGGTTTGTAACTCATATTCTTGTACTGGTTCTTTAGGATTTTCTCTCCATAAAATCGTTTGATATTTTCTGTCTGAAGGACTTACAGATATCATTCTGTACATTTTTTCGATATCAGCCGTTACCGCGTATTTGTACTGTCTCCAATTTAATAAAGTAGCAAATAATTTAGGTTGTAATGTTGGTCCGTTCAACATCTGCTCATTTAAGCTTTTTTTATTCGAGGTTTTAGCTGAAGCATCAAATACCACCCTCACCTTTGTCGTAGTGCTCTCCTTGACTACGGCATGATGCGGCATGTAATACCTGTGGGGTGTTTGCCCTGTGGTTACTTTCATATGCCCTAAATCAATGTACTCCCTCAAACATTGTGTGTAGGCTTCGCGTAGCTCTACATTCTGAGACAATTTTCTTTCCATTTGGACTAGCCTAGACATTGCTTGTCCTCTAGATTCACCTAGATCGGGTGGGCTACCGCCCACGAACGGTATGCTAACTTCATAGTGACCATTTGGATGGCGTTTTGTGTGGTCCTCATAGTGCTTCTCACACATTTCTTCCTCAACTGTTAGACGTCGTCCGGTGTCCAACTCTTCCCATTCCCAAAACTTCTTCATTTGACTATTTAACTCTTGCAAAGTATCCGTCTGCTGAAGGGTAAATGCGGATAAGTTCGATTGACTTCGCTTATGTACACTTGTAGCTGCTTTGCCAAATATTATCCAACCTAAGCTGGTGTTCTGGGCGACGGGCGATTGGTTAACTCCCTTGCGTAGACCATTTTGTATGATATCTGCGTACACGTCGACACCTAATAATACATCGATTCGACCTGGTTCGGTGTAATTTGGGTCAGCCAACTCTAGGCCGTCAATGTGTGACCAGTTTTGCCATGCAATTCTTTTCGGTGGGAATACATTAGTGATGTTTTTGATGACATAGGCCTGCAACGTGCGCTCAAACTTAGGGTCTATGGTGGACAGCAATGAAACGCACGCTATCTTAGTTGATGTTGCCACTGGAACGGATGCTATACCGGTCACCTCTAACGCAGCTGGTATGGTATCCGCTTGTAAGGATTGATATGCCGTTTCGGTTATGAACGAGCTCTGCGATCCAGGATCGATTAGCGCTCGCAGAGTCAGATGAGTTCCTTTATCATCCTTAATTTTTACCAATGCTGTCGCTAGCATTGATTGCGTGTTATTCCTGCTATAATTGCAGTTGGTAACAGTTTGATTCTTGGGATTCTCCTCTTTCTTATCTACTTTTCCCTGACAACTTCCCTCTTGTGTGGATCCATCATGCAACAACACATGATGCTTTTTTCCACATTGGGGACACCTATTGCTGCTGGTGCATGTTGCATTTGGATGTGACCTCAGGCAGTTATCACACACCCTATTTTCTGTCAGCCATCTCCGTCTCGCGTTCATGTCCAAACTCTTGAATGTTTGGCATTGAGATAGGAAATGTTGTTGTCTGCACATTAGACAGTGAACGTTCCTGGCTTTCAACTTTCTATAATCCCCCTTGTTATTATTTACAGACCCTCTTTGTTGATACCTTTCTTTATTTTCTCGCCAACAATTATCTCTGCCTTGTTTGTCAACATTGTGTTGGCTTATATGATAACTCGCAGTTCGATTCCGATCTTTGCCACCCTTTCTAACTTCTCGATTTGATATATTTTGATTAATATCTTTGGTGGCTTCTAAACTGCGATACCTTTCTTCCATAAATTTGCTTAAATCTGCTAACGACGGCAAATCGTCCGATTTAGCAATCAACTGTTCCCAAAGATTTCGTGTTTTATCCGGCAATCTTTGTGCCGTTGCATAAACAAATATGGGATCCCAGTTGGTAATATCGACCTTAAGGACTTGTAAGCCATGCTTAACGCGATGCAGTTCATCTAACACTGCTCTTATGTCTTTATAAGACTCATTTTTAATCTTCGATTGATCAAATAATAATTTAAATTGGGCGTATATTAATAACCTCCGCTTGTTGTAGCGTTTGCATAATAATTCCCATGCTGGCGCATAATTTTCTGACGTCATATCAAACGCGTCTAAGTCTCTTCGAGCTTCCCCTGTGAGACTGTTTTTTAAATAATGAAGTTTATCGACTGCTGTCAGTCGTTCTTCACTGTGTATCAATGATACGAAACGATCATGGAAAGTCCTCCATGAAGTATATTGGCCATCGAACTTTGGAATTTCAATGGTCGGAAGTTTTACAATGGCCTTGGGTGCGCTTGTTTGCTCACTAACTTGAACCTTTTGTTTCGATTCTTCAGCTTTCTGAGCAATGCATGCCTCTAGCGCATCTTGCAAGTCACCCATGAATTCTGAGTATGATTCCTCAAATTCCTGAAACTGAGTGCCTTGTACGTACCGAATTACTTCATCCCGGACACTTTCGTCTTTGATGCTAGTAACATCGGCTGCACCTAATTCTAGGTAATTACTCTCAAACCTCTCCCATATTATTTTAATAGTTTCGATCTTCCCTTTTATATAACCTGCCGTTCTTCTATGCTTGGAAGTCTTATTATAGTTGGAGATTGTCTGCCTTAGCTGTGTCTCCAACGTGCCTTGCATTTTTAATGTAGTTTTCATTTTGTGGTTAATTGAACTACAATTACTAAACCAAAATAATCCCGAAAATACTTAAACGTTTGAATGATTTACTAATTTTTATCTAATTGTGAATTTATAGGATATAACTATTTGACCATTTTTATCCGGCTCGAAGGACCAATGTTACGGCGCAAGCCGTAATAATAAGAAAAATTCTTTTTATTATAAACTTTAAGTTCTTCCAAATTGAAGAACCCACAATATTTACCTTTCTTTTACTTTAGCTTTCTGTAATGGTTAAAGGTTGCGGAATCAAAGATAAAAATGGTTTAAAATACTTATATTATCTCCTACAAATTACACTTCTAATTAATTCTAAATTCCTCTAAACTCTACTTTACTTTAATATTCAATTTTTAAGTTTTAAATTTCAAATTGCTTATAACTACTTATATTATTACTGCTGCCTTTATTTATTTTTGTTCCTTATTTCTCTATTCAGAGTATAATTAGGTCACCACAGTGTCCCGGTTGTATCCCAGCTGCTGTAGCTGACCAATAATTGTTTTTGTAAATCACTTGTGCTTCCACTGTAACCCGACTTAGATCTGTATGACCTTGCGGGATTCAGTGCACACAGGATGAAATGGCGATTTATTCGCAGTATTCAGTGCATACAGGAGAAATGGCGATTTATTCGCAGCCTTCTCCCCTTTTTGCTGTCCTTTTTTAATTTACAGCCTATAATGTTTTTTACCTGCCACTGGTTTGGACTTCTTAAAACAGGGTCAAAGCCTTTCATACGCTATGGATCTATGTATACGCAACTTTGTTACGATTCAATATTGGAAATTTAGATAATTAAAATAGAGCGAATTTCGCTCAACCTGGTTAGCTAAGTTTTGTTTTTATCAAAAATTTTGTTTTTAGTCGAGATTCGACTTGAAAGTTCTTACGGTTTAGAACTTGACTAAATAGGAAGCTTATGATTTCTGCTAATCACTAGCTGTGAGTTATCAAAAATCATTTAAAATCCCGATCATACGATATATAAGGGATTTGTTTGAATTTAATTCCTTAACAGAGATTCCTAAACAGAAAATCTCTGATAGAGGATAAAATGGTTATAGTCACTATGGACAACCCGAACACACGAATTTGTGCTGATTTATTTAATTTAAATTCCTCAACAGAGATTCCTAAACAGCAAATCTCTGATAGAGGATAAAATATTATAGTCGATATTCGACTTATAGCAAAAAAAAACCTCCACCAACTTTGGCGTCCACACAACTACGTTGTTAGTACTTTTTATATGTTAAACCTAACAAAGTAATTGTCGGTGAAAACCCGACAATTATCTACGCCCTAATCAATGTTTTATGTTAGTTTTTTATAAACCGTGATATCCGCCACCAGTGGTTATGACGTATATTCAGTATATTTTTTCTAAACCTGACACAGGAATTGTCGGTGAAAACCCGACAATTATTTACGCCCTAATATTTAATTGTGAAAAATTTGTCGGGATACGACATCCATCACCAAAAGTACAATTAAAAAATTAATAAAAGTTTTTTTTTGTTACGCCTGTCTAACCTTTTAAGATTGCCGGTAAAAACCCAGACAATATCTAAATCCCTAATATACGTATACGCGTTGATAGCCTCTCTGACGACTTCGTCTGATCGACTGACCAGTTTCCTTCGGTGCAAGAACTTTTATTTCTGTTCCTCTGTGGAAATGAAAGATGGCGCTTGGTGGAGCTTTTTCACCACGGCACGATCATTTTACAGTGGTTGGAGTTTCGACCAATTTTATGATTAAAGCTTTCTCTAAAGCTTTTTTTATTATTAACTGGGTGACATTAAGTTTAGGTAAGTGTTTACTATTTTTGTTTTAAAATATTATTTTTGAATTTTTTATTTATTTTTAGGAAGGAAGCGGACTGGGTTTCAGGACTATGTGCAGGTAATTTTTTATAATCATTTTTTATTTATTATTTTTTCTTTTTAGCTTGAAATCTATTAGTTTATATCGGGTCGGCGTCTGACCGGTTTGTTTACGTCTGTTTTGGATTGATTTTTTTCTTTTAGTATTTTTTATTTTCAGGCCAAAACAACTCCACTGAAGAGATCGGCAATTGATCGAGATGCAAAGTGAGCCAGACGACATAATTCTTGTGACAGGCTATCGACTATGAACCGGCTCCCAATACCAACATATTTTGCAGCAGATAAAGAGTTTAGGTATCACCTTTTGTACTACAGGTCCGTCATTTCGTTTGGGTTATGGTGTAATGTGTAGTAGTAAGCTGAGTTAGAAGGAAAATTTTGGAGAGGTCTGAAAGTGCTGAAGCGATGAATCCTACGTTTGAAACCTAAGATATTGTACTGTGAGTTGTTCTATTTATAAACGAACTTCTAGACAATATTGTTGCAGCGAAAGTAAGCCTAGATCCATGTTCTAGTCATGAAATACTATATACTGCAATACTTTCTGTCCCGACAGATTAAAGAATTGCATGACGATTTCAGTTTAGCCTGTGCGTACAAACCAATTAATTCCAGCGGCACACGAAGCACAAAAACCCAAGTAATATTTACTTGCAGCCTTACTCTCCTTCTTTTTTATTAAACATACAAGAAGCCCCCCGTTTACCGCATAACAAACAAAAAACCCTCATTCACCGCTTACCTGACAACAAAAACGCCACAGGTAAAAGCACATAACTCACGTACACAACAATTGTAGCACAACGACGCAATACATTAATCCGACCTAGAATTAATCTTCCCATTCCTGTTCACATACCCCCCCCGCCGCCGTACCATGCAGCAACAACGTTAGTAGTCTGCCTGTTTTTTTGGGGGGTCAAACGAGCATCTCCTAAAGGCGTACATGCCTAGAAGTTGCAGCTAATTACGAGTTGCTGACATTAAAATTTATCTTGGTATGCGGAGGGCACATTTGGAGCTCATCCTCCCCCTCGAGGGAGCTCCCGCATCGTCGGTCATGACGTACAACCCTGGGGTCAAGAGACTTTTATCTGGTGGATAATTTCGGTTTTATGTGCCATGAAGCTGTGTGTGCCATGAACTCCGCTCTCCTTTGACGATGGTCCATTTAGCAGCAGATACAACACGGATGAATAACGCCCCCTCGATTCCCGCAGTTTGACAAGCCATTCATACCCCACCGACATTTGTAGCCGGGGTAGTCCGTATGCAAATAATTTTCCACGCGATAACATCGGGAATTTACATATTTGTAATTCAGGGCAATTATTTCTTCCTCCAGGCTGTGCGTGATGAAAGGTGCTTGTACAGTGAGATGGAGGAGCACGGGCCAGGGGGGTGTAATTGGGGGTAGAAATCCACCCGGGGATAGTTCATTCTCTGCAATTTTAATGCAGAACATTCGTATGTTGACGGGCACCTGTGCTGGGTGGTGAGAGGGGGATGGGTATGAACAACTTTTAAAGGTGGAAATTCCACTGTCATCCGTAACCTAATTCTCGCCTGACAACGATTTTCATGCACTTTGCTGCATGTTGCATTTTTTGTCACTGCTTTATGTGGACTCGTTAAATCGCTATTCATGGGGTTGTTTTTATGGAAATATTTGGGGTGGCAGGAATGCCTGATGTGTATGGCACCGATTTTCTAACAAAGTTCTGCGTATAATAGAGCGGAATGACACTCATAAACATTCAATTTGGTGCCAAAAGGACTTTTAATCTTTTTCACCACAATGATCGGTATTTTTCTGTGGTTAATATTTTTGCTGATCGTATCCAGATATTTCTTAGATAATTGGTCATTAATAATGAAATCACATGATATTCTTTAACAAAGAAAAAGCCAAGTCACCAACCAACCACGTCAAACGCGAAAGCTCACCCCAGACACAGCCATGCTACCAAAAGCTCATACACCAGACCACCACCCCCAAAAGCTTGCCAAAAAAGTTGTTGTCCAGAATAAAATTCACACCGAGGTCACTACTACACCCAAGGTCACAACCGATAACGTCACCCCTTAGCTCTATTAGTAACCTTACTTTAGCTTTCGTTTCCATTTCGCCATATGCTAAGGGATCGTCCATAAATTACGTGAGGCGTTTAGGGGGGAGGGGGTCGAACCGAATCTCACTAAATCTCACGTGGCAGAGAGGGGGGGTCTCGGCAAATATCACGTAATTATTTTTTTCCAAGAAACAGGGTAAAATGGCAAGAAAACTGAGTTCAATTAAGTAAAACATGTTTCTACACTAAAGACCCCCATTCACTTACAGGCCGCCGCGCCGGTAGGCAGGGGACTGTCAGAGGAGGTCGACCGGCACGACTAAGCTTGACTCAGTCTAACTGAGGGATAATACTTCAGGTATCCGCCTGACAGGCCGTGGCATGCAGATGAAATCATGATTCCCTATAGACACACAGAGTAGAAAGAGATAGAAGTAGGAAGGAGCTGCCACAACCTAGCCGCGATATTTTACTCCAACCATTTCGCGACTCTGGCATCGGGGCATTTGAGAAACAACTCGCTGGAGTGTTATGCCTCCTGAAACGAGTTGAATCTCATCAGCCAACCGGTGACATGCGCTTGGTGGAACGGGGAAGGACTAGCGAAGGCTATGAATCAGGAATGTAAAGAGGGGAGAAGAAAGAAAGAAAGTTATGTGGGTGGGAAAGTGGAAAAGGCAAAGGACCGTGGGGCTGGCCGGGATTTGAACCCGGGACCTCTGGGATAGCAGTCAGGCGCCTTACCCCTAGACTACCGAGGCCCCCGAGGTTATTAATTCAAAAATTTCATGGCCTCAACGAAAGCTTCAAGGCGACTCCAGTGTCACGCTGTGAACACCCGCAAACAAGCGCCAACGCGAGTGTGGATGGTTTTCACGCTCAGCTCGCGCCTTGCTGTCCGTTACGAGTGGATACGGCGTGAATTCTTGACGTCAATTCACGGCTCGAGAGTGTATAGAAGTTCAAATCTTCAGGCATGAACTGACGATAAACGCGATTTTTGTCAGCTTTCTTGAACTGTAGGCATTCTTGAACTTCAGGCCATACAGTTAGCGGCCGGTCAGTGTATAGTAATACTGGGCCTCAAGGCGAAAACTTTCAGGTCACGGCCTGCCGTCAAACTGTGTGTAAATTGGGCTGCACAGTACGAGCCAAGTAACACTGAACCGCGAAAAGGCTTTTAGAATTTAGAACTACAAGAAGGCACACGATGAATTTTAGCGTAATGAAATGCTTGTTGGGTGAGTGCTCACGTTTTGGTAGTTGTGTGTCCACCACAAGCGGAAAAACGAGGAGGGCAACGGAATCCGAATTATTAGTTATCTCAAATAAAATCTTGCTCCCCCTTCTTACATTTTTAGGCAATTCGAAAAATACATCTAATTTTTATTGCTGAAGCGATTAATATGTTCGGCCAAAATCTTTCACGGGCGCAGGACAATGCTGGTTCTCTCTTGGCGCTAAAGAGTATTTATTATAGATTACCCCTCTAGAAAAGTTTGTCTATGGTTTTTAGGAGACTTCTGCATAGAGTAATCTTAGTAAGGGTGCAGTGGATTTCCTTGCCCTTGCTTCGAAACTCTAACTCTCGCAACCAGTAGAGTCTAGTAACCGTAGCCTTGCCATCACAGGTGGTTGCCATACAATGCAAGTGGCCTTTTCAGATTCTTCCAGTCGCATTCAGAGCATACCAGAAAGGTTTGTTTCCTGTAGATATTGCCCCAACCAATCTAAGACATCTCTGCTGCGTGGTTACAGAATCCCACCATTCCTAGTAATCGTCTAGTCGTCGACGTACGGTTTCTTATCGGTCCTCTGCCAATGACAAACAGTTTTAGTACAAAAAGATCTACTGGCAATCTCCTTGTGTGTTTGACAGAGCACCTTATACAAAGCATCCATCGCTTTGAGTCATGTATGGTTGGTAGTAGGTAGTGTGTTACTTGCGCTTGGGAAATTTTGCAATGAGCAACGGAGGAGGCGCTCGGCACACAAAAAAATACCCAGCGCGGGTAAAGATGTATATAGCTCAGTTTACAACCAGTAAATTACTAAAGGCGCTCGACTTATACGAATGGTCCCCCGGTGACTAGGGGCCCTCAACAGATCCTGCACACATAAATTCCCCCACACTACAGAAATATTTTTCAGGCAGAATTGCCGACTGTTTCCAGCACGGCTGAAACAATCTGCATGGCGACCGTGACCATGAAACTGGTGCTGATTGCAATAACATTGAACATTTTTCTCAGGTTCAAGTAACGCATTACCTACTATTTGTCTAGATACCCCATAGTTTTTGACCGAGTATTTCATCTTGATCTGTTGACCAAAGTTTAAGCATCCGGTTTCTAAGCTCCTAAAGAGGAGGATTGAGTTTTTTTCTGGGCGTCCAATTAATATACAGGGTGTCCCACATAAACTTACAAAGCGGCCGGCTGTGGATAGGTCTTGGATAGACATAGAGGAAATTGTCCAAGCTTTCCAATTTTTTAAAAAAAAAAATATTGGTTTATCACGTATTTTTTGGAGAAAAAGGTGGTTTTAGTTGAAATTTTAGTGAAAAAATAACAAAATTTTGGCGATTCATAACTCCAAAAGTTGGTAAGATAGAACCATTGTTTTTACCGTTGTAGATAGGTGGAGAAATTCTGCGTGCACTGGTACCATAACCATGAAAATAGGTTATACGGTTACAAAAATACAGGGTGATATGTAAAACTTTAGCAAAAAAACCTCAAAACGCCCTAGCGGCTAAACCGTTACGATTTCCCCCCCCACCCCCCACCCATACGATTTTTTGTTCGTCTATCCAAGACCTATCCACAGCCGCCCGCTTTGTAAGTTTATGTGGGACACCCTGTATAGTATTGAATGCTGCCGTCTAGATTCGGCAGGTATTACCCAGGGGTCAATTGTAGCAGCCGCTCTTATCCTAATCTTTATAATTGATCTGTTCTCAATCTCCACTTCATAGCTTCGCTAAATCCGCTACTTTTACGCCTTCGACAATATAACACAACACGTGTCTGATATTGTCTCTATGATGGGTGAATCATGGCAAGTTCATCCTTGACTGGAACTCGCATGTAGCACCATAATAGTTTTAGAAACTAGATTTATATCCCGATAGACTAAAAGTTTTTTTTCAGTCTTAAGTTAAGTTGTTGGAGCTATTAGCGGAGGAGGGAGGATTGTGATTTTAAATCATTTTTAAACTTTTATGATAAATTTTTTAATCCAAAACAATACTTAACAACCACTCCACTATCAGCTTCAAAAAATTCTAAAAAATTGTTGAAAAGCGTTTAACTGGCTTTGTTGAAAATCAGCTATAACCCTTAACACACCTATTTAAAACCAGTTAAATCAATTAACAGACCTATTGAAAAGCAGTTATACCGGTTTATCGATCTATTGAAAAACAATTAAAACCATTAATTGGCCAGTTGAAAAGTAGTTAAAATAGTTAATCGATCTGACCTGTTTAAAAGTACTTAAAGCGATTAAAGGATCGGTTGAAACCCAGTTAAAGCTGTTAAAAAGCAGTTAAAACAGTTAAACGAACTGTTCAAAAGTAATGAAAACGATTGAGTGGCCAGTTGAAAAGTAGTTAAAGCAGTTAATCGATCTAACCTGTTCAAATGCAGTTAAAATAGCTAATAGATATAATGAAACCAAGTTAAAGCAATTCACAGACCAGTTGAAAATCAGTTGAAACAGCTAACTAAGCTACCCTAAACCAGTTAAAGCATTTAACTAAACTTTTTGCAAAGCATTTAACTAAACTTTTTGCAAAGCAGTTAAAATGATTTATCAACCTGTTAAAAAGTAGTTAAAGCAGTTAATAGACCTAGTGAAAAACAGTAAGGTTTAACCGACCTGTTGAAAAGGGTTTAAAGCAGTTAACTGGCCAGTCAACCTGTTGCAAAATAGTTAAAGCATTTAACTGGCTAGTTGAGACATGTTTAGAATAATTAACAGGCCTGTTGAAAAGTAGTTAAAGCAATTGAACGATTTCTTGTAAAGCTGTACAAGCCGTAATAGAGAAATAATTTTTTAGTAAGCAAAGAAGTTGCTTTGAAACGTATGGGAATGAAAGATAAAAATCCTTCAATTAAAGTTATAGTAAAAATTAAATCAGACTATGAAATAGCCCAAGGCAGCCCGAACAACTATCAACTGATATTTTATTTTATGGCTCATTACATTTTAACATTTAATGCGCCTTAACTTATCGTCTTGATAATAACTTGACAGGCATAAACTTAAAGCATAAAACACCACCTAACGATCAAGGATAACCTCAACCCTCATCCCTCACACCCTGCTATGCTGCTTCGTCACCATATAAAGAAATATGCTTAGGCATACATTCGTCCTAGGAGGAAGATTAAAATCTTTTGCTTTGACATTATACCTAAGCTTAATTGCCTTATATAATATGCGGTAGAACCTCCCTTCACCCCCCCCCGTTCAGGAGTGAATGTTAGTCTAATCTAGGCTTTTATTTGCATACATACGAGGAGTGTGTGTATATGACATGTCGTATCACGCTTACGTACAAAGCATAACAAACATTATATTGAGGAGTGCGTATACCCTATCTAGAAAGTATTCAGGACTATTTTCCAGCCCTGCACCACCACCCACGTTCCATTAACAACCCTCGAGCTGCCACTCATAATGCTCAACAAGCTAAGAGGTAATCCGGTGTTGCTCGTTAATGGATGAGGAAATCCACCCCCCGGCAAGGGTTATGTAATTATTTCATGTGCCGCTGAAGTGCGTGCCACGACAAAAGTCTAGACTTGAAATTAGCCAAACGAAAAGAATTTATCTTAATCTGGGGAAACCTGAGTTGTTCGTAGATTTTTTTTTTCAATTTTATTTTTTTATTTCTTACAGAATAAGTGAAAATCTTGATTTAGTAGAGTTAGGAAAGGGTTAGGAAAATTGCTTTACCTTGGGTTACTTTTGTGAATTAAATTATTTATTGTTGTCGTTATACAGCAATTATATTGTTGAGGTTATTTAGAAAAGAAAAACTACCAAGAAGTTTTACAATTGTAATTATGAAGCATGCAAATAACAAAGAAAAATTTATTCTCTACCATATACGGCAAGTAGCTCTTTCTTTTGGGTCTAAAATAGAGCTCCTTCAATGGGACATACATTTTCCAAAGCCATAGAAGACAAGTAAGAGAAGATAGAGAATTAAAATAACACCCTTCTTAATTAAAAACGACCAACAGTAAGGCTTCCGACAAAAAAATCACTGGCGATCTTTTAGTTTGCCTAGTTACTGAGGAACACCTCAGTAGGTACTGGGTTACTTGGGCCTGGGAAGATTTTTTCTAGGCCATGACTATTCTTTCTAGCTCGTGGCTTAGTTTCAAGGTCAGGGCCTTGAGGGTAACGGGTGTATTGATGAGCTGATAGGTAACAGGTGACTTTGATCTAGACTTTGAAAAGAAATTGTCCAGGCCTAAGTAACGCATTACCCACTCACAAACCGAAGTTTGCATTGATTTGGTGAGTGTAAGCTGGTTATTCTAGATATCTCTAAGGCTTAATGCCCTTGGCCCTGTTAGTTAAACTCAAAGCTATTGCAGTTGGCATACTTCTGCAGAGCTGGATTTAGAATTTTCTTTCCAGTCATCCAATCAATTAAGTATTGGATGGCGTTAAATCCGAAACCCTACTCCAAATATCTGGATCGGTAAATTTTATCAACTGTCCTACGAATTTCTTATCTTTCATATTGGGGATATGACACGATTATAAAGTGAGTTTGTAAGAGGTGCCTCTTTTTTCTTGTGAGCCAGTACAATGCCATACTGCAAATTGGGCAAGGTGCCAATGACCCCTCCAGTACGTATTTACAACCTGACGTCATCTTATTTCAAGTTGGATATTTTTCTGCCTCAAAAGAAGTAAGAGAGAAGAAACTCACCACTATGTATTTACAATCCACCTCGCCTCATTTCCTTATGTTAAAAATGGAAAATCACGAATGAATATATCTGGGTACATGTTCACCCCAAGAGTAGTATCAGTATTTATAAAAAATTTAGGCCTCAGTACAATTTACCATTGTGTAAAGGAGAAATGTACTGCTTCGTGTAAGTTCGGCTCAACTCTACTTATCTTTATAAATGACCTAGTCTTAATACCCTCCCATCCACTTAATAGCTTCGCTAATGACAGTACTCCGCGTTACTCATGCGGCTTCGATAATGCCATCCATAAGGTCATAGGTGTTAGACCATGTCTGAGGTGGTGGCGTTTGTGTAAGAGCAAGGATGGTACTCATAGTGCTGCTGCCGATTGAAGGCGTGCACATTCATGACCCAGAGTATGTAGCTGGACAGTATAATAACGTGTGGCGGCAAATAGTGCGCTGCTGTTATTAATGGAATAACAAATTAGGTGGGACGTATCTACTAGAAACTGATGGTCCTATAGACCAGAGGTCTCCAAAGTGGGGTACGCGAACCTTGAAGGACACCCAGAAAATGCTAGGGGGTACGCCAAATTTCCCTTCAACGTATTCAATGTATAATAGTTTCATATCCACACTTAGCTACTCTGGATCACAATGCAGCCTGGGAAACCGAGTATCCGTAAGAATGAAGTTATGGAAACGGAACATTCACTCACAGCCCGCTTAAGGTACCTGGGAGTAATCATCGACCAGAGGTTTAATTTTGGAAGGTATGGTGGATAAAACTTTCGCTATTTGTGCAGCTTTTCGGAGAATGCTGCTCAACGTGGTGGCTCAAACCAATCTGTCGCTTCCTGATAGCTGATAGCGAGGGTGTTTAGCTCCATCTAGCTTTACGTAGTGCCCGTTTGGGCAGCAGTGTTAAACAAAGCTGGTAACAGAAACATGCATGCGTGCGGTGCGTGCCGCAATAGATATTGTAGCAGGGCGTGCATTCAAATGCGTTCTCAGATAGAGTTTCGAGAGCAGAACGGATGCAACGCAATCAACAAGGCCTTAAGTGCTCAAACACAAGCACACCCACACACTACAAACATATGCACTCGTCGCTTAGATTTTTTGGATATCTGTGAAAGACAAAACGAAAGCACGCGATTATCTGTTAGCGAAAACTTACCGCAAATTGCTCATTGGCCACCCGCTCGGTAGGCTCCAGTGGGCACGGCATCTATGTAGCTCGTATGAGTGTAGATGAGCCTGCTCGGAAAGTTCTCTGCGGTAAAACCTATGGAGTGCGGCAGCGAGGCAGGCCCAACCTTCGCTGGAAGGATGGCGTGGACCAGGACGCTCAGAGCTTAGGGATGCCAAACTGGATGATATCGGCTCAGAATCGGGACCGCTGGAGAGAACAGTTGCGAGAGGCCAGGACTGGATTCCGGTTGTAGAGCCGTTAAAGAAGAAGAAGGGATCAAGCAATGAAAATGTGCTAACATCACATCGCCAAGCAGCGAACAAGGTATCTCGCCTCGGAATTCCTTTTTCAGGGTACCCTAACTTCTTCCCTAGGTGCTTGGCTTTCGACCTTATGGGGGCGCCTTCGGACAGTTAAGTGGTGATGCGGAGATAGGTGATACCTCCGGGGTTTCCTTCTAAGGAAACACAAATCCCAGTTGCAAATGCAGGCAAGCAGAGTACCAGATAGTTATTATTGTAGCTGGTTTGGTTGGAATGGAAGAACTATGTTAGAAATTAGCATTGATTACCTTAGAGGTAGATTAATTTCGATGGAGTATGGTTTTGGGGGAAAACTAAGAAGAAATAAGTTCCTTAGTAGATAAGCTTTAAAGAAATCACTCAGAACACTATGACACCACTTAAATTATTTTTTATTCAGCTTAAAACCATTAAAATTCCTCTCAAACAATTTAGCAGACAATGTTAAAACTCTATTCCACTAATTAAATGTTTCTCTCTCTTTCAAGGATAAAGCCATGCCATCAAAAACTGAAACCACATACACAAAAAAAACCAACGATTTTCACACGAACACTTTCCAAACACTAAAGAATATCACAACTTTAATTACGCTTTCCACTCAAGAAATAATTTTCAATATAATCCTAGTCACTAATAGATTCCACAAAGCACCACTAGAAGTAACTTTGAATAATTAACCCCAAGAAGACTCTTCTATCTCCTCCCAGATAGCATCAGGAGTGAACTTTTTAACAAGAAAACTTCTCTTAGTGAGCAAAATTTATACAAGGATAACAAGCCATGAAGTATGAAAAGGAGAAAAAGGATATCGTGTATAGATATAGGAAGAGAGAGAAAAAGGAGGAAGAATTAAATATGCAATAACAACTGCTATAAGTACATGCCATCTAGTTGTGAACTATGGGACAAGTTTGATTCTTCTTCGGATGCGACAGGATTAACTATAACGATGTTCGTGTACAGGAGGAGGAGAAGTTTAAATTTGCTTCTAGTTGTAGATAGTTTGACGTGCTCCTGGGCTAAGTTGAATACCTTAAGTAGCTTCAACTAGGTTCTGATAAAAGTAAATGATATTATGGGTGTATATGCATTTTTAATGGGAATAGTTTGTTTAGGTGTCCGGGAGAAAAGTTCGTTTAAAGGATCGCAATTTTAATAGTCTCTTTTAAAGTGTTACGTTTCATCAAACTACTTTTTTTTTTAAATAGATGGGGATTTTCTATAAAAAAAGGCGTTACTTGCAACCTAAAAGACCTAATTAAATCTACTTGACTATCTCGACGTCTATAGATATCCTTTTTCATATTCGTATCCACAACGATTGTGGGAACCGCGTACAACTTATTTTACAGGTTTACGAAATACCTAAATAAACGAATACCCGCGATCAGTGTGATCAATCAGAACACCTCCTAGATCGGTGAAATGTGATTCAGTAATCTAACTCCTCTGGCATCTACGCCAATGAAGTACGATCATTCATTCGCGACACACACTCATAGTCCACTAGCGACACAGTCGTAGTACACAAAAGACTTATTACACGCTGTTAGGAAAACACAAGATCTTGAGTTTCGTAGGTTGATCTTATATCTACAAAACTTGCAAACCGTAGAGACCACTGAAAGAAGGACCTTTAAGGGGTCCTAGTCTCTTAAGGCTTCTAGCGGCATCTATGAGGTCAGCTATAAAGGAAGTAGCAACACCCCGGTGGGAGTGCGATCACAACCTCCAAGAGGCAGACAAACCAAACCGATAGATTTAGTAAAAGATCGGGATTTTTAAGACTGATGGAAGGTGATCATGTTACCGCCAGGTTCTTGCCTGTCAGTTACGTGTGTCCATAAACTAATACAACCACCTGTATTTTCACTCTCCGTCCGAGACTTTATTACAACATTGCGTCGAGGGGCTGGATCAGCTTTTTTTTTATGTGAAAGACTAGAGTCTCAGGAAAGGTCCTTTATACTATGTCGACAATCTATTTTCTTCCTTCTTCAACACCCCTTCACACCCCCATAACCCTTAACCTATTCCCCCCGTACTAAGCTTGCTGCTAGACATTGGACCATGACGTGACAAACGACATGACGGACTGGTAGTACAAAGGGTGATTCCTGAGTTTAGCACTGCCACATAAAAAAAAAATAGAGTGCAATGTCGAACAGTAGCTCTAGTCGGGGAGGAAGGAACTGCCACAACCTACCCGCGAAATTTGTAGTCCACCTACTTCCAACCATTACTACCGCGACTTTGACATCGAGGCATCGAGAAACAATTCGCTGTGGAGTCCTCTGCCTCTTCAAACGAGTTGAGTCTCATCAACCAACTGATGACATGCGCTTTGGTGGGGCGGGGAAGAGGTAAGGAAGGCTATGACAGGAGGAATCAGGAATGTAAAGAGGGAAGAAGAAAGAAGGAAAGTTATGTAGGTGGGAAAGTGGAAAAGGCGAAGGATCGTGGGGGTGGCCGGGATTCGAACCCGGGACCTCTGGGATGGTAGTCAGACGCTTTACTCCCTAGGCTACCGAGGCCCCAGAGCTTTTAGCTGGCTGCTACTAATCCTGTCATTTCAATACCTTTCTCTCTTTCTCTCCTTCTTTCGGTTGCCTACTGCCTTCTTCTTCTTTCTTTGAAGGTGCGCTTTAGAATGCATTGCGTATTATTTGTTCGATTGTGCCAAACCTGTCCTTAAAACCTTTGAGGTTAAGTCTTTTGATATAGCTTAAAAGAGATTTAGGATTAATAACCTAAATCTGTCAGGGGTACAGGGAAGAATCGATAGAGTCGTCTCATAATTGGAAGTCGCCTTGTATCCAGAGTCCAACGTTGGTAGTAGATTCACGCAGTACCATTCATCCCTTCAATGCGATTGCCTACAGCTTGGGATAGCGGGTTATATCGGGTACGTCCACTTGGTGGTCAGTCACCAGCGCGAGGTGGGAGGAGTAGTGTATTTACTAGAGGTTCAAATAAAAGAGCTGGAATAACATTGCCCATACAATTTTAGACTTGTTAAGGGGGATTGATAGCGACAAAAGAGGAAAGCGGAGCGTAAAAAGGGGCACAAAAAGTGGCTGAAACTGCCGATCAGAAAAGCCCTAAAAAGGATGCTGCTGGGGCACAAAGCTGTCGAAGGAAGTTACAAGTACTCCGGAAGCCCGCAAGCACTCTAGGGAGCCGTGTGAGGAGGTCCAACTCTGTCAAAGGTCCCCTCAAAGGAGAGATGAAAAACAGCCAGATCGAGCCCTCCCTGAAGGTGAACCAGGTCCCTCGGTGAAAGAAGGGGCTAAGGTAGAGCTTCTTCTTCTTCTTCTTTGATCCGTTTGCTGGCGGTCCGAGCGGGACGTCCCCGTAACGGATACGCTGCTGTCGGTGTCGCTGGGTCTCGAACTCTACGCACGATTCGTTTTCACTCTTGTCAGTTTTTGGCGACGTCTTGAGCCACGGTAACTGATAACCGTTGATTCTTTAGGTCACCCTGGACATTCTTCAGCCGGTTTTCTTCGGTGCCAATCGCTGGATTCTCCAGCCTGCGGGACGGTCTACTTGGCAAGCGGTCATGATCCATTCGGCAAACATGTTCAAACCACCGTATTCGACGCTTTTGCATTTCTTCTTCGATCAGTATCTGCTAATCGCATCTTTGTCTGACTGTCTCGTTTCGAAGGCGATCGCGTAGTGAGACACCGAGGATCTGCCTCAAGCATCGCATTTGGAAGACCTCGAGCTTCTTAACGTCCAGTTTGAGCAGTGTCCAGTAGAGCGGCAACAGCATCTGGGAAAACAGCATCAAACCGCGAAAGAAGATAAAAACAGGATCAACTGCGGCAGGCGGGATACTCTATCCGGATTTCAGATCGGTGCCGTTCGTCCTTCCAGAAGAGGATGAAATCCTTGCTAGGAGAGGCAGCGCAGGTAAGGGCAACCACCAACCAGGTAGCGATCGAGATCAGCTCTCCTAGAACCTTTTGCCTTTCTCTGTTTCTTCGGGTTTCATATTCCTTCAACTACTGGTGGATAACCCTTATCGCCCCGTCCACCATTCCCCGCACTCTGTCCGACCTTATCATCTGATCCAGGATATTCTCCGATGTTATCTGCACTTCACCGGCTGTTTACTACAAAGTCCAGTTCTCTGCAAACCTCGGGCATTTAAACACGACATGATCTCCGTTCTCTTTATCATCAGGGCATTTTGGGTATAAAGATAAATCGATCAACCTGAAGCGATGAAGGTATGCTCTACCCTCTATGTTCACTCAGGAACTGGGGGTAGTAACTCACTTCGCCATGTTCCCTCATAACCCACTTCTCCACATGATTCATAGACGAAATTCTCATGAATTTACCCAGCGAAAGCAGTTACAGCGAATGAAGTGATCAGGAAGCTAGATTTCCAGAGCGAGATTTTCAGAAACCTATATCGGTAGATTACCGAAAGAGGGACCGCTTTTACAGCAAACGAATTTCCGTGGTATGGCGAGTAACAAAAGATTAATCATTTCATCATAACAACTGGTTATCGCAGAAGCAACGGGCAAGTTGAAAGGTTAAACCAGATCATATTTAGTGTTCTCTCTAAAATTTCAATTACGAGCCGCACAATACTCTACTCGAGGAGGAAATTGTGTCGCGAAGAGAGCAGATCAGAATCAGACAAGCGGTAAAAAAAGAAGAAAGCCCGCGAGGGCACAAACTTTGCCATGCGGAGATAAAAGATTTTCTACGATATGATGTTTTTTTTGTTTTTTTATAAGACCAGAATTCCAGCTCTGGACAATTTGTCACTCAAGAAAATTTAATTATTTGAACATATTGCAGGCACATATTATATCTAATATCTAGGTGATAATTTCATGTCATTATCACCTATAAATTAACAGGTGACAATGACATATAATTATCATTTAATACTCCGCCCACTGCTACGCCTCTTAGTTCCCAGGTTCAAGTGCCCCATTACCTACTAAGAAGGAAACGTGATCTCATATTTTCCAGTTTTCTTTCTATTTTGAACGTTTCACTACAAATAGACATAATAATGTGCAGCATTTATTCTGACCGCTGGAAATTATCTGTGCTTGGTAACAGAATGGTTGGGGTTTTGTTCAGGTCGCCAGGGCTGGATTGAGAATGAATTTATGACCGGGAAAATCAAAAATTCCGGCCCAGAATAGCTACGCTTTTTGATCAATATATCGATGGGTCTTACGAAAAAGATATTGTTTCAAAATGTTGGTGAAAAAGATATTGTTTCAATTTATTGCTGAAAAAGATATTGTTTCGGTCTCTCGGTGAAAAAGATATTGTTTCGGTTTCTCGGTGAAGAACATATTGTTTCGTTTTCTGGCTGAAAAACATATCAGCCATATCATATCATAAATGAAACGATATTACTTTTCTGGATTCCGAAGTTCGATAGTTTCCCCATAAAATATCAAATGTCAACAAAATCCGAGCTTTCTTTAGAGCCCGTGCAAAAATTACTTTACCAACATCACAAATAGCTCTGAAGTACGAAGGAAAAACCAATTCTCTAGAAAAATATTGTGGTGTGTGGCACTATTGTAGTTATTTGAACTAACTTCTCTCAAGATTACTTAAGCGCGAGTTCAGGTACTAGTCAATTTCCCATTAGTACATACTAAAACTTTTACTAATTTCGAAGTACTAAGCTCATTAATATTTTATTATTTAATATTACAAAATTCGTAACCGTTTCGCCGCTAGGGCGTTTTGAATTTTTTTTGGCAAAATTTTACATACCCTTTATTTTTGTAACCCTATAACTTATTTTCATCTTAAGGCCCCCTTAACATACAGGTCGACAGCAGGCAGTGGTCTCAAAGCTTTCGTCTTAAAGTCCACACCACACACTCACCAGCCGCCAACTGGATGGGGCCTGCAGTCCAAGAAAATTTTTATTTAACGTTAGAATTCACGCCGTATCCACTCGCAACTGAAAGCAAGGCGGGAACTATGCGCGAAAAACATCCTCACTTGCATTCGCGCTTGCTCACGAGTTTTCACGGCGTGAGTCTGGTGCCGCCTTAAGGTTGCGAGGGGATTTCCCATACATTTAAGTTCTCCGGAGGCATGTATTTTAAACGTTTTTCCAGTCACCGTCACCGTCGCCGTCTCTGCCTGCCGCCGCCGCTCCAACCTATTTGTGCCTTTAAAGTTTGCGTTGAGGCCAGTTTTGCACTTGAATTAGCAACTGCTATGATAAACAGTCATCTCCGCCGGCGTGGCTGTAGGGACTCATGACGTCTCCTGCATGCCACGTCCTGTCAGGCGGATACCTCAAATCCTAATCCCTTAGTCAGACTGAATAATGGGTGGCCTTCATCGGGCCGTATCTGCGGACCTGGCCTTACAGGCCATGGCTTGCCGGCGGCTTGTAAGTGAATGGAATGGAAACATGTTTTATTTAATTTAACCCATTTTCATATCAATTTTCCACTTTCTCTTGAGGAAAAAATTTACATGATATTTGCTGAGACCCCCTCTCCACACGTGATATTAGGTGATATTCGGCTCGACCCCACCCCTTCCTAAACGCCTCACGAATTAATGGACGACCCCTATGGGACATAATTTAGTGTCTGCAACAACGTCGCTGGGTTGTATACAAAATATATTTGAGTTTTTATTGCATTTTTTCCATTGCTTGCCCATTTAAGTTTTTTTTTTAAATTTTGTTTCTTCCAACCTCTTTGTTGTTTTGTTGATATTTTGAATTTTTTGAATTTTTGTTAAATTCCACAAAATCCTTATTGAATATAAGTCTTCAACAAACTACTTGGTAATTTCGTAGGAGATTGCTAGATTTGTGTTATTTAAAGAAATTGTGATACGCCATAAATTTTAAGAAAATTTGAAATTGAAAAAAAATATAAAAGAGTGATTTCTTTTTAATACGCTTTTATTAGCTTCACTTGTAACTATGTAATAAAATCTTGGAAGTTAAATTTGACCCACTTCCCGGTTTCCGATTAAGCTGAAATTTTGCATACATGTTTAGTTTGGATGACAATGCAATCTGACCATTTAAAAAAAAAATCAAAATGGCGGTTCCAAGATGGTGGCCGAATTTTGCAATTGTGCTCCCCGCCCCCGATATGGGTATATAATGAAAGGGTATGACAAGTAGAATACAATTTACTATGTGGCGTCATTCAAAATTCAAAATAGCGACTAACACAAAATGGCGGACTATGGCTTTGTTTACAACCCACTCGTTATGGGTATCTAATGAAAGGATATGACAAGTGGAATACTATGATCTATGTGGAGTCACTCCAAATTCAAAATGGCGGCCGAAACAAAATGACGACGAACCCAAAATGTGGATCACCTTTTTCTTTACAACGCGCTTGGTATGGGTATCAAATAAAACCTTATGAAGAGTGTAGTACAGTAAGCTGAGTGACATCATTTTAAATCTAATATGGGGGAATACATATAAAAATACCTGGTTGCCTGTAAAGTCCGTATACGGGCGAAGTTTTTACGTGACAACGTCTTGAGACTTGAGAGTTGAGACTTGGGACTTGAGACTTGAGACTTGAGAGTTGAGAGTTGAGAGCTGAGAGTTGAGAGTTGAGAGTTGAGATTTAAGACTTGAGACTTGAGACTCGAACAGAGCGATGAGTCATAAGGTAACGGAGAATGTGCTGATAACTTTTTTGCGAATGACTCCCAGGGTATACCGATTTATAAGACGTTGTCACGTCAATAGACTAAAAAGTAGAAAATAAAAAAAAATAGTTTAAAAAAACTAAAAAATACGCTTTTATTTTGAAATGAACTAAAAAGTAAAAAATAATTTTGAATGTAAAGTTTTTATTGCTTCAGCTAGTATATGGAAACAACCTACCTTTCAAAATGTAAAAAAGCGTGGGGCGAAAAGTTCAGATGTTAATAAAATATGTGGCATATATATGAATATAGGTAAAGAGCCCCACGCTTTTTTACATTTTGAAAGGTAGGTTGTTTCCATATACTAGCTCAAGCAATAAAAACTTTACATTCAAAATTATTTTTTACTTTTTAGTTCATTTCAAAATAAAAGCGTATTTTTTAGTTTTTTTAAACTATTTTTTTTTATGGGAATTTTTTTATTTTTTATTAAAACATTTGGTACGGCGCGGCCCACCGGGAAATTCCCGGTTGCTTGTTAGGCCAGTCCTGCTCTGCATGTTGCACTCTGCTCGTATACTCACTTGTGACGACCGCGTAAGACGGAATTTGCTTGTTTACATAATTAAAGAGCGATATTCCAAAACGTGCTAAGTTCTTATGATGTAATTAGTGGGAAATAAAAAAAAACTGAATATCACTTTCACTCTCGCCTAAAGGGCTGTAATATTATTTCCTTTCTCAAAAAACCGATAAAAGAAACTATTATTTATAAAAATATAAATAAATTTGCTACATTTTATATGAAAAAAATGGTTTTATTTATGGTGGTATATTTTCATAATGTACTAAGTCAATTACTTAGTACATTTTGAAATAAAATTTCATAGTAAAATTATGATACTATGGTAAATGTTTTCAGTCCTCAGAAAGTTCAGCCCAGCAAAAGAAAGAATAGTATTTTTCAAATCTTTATTTTTAATATAAAAAAAACATTAAAAAATTCAATATGAATACTAGCTATTGAAATTGATGGAAAATTCATTTGTATGACCCATTATACATCGGAATGAGTATGATTTGTGATAAATGTTTATGTGAATGCATAACTACTACGTCATAGATTGGAAAGCAATACAATATTAAAATTAAACAAAAATTGACTTAGTACGTTTTGGAATATCGCTCTTCAATTTATTTGTTGGTGCAACAACAAAAGACTCCTTTCACCTCGTTATTCTTGGCGTACATCTGACGTTGGCGTCGTAGCCTACAACGAGGTTGCCTCTATTTGGTTTTAGGGCTTTTAGGTCATCTGTATGAACCACTCCAGGAGTGCGCCTCCGACCTCTAATCTAACTAAAGTTAGATCCTGAGGACTAAGGTTGGAGTAAAGGTAGGCTTTAATGTGTCAGGCAGGATATACCATCTTCGATTACCTTGATCAGTGGTGCTGTGGTCGAAGGTGTCTAAGAGCTCTTTTACGATCCGCCCTTGCACCAAGGACACTTGTATTAAGGCAATTACTTTATTACGGAGTATTTTCATTCCTTCCATTGCAATTCATAAAATTTCCACGCCATAATCTACTGGCACTTACCATGTTCCCCTTAACAGAATTGATGGCCCCCTAAAAATATGCTTAAAGATACAATCAATAACAAAATGATCCAATAACATTATTACCCTCTTAAATCGCTCCCGAAGCACTTCCTTTTTTCTTACTCGCAAATTTTATCGTATTTATCCCGCCTCCTTTAGGGCCTCGTTCAACCCTTCATCCAAAGTTTATTAGCCTTCCGGGGGCTTGGTGTGTAACGACGAAGGCGGCGTCGTGCACGAAGAAAAAAACGAACGAACGCGATCGAATAATCCATTTCGACAAATATTGCCTACTCCGCGGGGCCAGTTATTATCCCGCCGCCATCTATATATTAATACGCAAGCACTTTTTTTGTACAGCACTTTATTCGACTTCTACTAAACCGATTTTGCTCAAACTGGTTTTATATGGAAGTCTTAGTCGTAAAGGTGTGCACAAAACAAGAATTAGTCATTTATCTCATTTCTGTCGCTCGGAAATGAGTATTGCATTTCCCAATATAAATAACAATAAGGTAGAAATTACGGTTAGCATATAAACAGGCGCATATAAAATTTATTATATATTAATACGCAAGCACTATTTTTGTACAGATTTATTAACCAACTTTCTCTAAACAGATCTTGCTCAAATTGGTTTTATATGGAAGACGGAGTCGTAAAGGTGTGCAGAATATAAGTTTCATGTTTATACATTATGTTGTGTTTAAAACGGGTAAAAATTAGATAGAAGTGACATGTTAATTACATCAGCAATGTGGAAAAGCGACAAGTGCATGAGTAGGAGACATTCTGTTTGTGAATACAAGTTAATTGAACGTGTTATCAGTAACGTGACTTTTTTCAATAATTTTGCTGAAAGTGATTGTGTTTTTTCGTATACCTTTTTGTTGAAGTTCATTTGCATTATTGCTGAGAACTCTAACAGCATTCTGCAGTGTTTCAACGAAAGGCATGTAATTTGTTTGTATTTGTTTTTAACATAACGAATGAATGTAGTGAATTTTGAAATACATGAATTGTGTTTTTCATGATTATTTGCCCATTGATAATTTTTTAACAAATTCAGTACATCAAATATGTTAGTTGAATAAAATGCCCCGTCAAAGGACACTTATGGGAAGAACAGAAAATACAAGAAAAAGAGAAACACAATAGGTTGGTTTAAAGGCTATTAGGCTGGTTTAAGGAAACTCGGGCAACAATTGAAGAGTTCAAACAAACATATTTGGAAACATATGTACATCCACTTGAGTTTGAACTCCTTTTGAAAATAATGGGTGAAGGCCATGTATTTTGAAATGTACATACATATTTTGATTTTAATTTAATAAAAAAGAGAAACTTTTAATGTTTTGCACGTAGTCGACAGACAGATCATTCGACACGCCTATTAATGCATTTACAAATTTTATAATTTTAAATGACTAAAAACTGTATTATTCTCTTTCTAAATAAAGCATGCCTGTTCCGCATATGGAGATCAACGGTGATCTCTACTAACACCAAATTGCGGCTGTTCAACTCCAATGTTAAGGCAGTTCTTTTGTACGGTTGCGAAACATGGAAAGTCACCCAATTCATCACAGGGCGCCTACAAGTCTTCATCAACAGATGCCTTCGTCGTATCCTAAAAATCCACTGGCAAAATAGAATTTCAAACGAAGAACTATGGCGCCGTGCCGGCCAAGAAAATATAGACGGCCAAATCAGGCGAAGGAAATGGAATTGGGTAGGCTACACCTTGCGACGCGAAAACGAAAATCTAGCCAAACAGGCCCTTGACTGGAATCCGCAAGGTTCCCGTCGAGTAGGAAGATTTAGAACAACGTGGAGGAGAACCCTACTAGAAGAAGCCGCAACAACTGGGAGATCCTGGTCGAAGTTAAGAGCTGTCGCGCAAAGCAGAGTCCGCTGGAGGGCAACTGTTTCCGCCCTATGTCCCATGAGGGACTAAAGGAGTTTAAAGAAGAAGAAGATTTTGTGGTCAAATTTTGACCACAGGGCGTTACTAGTATCCATAATAATGTCTCGGCACGCGACGTGTTCCGTACGTCCTTTTTTCTGTTCCTAGCTGGAGAGCTTGTTCATAGCATGGAGGTGGAAAAAGGGATTTTTTATGGGGCGAATTAATAGAAGAATTCCTTGTATCGGCTGGCAGTACACGTGAAGTATCGAGAATGGTGCGAGACTATAGTTAGGCGCACACTTTAATCCTTCATTAAATAAATTCACACTCGATTAAATTTTTTAGGAGTTTAAGTTTTCGTTTTATGGTGTGTTCTTCGGTTTTATCACATCGTTATTTTTACGGGGCGACACACGTTTTATACACGTCCTTAAGATTAACAAATTACACTTTCCTGGCTCTTATCAATCATCACCCCACTACACGCACCAAGGCAGCAGCGCAAAAAAAATTGATATCCTCGTAAAGTGTTTTGTGAAACCGAGCGTCTAGATGAGGAATTTAATACACAACCCAAATACGTCTTTAAAGCTACACCAGCACAAAAAAAATGAATCCTTAAAGATTAAAACATTGACACATTTCCCACATCAATCCATAAATCCCGTCGTATGATAACAGCTGTATTCCATATTGGCATTGAGGAAGCGTTTTACAAGTAATTGCGGTGGCAGACTCCCAATCCCAATGGTGTAGTAGCATTGTGAGAAGCAAAGGAATATGAGGTGATGATGGAAAGGAGTGTGTGTGTGTTTTATGAGTTTTTGAACAAAATTGCCGATGTCGAAACGAGGATGGGTAATTGGTTGTGTATTTAAGTACTTCCGTGTTGGTACTTTATTTATCCCTGAGGAATGCGGAGAAAATTTTGGTTCAAATTGGATTTGGATGATCCGTGAATAAGCATTTTTATGGGGTAATTACGGGCAATGATACTTTTAACCAGGATCTGCGTTTATCTTATCCTTTTTCATAAGTAAGTCTCCTTGTTGTACTCGAGCCTCTTCTGGTCGTTTCTACTTTTTGCTGGTGGTCTCTCTTTCTTCAAACACGACAACCACCCACCCATCTATATGCTTCTTTTCACTTATAGTCTACCATTGAAAATCCTGGTTAACTATATTTCTCTCAAGGATCGTACAACATATCCGAGCGGCTTTAGTATACCCATTATAGACGTAACGAATTCACGATAAACTGTAGATCGATTTGTCTAACATCCTTCATTGAAAAGGGTCATCAACCCTCACATCCGTTAATTTGGCGTTACTTTAACCAGTATATCTGTTGTTGGCATCGCACCTCACGACCTGGTTGGCTCTATTTGTTTTTAGGCCTTTTAGGTCATCTGCATAGACTTATCAGGCTCATCAACCCTCACATCCATCAATCTGACTTTACTTTAACCAGTATATCTGTCATTGGCATCACACCTCACGACCTGGTTGGCTCTATTGGTTTTTAGGCCTTTTAGGTCATCTGCATGGACTTATCAGGTTCATCAACCCTCACATCCATCAATCTGACTTTACTTTAATCAGTATATCTGTCGTTGGCATCGCACCTCACGACCTGGTTGGCTCTATTTGTTTTTAGGCCTTTTAGGTCATCTGCATAGACTTATCAGGCTCATCAACCCTCACATCCATCAATCTGACTTTACTTTAACCAGTATATCTGTCATTGGCATCACACCTCACGACCTGGTTGGCTCTATTGGTTTTTAGGCCTTTTAGGTCATCTGCATGGACTTATCAGGTTCATCAACCCTCACATCCATCAATCTGACTTTACTTTAACCAGTATATCTGTCGTTGGCATCGCACCTCACGACCTGGTTGGCTCTATTGGTTTTTAGGCCTTTTAGGTCATCTGCATGAACTTATCAGAGCGCTAGCAATTGTTTTCAAAAAGCTGTTATATTCCTAAACGTAAAAGCAAGCCTCACGCTTATATTGAGGGAATCCGATGCGTGGACTTTAAAACTCTACGGTCAGTAGTATAGTAATAGCGCTTTGAGCTTAGTGACGTCATAGGATGTGGACTCGGGTGTGAGATTTATCCGGGACAAGAGCAGGTGTGATGGGTTTTTTTTGTGGTAAGCTTTAAGCTAAGGTGTCCTGCATGGCTTTTGAAATCCATTTTGTATGCGAACATTATAAGCTAAACTTAAGCTCTTAGGTGGACAGCTATACAGGCAAGCAGCTACATACACAGCTAGACAAGTAAGTTGGTCTGGCCTGTCTGGTTTGTCTGGTCTGGTCTGTCCCGTCTGATCAGTCTGGTTTGGTTTATCTAGTGTGGTCAGCCTAGTCTGGTCTGTCTGGTTTGTCTGGTGTGATCTGGTTTGTCTGGTCTGGTCTATCTGGTTTGGCCTGTCTGGTCTGGTCTGTCTGGTTTGGTTTATCTGGTGTGATCTGTCTGGTTTGTCTGGTTTGGTTTATCTGGTGTGGTTTGTCTGGTCTGATCTGGTTTGTCTGGTGTGGTCTGGTGTGGTCTGTTTGGTCTGGTCTGGTCTGTCTGGTCTGCCTGGATTGGTCTATCTGTTTGGTCTGCCTGTTTGGACTATCTGGTCTGCCTTTCACGACTCTTCAAGATCTCCATAAGATCGCAACCAAGACTCCCCTGGATCCACGACACATTAACGCAACCCAGTCAAGTTCAACTAGTTTCACACCAGTGGCGCTCACGTCTGAAGCTCACCACAAAAAGCCCATCACACCGGTACTTGTCCCGGATAAAGCTCACACCCGAGCCCACTACTACGGTTTTAGCAACATCTTAAGCCTCCCGAGGGTAGGATCTCTATAATCACAGACTACCTACCCCCAACATCGACCGTCAGGAAGGACTTCGCCGTCGAAATTCCCTCAAGAACAGGGTGAGGAAACTGAGACTTCCTGAAGCAGCAAGGGGCTATTTAGAGATCATTTGCAGAAGTTCATTGTGTTGGCAGCGAAGTATGTGCATGTCCACCATGCGGTTATTTGAATTAAAACTTTTTAGTTTATTATTATTTAACACTTTATTAGATTAAATTGTTTTTATAACTAAATCTTATTTTAACTTGAAATTAGTCTATATAGTTATATATATGTATTTAATATTATTAGATATAATGTGTTTTTAATTTTGGGAGCGCGGGACCTTGAGCTTCGCTACAGAGGAACTTTTGGATAGCTGAGTAATTGGAGATGCCGGATATTGGCAAGCTCCATATGGATGGGGGAAACGGCAAGATCACTGAACTTTGCGTTCGGTGATCGATGGAGTGTTCCGACTGATCGTTTTGATCGTGTCGGAAGTTGTTGTGTGACATTGCGTAAAGTTTGGTAATTAAACTTTACGCGGTCACTACAAGTACTTGTGACACGCTCCAAGCTAGTTGTGCCGATACAGAAATGATTTACAAAAGCTCGGTGGAAAGCATAGCGTGACTCTTGTCTGGGTTACTGGACATAGGAGCATGGATGGAAACGAGGAAGCTAAAGACTATGTACGAGGGAATGGTGAGAATTTTAGGTCGGTCTAGCAGCAGGAAATGTGTGTGACCCTAGTCTAAGGCTTTCATGCCTACTACATACAGGAGACACCACTGGTAATGCGCACCCAAACGGTAGTACAAGATTCCTACTGACTAAACTCACCCACCCTTTTTTGCATGACATTTAACTCCAGCCCGGCGCAAGCCACTTCAGCCTGGCGTCATCAGCATGACCTTTTTAAAAGGGATCCCTCAAAGATGCTCACCAAAGCGGAAATAGTCGAATAATCTAGCTACCCAGCTGCTATCTCTCCTTGCATTTTTTTGCCTTTCTCTGTTTCTTTGGCCTTCATCATGCTTAAGCTTCTGTTGGAGGACCTTTGGCGCCACTACCATCATTCCGCATCCGCACAACCTTCGGCCTTACCATAAGGTACAAAATGTTCTGAAGTGTTACCTGCACTTCAGCAACTACTTCCAACGCAGTCCTGTGCTGGAGACCTACAATATCTCTAAAGTAGTATAGCTAGGGGGTTCGAGCATACCCCCTTCCTTGCCCCTCCATCTCTTTGCTAACAAGCCTGAGGGAAGAGTTTATTTCCATGGTGGGTGGTTTATGTTCGTGGTGTGGTGAGAGCTTTTGGTGGCTGGAGGTATGCCAGTAGGTTTAAGTCCATGGTGCCTGGAGATATGCAATGCGTGGTGCCTAGAGGTATGTCCGTCGACTCAGTGTTGAGGCACAGTCAAATTTCTAATCCGAGTTTTCTTGACCATGACATCCTTTTTCTCTCTATCTCTTTCTCATTCTTACCTTCTTCTTCGCCTCCTTCCCTCTCTTACCGTGATTACAGCAACATCAATCCTGAGCAGCTTCTAACTGCTGTTTCTCTCTACCTTGGTACGACATCTATTTCTCTACCTCTGTTGATGATAAGGTAGCTATCTTGTCTTCCTTCATCCAATCAGTGTACGATCAATGTGTACCGCTTGTTACCCGTAGACTTAAAACTCCTTCCCATTGTCCATGGTTTTCACGCGAGATTCGGGATTTGATAATCCAGCGCGAGTATATGTACCGGCGTTACCGTAGAACTAAAATTCGCAGCTACCTAATTGAGTACAAAGTGCAATCGCATCAACCTCAAAGTCAAAGCTGCCAAACGTGTGTTCTATGCTCGCAAGCTTAATCCTAACCTAGATCCGAAACGACTTTGGTCTAACCTTCGCTCGCTTGGTGTTCATTCTTCTGCATCTGACCCTTTTGATGTTGATGTTGAGCTCATAAACTCATCATTTATCCTCTCTCCCCCGAGATATGATGGTATCTCTTTCACTAATTCCTCCTCCTCTGACTCACTCAGTCCTGGTAGCTTTTACTTCCGCTGTGTTGATTCTTTAGAAGTTCCTGAATCTCTACTGTATATCTCCTCGAACAGTATCGGCTTTGATGGAATCTCTCCACGCTTTCTCAAAATCCTGTCTCCCCTAATTGCTGATCCTATCACTCATGTTTTTAACTATTGTCTTACTGCATCTGAATTCCCTTCGCTCTGGAAAAAGGCCATTGTGATTCCTTTACCCAAAAGACCGTCTCCATCTGTTATATCTGATTTTCGTCCTATTAGCATCCTTCCCTTTCTTGCTAAAGCTTTTGAAAAAAATATTTTTACTCAAGTGATGAGCCATCTTGAACGTAACAATTTTCTTTCTATCTTTCAATCTGGATTTCGTAAATCGCACAGTTGTGAGACTGCTATGTTAAGGGTTACAACTGATCTAAGGGCTACCATTGATCAGGGTAATATTGCATTTCTAGCTCTGCTCGACTTTTCTAAGGCTTTTGACTCGGTGGTGCATCCGCTCCTGTTGTCCAAACTTAATCAACTCTATCAGTTCTCTTCCTCTGCCACGCGTCTTTTCTCCTCTCTTCTTTCTGATAGATTTCAATGTGTTCGGCACAACGGCAGAATATCCTCTCTTCTGCCGGTGCGTCTGGGTGTCCCTCAATGCTCGATACTGGGTCCTCTTCTTTTCTCCCTGTATATTAATGATCTTCCCTCTGTCATTGACGGCTGTTCTTTTCATATGTATGCTGATGATCTTCAGCTGTACAATTCTTTTCCTCCTAGTGATATTGTTTCCGGTACAGCAGTTATGAATAATATTTTATATCGTATCAGTGAATGGAGCTCTAATAATTTCCACAAACTTAATCCAATTAAATCCAAAGTACTGCTTATAAGCCATCGTCCTATATATTCACTCCTAATCTATTAGTAGGTGGTGTTCCTATTCCTGTCGTTGATTGTGTCGAGCCTTGGGATATTTATTAATTGGAAGCTTTCCTGTTGTAATCATGTTTCCTTCATGCTGTCTAAGATATATGGTACCTTGCGAAAACTGTGGCTGTTCGCGGATCTGCTATCACCCTCTATCCGTGCCAAGCTTGTGAAATCCCTAATTCTTCCGCATTTTCTCTATGGCGCCCTTGTTATATGTCTCTTGATTCGTCCTGTCATCAACGACTTAGGGTCGCATTCAATGATTGTTTGAAATTTGTTCTTCACCTTCGTAGATCCGATCATGTGTCGGGCGTGCAAAATTCACTACTCGGATGTGGGCTCTTTCATTTTCTCAATGTCATGGCACTAACTCTCCTATATACAATATTTTACTCTAAGCGTCCTTGATACCTCTCTGATTTCCTTGTCCCGATGCAGCCCTTGAGATCAGTTAAGTTGCTTATCCTTTTTCATCGTTCCATGGTTGGCAGTCGTTCTTTCTTTGTGCATGCGATTAGACTTTGGAATAGACTTCCTATATCCATCCAAAAAATCAGCACAGCCACAATGTTCAAAAAGCAGGCTTCTATATTTCTAAGCTCTCTTCCAGCTTCGCAGTAGTACTACTACTCTACTGTTCTTAGCTTACCTAGATCTATCGTATTTTCTTAATCTCTTACTTCTTTCAATTTCTTCACTTCTCTATATTAAGCTAGTTGTAAGAATTTATGGATTATTTACCGTTTGCTTTGTACTCTAAAAGATTGTTATCTTGTGTACTCTGTCCAATAAATAATAATAATAAAAAATAAATATGCTGGTTATATTTTTCTGAATCAATTTATTCAATCATATTAAAATCAATCTATACTTTCACTCCTTGATGGTATCCAAATGTGTACGTTGTAGTCTGGACTTTGAAGCTCTCAAATTATGGGGTACGGTGCACCGCGACCTCTGTGAGGTGTATTCCGGATGTGATTTACTGGTTAACTAATTAGGGCACAACGATGATGGCAGGCTTAAATTCGGTTTTAAGATATTGACTTAGTGAGTCAATAGATCGTTGGGATAAAACCTCTCAATATAGCTTCCTCTCAGTTGAGCGTACCGCAAAGCCTCGGCGCCATAGGGTAATAGAATCTCGGTACGATCTTGGGATACGACTCAATACGTCAGTGTACTTTAAGGATAGAAAACCATGGACATAACTCCCATTACATACCTCCAAAGCATAAAAAGCTCACCACACCACGAACATAAACCCTATTGCATACTTTCAGGTCACACCACAGACTCAAACCTCCCAAGGGAGATACAGGAACCCTATAGCTCTACTACTCAAGTCAAAATTAATTTAGGATTGCCAACTTGGTACTCTCAATCAAGTTATTCTTCTTTGGCTACACGATCGTCCCGGTTTCGAAGGCAATGGAAAGATGCACATACTGATTAGGTAAGATTCTAATACTGTATTCATCGGTTTGGACCTGATGATTGTAGTTTGGTGAACATTGAATTTGACAATCGGACTCTGCTGCAGCTCAACGCTTGGTTTGTTGTCTTGTTGATTCTTTACCCTGCTCATGAGTCTGAGCGACATGACATTGAGGAAACACTAGAGCCTGTTAAAACAGGATAGACTGTAGCGTTCGGGTTCTAGGGCCCCAGTGCCTTGGACCTGAAGCAATCAAAGAAAGAACTAATGAAAGTTGTACCGTTACTTTGGCCATACTGGGCGTTATTCTTACAGAAATAAACAAGAATTGCTTAGCCATGCATCTTCCATGGTCAAGGTCGGATGTTTTACCACTTTACTTCCTTTTACCTTCTTGCCCCAATTATGTCCCTAGGAGAAACAAAAATCGCACTAAATCTACCTAAATAGAATTTCTCCTTTAAAACAGCCCACTTACCACTACCACAATAAATTTAAAACGAATTTATGCAAATACATTATGTTTCCCTAAAACTGACCCACTTTCAACCCAGGACTTAAAATATTTAAAAAAACACAACTCTAAACAAGAAACAATCATAAATCAACAACTCAACTCGACAGATATGTACCGAGACCACGTAAAAGATCTTCCTTCCGGGATAGGTCGACGAAAAGATTGAAGCTCTGTGAGGGGGTGGGGGTTTTGGGATTTAAAAATTATCGCACCTTTTACTACTCGTGATGATCCCGACAAATTGCAAACTAATCCCATAAGTGCTCTACTTCACTTCAACGTACGTGTTCCGGGCTTAACTCCTGGTATTTATATCCTTTTACCCTGTTCGAGCTGAAGCCGGTGAAGGTCACGTTAAGGATACAAGCGATCTGCTGGGAAAACCGCTGGATAAAGCGCTGCTGCTGGTGGGAGTGTGGTAATAAACATTTCGTTTCCTTCTTTTAAAAATCGTTTCAAAACAAATCACCTTTTGTAAGGAAACAAGGATTTTCAGGACTTTTCACATGAATTTTTGTGTTAATCCTGTCTTAAAGCCGGAAGTGTGTAAAGCGCGGAAAGAATTGATTTCCTTTCAGGAATTTTGCTAGAATCTCGAGGAATTTTTAGGAAAATGTCTAGGAGAAATTTATTACATTTTTGTCGCAGGACTCTTATTTATTATTAAAAACTTTCAAGGATATGTGACCAAAGCCACTACACACTATACCAATATTACTATATGAATATCGCGCGTGTGTGGTGCGAAACTGAAACTGGTGGAAATGATTGAAGGTATTGGAAAAGTTTATGACACCTTAATGAATCTGTCACGTATGTGGGGTGGGTCCACACGTATAATGTCAAAAACTGTTGAAGGATTCCATTAAGAATAGTTGAAGGATTTTTAATTGGACTGAGGAGGCCAGCATCAGGATGTTCATGGTAAACTCTTTTGAATTAATTTTTGTAATACAGAAAGAGACAGAGAGAAAGAGATTAATGTTGTCTAGTATGCATTGCATATGGGATGAGGATAAAAAGTGCTTATCACATTCTTTTCGTATTAAGTGGAGCCCCATGTCCTGGGGAAAGTAATTTCATGGTGACTAGCCACTGCACCTATGTTCATGTCGGAAGGTGATTTATGGTCATGGGGTTTTGTTTTGTAATAACGATGGAGAGTAAATTCCATTTTATTGCATATTTATGAGAGCTTTACTAGGACATGAATTCTTTAAAAAAAAGATTCACTCTGACGAGAAGGACAATTAACCTGGAATGCGATGGAAGACCATCCAGGCAGAGACGGCTTGTTGTTGGCCCCATATGCCCCAAGCCCCGGGTTGACCCCCAGAGTTGGAGTGTCAGATTCCCTATTCACCAAACTGATAGGCGCTACAAACTTCAGTTCCGGACCGATAAATATATTGTTAACCTAGCCAGAATGTACGACTACGACCTAGGTGAGACTGCCTCTCATATCTAACTAGTCCTAGGTGAGCTTTTGTTTGACGCTACGTTACAAAAATTAATCCTAAAAGTATGCAAAATTAAATATAAATGTGAAACTCTTTAAAAGATGTTTTACTCCTAAAGGTATGCATTAAAAATATAACCGGCACACAGAGACGCTACGTTCATAAATAGATTAGATGATGATGGTTTTGCGTATTTTTAATACTTCAACAACTCTTGGGTGTGATAATTCTCGTTTTACTTTAAATTATTAGAAAATAAATGCTTGTTTGATGTGGTCATTGGGGTTGATTTTTTGGTTGATTTTTATGGTCTTCAGTAAGACAGTATAAACAAAACTGTAGCTTCTTAATTGGGCCACAACAAAGTTTATTTAGTGAAATACAGGCCTTCCCTCCATTTGGCCATCTTGGTCATCGAAAGGCAAGAGAGAGACTTTCTATTGTAATCCCGTCCCCTACGCCTCAGAATGGCCCAAAGTTGTTCAATAGGTTTTAGATCTGAGGACTGTGCAGGCCATTCCAACAAGTCAATGTTATTGTCAGAAACATTGTAGTCCCTAATTGACAAGGAGCATTGTCTGTTTGAAATAAGACCCCGTCTAAATTAGTGTCGCCGAAAATACGCGTTAGCGAGGACAGAAGTTTCCATCAGTGTTCCATTATAGCCAGGGATATGCTGTTTATTCAAATCATAACAGGCCCAAAGCAAGTTTTGTTTTGTGTTGATCGATGATCGATCACTGTCGCTTGGTACGCACGCCAAAAGATTGCGACATACCACAACGGACTTATGTAGAAGTTGTGGCAATGAAGATGAGGAAGAAATTGTCTTCCATCTTCTCTGTACATGTACGGCCCTTGCAGCCATTTCAACCTAACCTAAGACATCTAGAGAGGACACACACTATTAAATCATCAGCATCTCTCTCTGTATTCTGAATGGAGGAGATTTTAGGCAAGCATTTCAGGGTGTGTCTTTAGCGAGCCCTTTCCACTGCTGGCAATTTGCCTATCGTTCGGGCAGATCTACAGAAGGTGCCATATTTTAGCAGAATATGGCTCCTCTGGTTGTTTGTAGCTGTAGGTTCTGTGGAGTAGCTCCTGAAACTGTCTGGAGGACTTGCGATTGTAAAGAATGAGCTTGGAGAAGATTGATTTTCCTCCATCGGGACTGTCCTGTTCAACGGAAGATTTCAGATATGAATCCTAATATGCCGTAACCTCGACGGATTTTAATGACGGGATTGGCAAAATAGACCAAATAGGTCGTAAAAGAACCTTCCTTAGAAGGAACCTTCCTTAATGCGGTTAACATAGTCCATTCTGAAGTTCTAATTTTCGATGATGCGTTTGAGCCTTTCGAGTGGTATTTGGCCAAATTCGCGAATAATATTGGCTTCTAGTCCTCGAGCGTTTCCTGAATATCCTTTGGATTTTACGAAGCCTGAAAGGAAAAATCTAGAGGTGTGATGTCACATGATCTAGGCGGTCAATGGACCGATCCGAAGGGTGGATTTAATTATTATTATAGTAATTAAGTCATGGTCTAATGGGCTCTGTTGCAAGTAGCGCGATCTTGTTGAGTCGTCGGGAATACACGGTTTAATTTCAGGCATCAAATATCAAATACGGCAACTATACAATTGACCTAGTCATTAAGCCAAAAATGGACTGAGAAATTTTGCTTAAAAACGGTGGATCGATTTTCGTAATACCATTGAATAATCTGATGACGTTTTGTCGGGCCTAAGACTTCTCATGATGAATTGTCAAACAACACTGAACAAAAATACCATCACCGTATAACACAATTCACACGCCGTCAGTCTTAAAATTCAGATATTTTAATTTTTAGAAAAGTTAACGTCCAAAATCGCATTTTTAAACGACGTAGCGTCTCTGTGGGCCTGTTATATTCTTTCTTTTAATTCAAAGTTAGCATTCACACATATAGACACCGATTCTGCATACTCTTGTTGCCTGAAGATATGCAGTTTGGTTTATATCTATGGTGTGGTGAGCTTCTGGCATGTAATTGGGTTTATGTCTGTGGTGTGGTGAGCTCTTAGTGCCTGGAGGTATGCAATAGAGTTTAGATGCATTGGAAGTTCCATTGGGCATGCAAAGGGTTTAAGTGTATCCTATCAGGACAAATTTTTATTCTGATCATCAAAATAATCCCTAAAAGGGGTACTACATTTCTCCCGCTTATCTTCATCCTTATCGGCAGATCCAAAATATTAAGAGGGGCCTATGCTAATATGCGAATTATTACTCTTTGCGAGAGTCAAGCGGTAATCAAAACGATAAATACCTGTACCACCCATTCCAACTAAAGTATGGGATGTTTAACAGCCATTAGATAAGCTGGGTACTTTCAATCGGGTCATCCTTGTGTAACCCGCGTGGTCATCAATGTTTCAAAGTTAATGAAATTGTTTGTTGAAAAGGACCCTAGACAATCAGGTTCTGATGAAATATGTTGAAAGTCCACACTTGAACCGATTAATTCCAAACGGTTTCTTCTTGTATTGTCTTGTTACACGGCCTGGGAATTGTTGGAGCGTTGCATGAAGGTTATCATGATACCAGTCGGCCTGACTACCAGACAATGCCTCATAAACTGGAATCTATAAAAAAAGATAGTAAAAGAGGAGGGTAAAAACTGAAACAAGACAATATATGTCTTAGCCCGAACTTGCTCGAACAGATAAGTTGATAAGGTAAGGTGTCGGGTTGCTTAGAGTACGACCAGAAATCCAATTAGCACTTTGGTGCGCTCTTATGCTTAAGGTTGGGTGATTATTTAACCGACTGTGTTATCAAAGTTCTTACCTATGTCTGCCTGAGCTACGTCTTCCAGACTTTTCTTCAAGTATGCGCTCTCTGGCTTTGGCTAAAGCTGGCCATTTACACGAAGTGAAGGCGTTTTTCTCTTCTGCTCACGGCACACAGTCATCTGCAAGGTGCACTGAGCTTTAGAAGAAAAAGGCCGTATTTAAGACCTGAATTGAGATATGAACCAGGAAAGCTGAACTAAAGCTTCGTCAAAATCTGTTGACGCGTTGAATCGACATCCCAAGACTATAATGAGGTGTTCCATTCCCGATTTCCGTGCATCAAGCTACAATGAGGCTTTGAGATGCAATTAACGCAAGGAAAACAGCATTGACTCATTTCTATCCTAAAAATCCACTGAAGAATTGAATCCTATCCCAAGACCGTACTCAGTCTGACTGAGGGATGAGGACTTGAGGCAACCGCCTGACAGGCCGCGGACTGCAGGTGACATAAAGGTGAAAATTTACAATTTTTTCGAATTATGTAAACTGAAAACGAAAAAAAATATCCGTTATCGAATTACATGAATCGGGCCCAGATCTTCAGGCCCGGACTGACGACAAATATCCACAGACAAAGATATTTGACAGTTTTCCTGGACTGCAGGTGCCATCCAGTTGGCGGCCGAAGAGTGTGGTTATACTTGACTTCAAGGCGAGAAACCTTCAGGCAACGGCCTGCCGGCGGCCTGTATTTGAATAAGGGCCTTTATATCAACGTTCGAATGAACCGTGCGCCCGGCGGCTGCGGTAATCTATATTCCCTACATAGTATCTAGAGTACATAGATTCTGATACATATGTGGATTGTCGGCATACCTTTTCACGTCAGCATCTACTTTCTTAACTAACATTAAATTTTATTAAATTGTCACTTTCGTTGCATGCCATCAGAGATCTTCCCGCGTGCCAGCTATTGGCTTTGTGCCGAGCACTGACCTAGTGCATTCGTTTCCCTCTTTTCTACTGAGTCACGGTAGTCAAGTGACTTTGTTTTGGAGTTATCGCTTGAAGGTCAGAAGCAGTAGTGGATTGGAAGTGAGTGATCCGACCTATAGTACAAATAAAATAAAGCTTCTTTCCCATATAAACTACATCTAAAAGCCAATTATACTGCAACACTAGAACTTCCAGAAACGAAACTTTTATTTTTAGAAACTAGTTCCAGCAATACTTCAAAAGTCTCGCAAATGAACGATTTTTCTACACCCTAAAGGAAATTTCTCAAAAAAACATCCCCTAACAAAAAAACAAATAAAGCAAGCCACAAATCAAACCACGTGCAGGAAAAAATTGATATTTCCATTGTTCTCCCCGATGGCAATCCTCCCACTACCCCCTTCCTCCACTCACAGCATTTCCATCAATATTTTCTCCCTTTTGATTTTCCGCGCAATCAGCGAACGATTCCATTATTTTGCAGTTATAAACCCTTTATGATGAAAGTAAAAACCATGCCGGCAAATCCACCAGCATCGCACGCCATTCACCGTGGCCCCAATACGAACTCTCGAGCGCCTACAGCTTCCGCACAGGTGTATACGAACACACGACGATTTCGAATTTGAAATTGGATTTGAGCCTTTGAAATTGATGAACGCAGTCGGCTTGCATGGTTCGTAAATATGGAGCAGGGTGGCGGGGTGGTGACGGTAGTAGAGGGTGGCTCTAAATCAATTAAAGCTCTGTACTCCGGGAGAAACTATTGCATTAATGGGGGAATTATGATGGCCTCATCAGCCTTAATTGCAGGTGAATTAATGGGCGTAATTGGATTGAATTGGAAGGGTATAGAATTTTCGAGGGCACCCTGTGATTAGGTGGAATTAGTTTAGATTTTAAGCGATAGTTATGGTTGTGAATACGTAAGGGTTTAATGGAGACTGAACGAGTGCGCGCGTTTTATGAGTTTCACTTTAATATTAAGCAGTAAGCACACTACACTTACATTCCTCTTTTTTTATTTAAAATTGCGAATATCTACTTATGCTTCTTTAAAGCCTCGTAGGACACAGGGCAGAAACAGTTGCACTCCAACGGACTCTTTTTGTGTGTCACCTTACAGCTCCGTACAGTTGTAGGCTCCTTCACTTTGTTCTAAATCTTCCAACTTGATGGGTTCGTCGTTTATTACAATAAAAAAAAGTAATGGCGAAAGTAGGCATCCTTGTCGTACTCCTGAACTCACCTCAAAACTGTCGGATAACTTGCCATTGGGAGGAACTCTGCATTTGGAATTGTTATATAGGTACAGGTGCTTCATGCCCTTTTTCAAGATCGGTTAGAGGAGGAGGTCTCCAACCCCAACGGAGTGATAAATGTGTAATAAACATTGAGTAAAGTTATTTTCTAATTTACCCTCTATAGTGTCAACACTCGCAAAATTAACCCTAACCTTAACCCTTATGAATCATTCAAATTTGCACTCATTCAAGTAAACCATGGTCGCAATGACTCATCGTGATGAACAAGTTCGAACATGATATTGCTCTTATACCCCATTTCGTACCCTGCCCCGGGCACCAAAAAGTTCATAGTTACCGGAAACACGGCGATAAACAGATTAACAGAAGCGTTCCTGATAGCTTTGAGGTACTTGCGAAGAAACTTGAGAGGAGCATTTATAATGAGCTTTTGGAGAAAATATTCCCAGTTTCAAGTAACGCACCACCTACTCCTATCGTTTATCTTCTATTTATCAGATCCATAATCATGATTTGAACGATATGATAGACTAGTAGTAAAACGGGCCTAAGCTTCATCGCAACACAAAATAAAAAATTATGGAGCAGTCTGCTCTAGTCGGAAGATCTCATTCGTCAACAGAGTCAACTATCGGTGCGGTTGGAAACGAGTACCTACCTGAATTCTGAGTCGTGACTTATAAGCCAAGGTGTAAAAGTACCGTACCGACTTCATTTTCACTTTTATTCGTGGAAACAATATGAACAAAATTAATAATGAAAAGAAACCAAAACATACAGATTCACAGACGACCCCAGGCAGCAACGTACAAGGACTAGGATCAAGGATTACGAACCTTTCCCTCTCGGAGGAATCTCAGCTTGCTCTGGCTTTGCGAGTACTAACCACAGAACTTCAAGGTTAGCCAACATAACCACAGGCGTGCCAGGGGTCACCAGCCACAGTGACAATGGCACATCTGAGAAACAGATATCACGAGCGTCCTTACGGAAAAGAAGGTACAATCGCGCCCTCTTCGATCTCGGCAGAATTTCAGAGAATGAGGGCGTCGGTACCATCTCGGAGAAGGACGAAATCAACAAAGCAAAATTTCAAACAGAAAGCGCTCCAGAACGTAAGCTCAGCAGGAGCGGTAGCCTCCAGCATTAAAAGGGAGAGATCACGGAAGCTAGCTCAACGCCTACAAATAATGACCAAATAGAAAAAAGCTCTCAAGACCCAACCACAGTCAGGGCAGCTTCTACTTAAGGAGTCCAAAAATCAGGCTCAACGGATAACAGACCAATGAGCGAAGTAATGAAGTACCACCTTCTAGTGGCACTAACCAATGCCAATTCTAGTATCGGCAGACTCCCGGACCTTCTCTGGGCCTACATCGTAGCCAAAATATCAGAGATAGTCCTGGAGTTTGTTATGGGGTGAATTCTTCGAGTATCTTCGGCGCCACAGCAAGGAGTGATGGCGATTGGGCCTCGGTAGCCTAGGGAGTAAGGCGCCTGGCTACTATCCCAGAGGTCCCGGGTTCGATTCCCGGCCAGCCCCACAATCCTTCGCCTTTTCCGCTTTCCCACATACATAACTTCAGGGGATCAAATGGTAGTAACGGCCTCAGGGACCTTTGGTGGTGCCGGTACACCAAAGGGACAAGTCCTGAGAAACGCCATCTGCGACCCATGGTCTTCACGACCTAAGTCCTCCCGATATGCTACCGAATCCTACCTCCACCTCCACGAAGATGTTGACTTTACATCGGGTGTTCCCTGGATGCTCTTGTATATACAAGAGTAACTGACGGAGGAGGGTGAAAGGCGAGTGTTTCGCGCCTCAAAACGAAACAATTACCGGACTGGTCCTCCAGGTTGGGGGTTGGGCGGCAGGCTGACAACCTTCCACCGTAAAAACCCACCCGTCACGAATCCTCAAGGCAGGCCTCGGACAGGACGGACTCAACGGCAACGACCCAGGCAACGAAATATGGAATTTGACATTGGAACTTGGAACGTCAGAACGCTCAACAGGACGGGCGCTCTGCGTTCGCTTTTATTATTATTGGAAAAATACGGCATAGCAATCACCGCTCTACAGGAAACCAAATGGACTCACAGTGGCATAATGGATCTCAAAACCCACACGATACTCTCCAGTGGTTCATCGAATGGAAGAAGAGAGTTCGGAGTTGCCTTCATAGTCGAAAAGAAAATGAAATCACTGATTCTGGACTTCAAGCCAGTAAATAACAGGATATGTACGCTTCGGATTAAAACAAGACTACATAACATTAGTCTCATAAACGTCCATGCGCCCACAGAAGACAAGACGGATGAGGAGAAAGAGGAATTCTACCAGGAGCTAACAAACGTCATCAGATTAATACCGTCAAACGATATTAAAATGGTGCTTGGAGACATGAACGCCAAAGTAGGAAAAGAAGAGGAATTCCTAGGAGTCATAGGAAAGCACAGCCTACATAACGCTACCAATGACAATGGTAGTAGATTGATCGATCTCGCTAGCTCGAACTCAATGGTAGTAAGTTCAACAATGTTCCCACATAAAAATATTCATAAGATGACGTGGCAGTCACCAGACAGGGTTACATATAATCAAATAGACCACGTCCTAATTGAGAGAAGAGGGGCCACGAGTATACTGGATGTGAAAACTATGAGGGGAGCGTGCTGTGGCTCGGACCACTATCTTGTCAAAGTGAAATTTAGAGCCCGGATAACGACCAAAACTCAAAGAGGGCAAACACAGCTAAGGTACGATATAGACAAGCTGAAACTTGAAGAAAGAAGAGAGGCCTATCAGAATGCTATCGTACAAAACCTGAGAGAAGGAGTAGGAGAAGAGCCTGACATTAACAACAAATGGGAAAAGCTGAAAAACAGCGTAAAGGAGGCAGCTGAAGACGCCCTAGGCTGGGCCCCCAGACAGACTAGAATTGACTGGTTTGATCGGGATTGCAGAGCTGCAATAGAAGAACGAAACCAGAGCCACCGGGAGTACATCGCAAGGCCCACAAGAGCAAGGATGGAAGTCTTTAAGCTAAAAAGAAGAACTGCAGACAAGCTGTGCAGAAAGAAAAAGAGAGAGTATCTAAACAGGAGGATCCTACAGATACAGGAAGACTTCAGCGAAGGTAGAACTAGGCAAGCCTACAAAGGAACACGCCAGATCAGTAATAAGTTTCAGCCAAGAACGGATATTTGCAGAGACATGGATGGGAACCTATTAGCAGACCCGGATAGGATAAAGGAAAGATGGAGACAATATTTTCAAAACTTATTGAATCCAACCCAAAGAATAAACGAAGACTCACAGGCGGAAGCAATGGTATTACCTCAAGATAGTATCCCAATAGAACCACCAACACTGGATGAGGTACGGGAAGCTGTGAAAAGGCAAAAAAGCAGCAAATCCCCAGGCATCGATGGAATCGCAGCTGAGCTACTAAAGGAAGGAGGGCCGCAACTCTTAAGGAACTTACACGAACTCATATGTAACGTCTGGGAGGAAGAAGTTATACCAGATGACTGGAAGAAAGCGATTATATGTCCAATCTACAAGAAAGGAGATAAATTAAACTGCAAAAACTACAGAGGCATCTCACTCCTCAGCACCAGCTACAAAACCTTCACAATCCTTGTGAAACAAAAACTAGAACCTATAGCGGAAGGCCTTATAGGAGAATATCAAGCTGGTTTTAGGACAAACAGGTCAACATCGGACCAACTGCTGACCTTAAAACAAATTCTGGAGAAAACCTGGGAAAGGAATATAGATATATACCAGATATTTGTCGACTTTCAACAGGCATACGACTCGATAAACAGAGAGAGGCTGTACAGGATCCTATTGGAATTAGGAGTCCCCTCCAAGCTGGTACGACTGATAAAATGCGCAACGAATAGCTCCCTGGCGAAAGTAAGGATTCAAAATGCAATAACAGAAGAGTTCGAAGTGCGACAAGGTCTTAGACAAGGAGATGGACTAGCCCCCATGCTTTTCAACCTGGCCCTAGAATGGGTGATAAGAAAAACATCAGTACGGAGAAATGCGTCCATAGCAACGCAGTCTGTACAATTACTTGGATATGCGGATGACGTGAACATCGTGGGAAGGTCCTTCTTGGCAGCAAAAGAAGTCTATGTCGAATTAAAAGAGGCGGCCAAGGACATAGGGCTGAACATCAATGAAGAAAAAACGAAGGTGATGCAACAATCCAGAGCTGGAAGATTTAGAATGGGAAGAAATATAACTATCGACGAACATAATCTGGAAGTAGTCGATAAAACAGTCTACCTTGGGTCTACAATTACAAAAAGAAACGATGAAAAGGAAGAAGTAACTAGACGAATACTACTGGCTAATAGAGCTTTTTATGCCCAAAAACAAATATTGCACTCAAGATTTGTGCACAGAAAAACGAAACTCTCACTCTACAAAACAGTAATACGACCAGTACTGTGCTATGGCAGCGAGACTTGGACTATGACCCAGGAGATAGAGGAACAAGTCAACAGGTTTGAGAGGAAGGTGCTCAGATGCATAATAGGCCCAACGAGAGAGGATGGGATATGGCGAAGGAGATACAACAACGAGTTGTATGAAATTTTTGACGACCCAGAACTCTCAACGTTTATAAAAATCAACAGACTAAGACTAGCCGGCCACGTAATAAGGATGAATGATAACCGTATCCCAAAACGGCTTATGGTGGCCGAAATTCCAGGAAACAGACCAGTAGGTAGACCCAGGAGAAGATGGATGGACTCTGTGACGGCTGACGCAGAGACAATGCTGAACATTCGGAACTGGAGAACTGCTGCAAGGAACCGTCAGACTTGGAGAAATGCCCTAGAGGAGGCCAAGGCTCGATTTGGGCTGTAGCGCCATTGGATGGACATACATAACTTTCCTTCTTTCTTCTTCCCTCTTTGCGTTCCTGGTCCTTCCTGTCATAGCCTTCCTTAGCCCTTCCCTGCTCCGCCAAAATGCATGACATCCGGTTGGTTGATGAGATTCAACTCGTTTCAGGAGGCATAACACTCCAGCGAGTTGTTTCTCGATGCCCCGATGTCAAAGTCGCAATAGTAATGGCTGGAAGTAGGTGGGACTAATAAATATCGCGGGTAGGTTGTGGCAGTTCCTTCCTCCCCGACTAGAGCTGCTGTTCGACAGTGCACACTCTATATAGAGATTGTCGACAGTATAAAGGACCTTTCCTAAGACTCTAGTCTTTTACATAAAAAAAGGACAACTGGAAGGTGCTCAAAGCCGAGGAATCCCAGCGAAATTGTAGAACCCTGGCACTGCTAATCAACGACAAGTGCCTAGAGGGGCTCGAAAGAGTTGACTACAAACTCCATTTTGGACTAAGACAGGCACGGATAAAGGTTTTCAAAACGCTTCGGCTGAAGAGGCTGACTCCGATGACTCAGTGAACGCTTGGATGAACTAAAAGTCATTGAGAGGGAATTAGAATTTGCAAGCTTAGATGCAGCGGCTGTAGTATACACATGGCAACAGGCGGCCTATACCACCCTCCGGCTGCGTGAAGCGGGGGCTTGGTACAGAAGACCTATGGGCACAGAAATATACTGCGCTTTCTACCACAGGAAATGGTGTCAGTACCTACCGACTACATGGTCGCAAATTCAAATTTCGGCAGTGACCTTAATTCGTCCGAAACCCGACTTCAGTGCATGACTTGTTCCCACATGGTACTTTGTAGAAGAGCCACGCTTAGCGGTTCAAAGATCCACATGAGGCTCGCGAGCCGGAGCTTGCCGACCACTGTCAAGGGCGGCCCATGATTTCGTTAGCAATGAAGTGATAGACGCCCTGAGTAGATATGCTATGCCACTGTATTAATTGCAACTGAACCGTGTCTTGGGACACAAGCCAAAGAATCGAACTCTGATTAACTATACCGAGCGTTAGAGGTCCATATATGGTCTAGTAAACTCAAAGCGGTTTCCAGGGAGTTTCGTAGGCAAAATAGGACATTGATTGTTTCAATTGCCAGGCATTGCACTCTAAACGACCACCTATGGAGGATCGGAAGGCTTGAGTACCCAATCTGAGGGCTTTGTTTCGGCGTCTACGTTTTCTGTCATCATTCGTTGATAGTAAAAGACATGGTATCGTACGACTATGCTTGAAAAGTAAAGTAAGTCTAAGCGGTAAGTCTCTAGGGGGCCTGTTGTGCTCTAGCATGAATGGTCTAGCATGCTAACCTACACGGGCTACTAAGAGTATAGGGTTTTGCACAGGCCCTTACTTCGGGCTATAGATATGTGGTTTAAGCTAGCATTTTGAAGGATAACGAGTGGAAGTAGTTTCGTATTAAAAGCTCACAAGATGAAAGCGCTGAAGACAAACTCTTACTGCTGGGTAAAACCCTTCAATGGACTAGATCTCTCAATCGCCTTATTTTATACAAAGCTGCAGGTGATAACTGTATTGTAGATAAACGGTTAGTCCTATCTAACAAAAAAAAAATACAAATAAACTATGGTAAAGAAAGTTCAAACGACTTATCAATTATCCTACATTAGTTGATTCCATGCTCCTCTTCACTAGCATTCGTTGTATATTGATTTAGAAAAAAGTTGTTGCTACATATATAAGAAGAAAGCACTCAACTATGCAGCAAAAGCTACAACATACCTTTGACCTGTAACGGTGTCTTACTCTCAAAAAATCCTTTAATCCAGCACACACTACACATATTACCGGCTCGATTGATTTCCAGGCTTTATATTCCATATAAGCTACCTTCAGACGACCATGGAGAAGGAAGGAATTTTCCTGGTACACACAAAATGCATGAAGCTTTTTATTTGAAAGTAGTGTAGTAGTGTTTGATTAGGATTTTCCACTACCAAATTTTGAAGATAATATAAAAGCTTGCGCCTAAAAGTTTTCTATATTTTGGGTTTGGCTGGGGGTTGAACTATCGGGGAACATGAAGAATTCCCCTCTTTTTTAATGATAAAAGCTTTGTTATTTTGAAGGGATAGAGGTGCTTTTTTAAACAACTTGTTGAACAGGGTTAGGGGTTGTGCTTTGGAGCTTTTGATATGTCAACGGGTTGAGCTTTGGAGCTTTTGATATATCAAAGGGTTGTGCATTGGAGCTTTTCATATATCAAAGGGTTGTGCTTTGGAGCTTTTTATATATCAAGGGGTTGTGCTTTAGAGCTTTGATACGTTAAGGGGTTGCCTTTTGAGCTTTTTCATAATTTGGATAGGAGGAGCTTTTTTATAGCACAGGGGTTTAAAGTTTTTGTTACTTATCCCCGCTTTTTGTAAGTTTAAGGGGTACGTGTTTTTACAGAGCTTAAAGCTTTTTGAAACAACTTGTTACTGGTGGAGAGATGAGAAAAAGCTTTAATCTAATCCAAAAGCATTTTGTTTTCTTCTAGTGTAAACTTGTATTGAAAAAAGCTTTTTTAAAGACAAAAAAGAACTTTTTTCACAGCAACTTGTTACTCTCTCATGGTATGTCAGGGGAATACTGTATTTTATTTTATTTTTGTGGATTTATAAAGGATATAAACGAAAGCTTTTTACCGTTAAAAACTTTTTTGTTCAAAGTGCGGAAGCTTTTCTTTTTTCTCCAAAAAACGATACAAAAAAGCTTCGTTAATGCATTTTCTACTATCGTCATACGCAGCAAGATTGGGGAAGGCTTAATAAAACAAGGTTAAAGCATTTTTAGGTTGTTTTTGCTTTTGTTGTTGGTTGGTTTTCTTTGGTAGATGGATAACTAAAAGCTCTCTTCTACTAGCTGCTACGTTTGGGGGCTTATGACTGTCATGTCACAATACGGTACAGCAGCGCTAAAACCAGCCCCAACAGTTTGTTGCTTAAGCTCGTATCCTACGGAACTTTGTTCGTGTGTTATTTAATTAAAAATAAAATCCTTTTACTTTTTTTTGATATCGAAGTAAAGAAAAAAAATTTGGGGGTTTTTGATTTGATTTTAGGAAGTTTTTTCGGTTTTTTGAGCTTGTGAGTTGTGTGAATCCTCTAGTATAGTCAAGGAGGACGGTTACTTCTACTACAAAAAAAAATTAAATTTGGTTTTTTCGAAAGATATTATAGAAAAATAAATAATTTTTATTATTATTATTTTTATTTATATGTTTAATTTTTTCGAAAAAAAAAAATATAAAAACAAATATCGCGTGAGTAGAGGCTGTTACTTTCTTTGCGGTGTGCATATATGTATATTTTTTTGGTGTACATAAAACAAAAAATCCTTTTTTCGCAGTTTTAAGTGTTAAATCAACATGTAAGGATAATAGTCTCGCCTAATGGTCAAGTGAAGTCCTCTTGTTTTTTTTTTAAATTAAAAATTCATTGTTGTGAATGACCCTCTTAAGTTCAACTATCGTAGAGAGGGTGAATATGGTACAAAAATAAATAAAATAAAAAATAAATATATATGTAGAAAAGTGGAGGGTTGAAGTGAGTGTATAACCTGATTTTTGTTTGTTTAAAAAAAAAATAAATAAAAAAAAAATAAAAAATAAGTCAAGTAGTAAATAAATATTAAAAATGTGAATTTAGTGAATAAGAAATTGCACAGTGAAATAAAGTTTTTTTTTGTATTAAATTAAATAGAATTCTTAATTGGAGAGCCTTGTATGCAGAGGACAATCATTAGTGGTCTTTATTAAACATAAAAAAATAAATAAATAAAAAATTAAAATAAATATTATATTATATATAGATATATAAAATTTTATTTTTATTTGAAAAAAGGTGCTCTATGTGCTCTTTTGTTTGGTTTATTTTATTTTTTTAATAATTAAAACAACAAACAAATAAAAAATACGCAGTCGATTGAGTCGTCGATATATATAAGTACATCATCAGCATCCTTCTTCAGAAATAAACAAAATTACTACATATAAAACACAAAAATATATATATATATCGAATGGATAACATTAAATGGTTGGTATATTAAAATTTTATAAATAGCTTATTAAGTAAATTAATAATTAACACACACACACACTCTTTAATTATTAATCATAAATAATTAAATAAAAATATGATCGATGAAACAAAAAAAAAGCTTTTCTCCTTTAAATTGAATTTTCAATGTTCTCTCTCACCCCCTTGTGTCCTGTGTGTGTATTTTGTTTTTATTTTATTTTTTATTTTTATTTTTTTACATTAATATTTCTTTTGCTGTATTTTTTATTTATTTATTTCTTTATTTTCTTTTTGTTTTTGTCTTTCATTTACCTGGAGGTTGTTTTTAATATGTATATATAAGGTCTGCTCTTTGTTGTTTTTAATCAATTATTACGTTTTAATGTACTCTCTCTCTGGAAATTCGAGATGAAAATATATTCGATATACGATGTATGTACTGTACACCATAAAAAAAAGAAACAAAAACGAATAATTTTTTTTGGGACAATAAATTGACAAATAAAAAATTTAAAATGTAAAATAAAATACACGCCGGATATTGTTGATGTATCCTTCGCATTTATCATATTTCCTTCTTTTTTTCGGAGGGGATATAGATACCTTCTCGTATACAAATGAAATAAAAAAAAATCCTGAAAAATAATTGAGGGTTCGTCCCTTTTTTTTTATTTAAATTTTATCTTTCATAATTTAAGATTTTGTATTTTTGGTGACATAGTAAATAATTTTAATTTTTGGTTTTTTTGTTATACTCTCCTCCTTTACCATCACCATCAACGGTATAAATAATACAAAATATAAAAAATCTCATTTCCTTTTTTATGTCTCCTTATTGTGCTCCACTTCATTTTCATTTTGTTTAATTTTTTTCTTAATATTTAAATTCTTGATTAACTTCTTCTTCTTTTTCGTTTACTTCTTATTATCTATTTTATTAAAAATCTGCACATAAATATTTATAACGAGCAATATGTATAAATAGTAGCATAAAAGGATAGCTTGAGTCTAATTCCAAAATTGTCCATCATTTAGAAATATAAATACAACCAGAAATTAATCCTAAAAGTATGCAAAATTAAATATAAATATATGAAACTCTTTAAAATGGGTTTTGCTCCTAAAGGTATGCATTAAAAAAATAACCGGCACACAGAGACGCTACGTTCATAAATAAGATTAGATGATAATACTTAAACTGCTGTTTGCTGTGATAATTCTAGTTTTACTTTAAATTATTAGAAAATAAATGTTTGTTTGATGTGGTCATTGGTCATTTTTTTGGTTGATTTTTTTGGTCTTCAGTATAAACAAAACTGTAGCTTCTTAATTGTGTCACAACAAACTTTATTTAATGAAATGCAGGCCTTCCCTCCATCTGGCCATCTTGGTCATCAAAGGCAAGAGAGAGACTTTCTATTGTGCATTGAGCTTTGAAACGAGCTAGATATTTTAACTAGGTGGGATGGTCTTTTGAGTATCCTAATACATGTGACACACTACCTGAGTGAGGTAAACCGGTAATATTTTCTCCTAGTTTTGGGGAAAAATCTAGTACCCTGACAGACTACAACTGGTTTATTTGACAGTTATTTCACTTGTCACTTGAATTTCAAAAAATAATAAAAACCAACGCCAACGGAGTGTTGACCGGATACAGATGCATGCGACCCGCTTAGGTCTTGAGACCAACGATTTTTGCAGAAGCTGTAAGAATCCGGACGAGGAGGAAAGTGTACTACATCTCCTCTGTCACTGCCCAGCCCTAAGCAGAAGGAGACTAACCTCATTTGGTGAGCCCTTTCTAATGCGAGTTCCAGAAACGGTTTCAACTTCGATAAGTATTTCGCCGAAGCAGCTTCGCTTTACGTCCAGTAGGTTCTCATAGTCACCTCTAATTTGCTATTCTTTAAATTCTGGTAAATTTATTTTTCGTCTCGGTTTCCTCTTCTTGTTGTTATTTACCCCGTTTACGACTAGGTGCAACCACATTCAACCCAGTTAAAAACGGGGGTCGAGTTGAAACTGGGTCCACTCACCCCAACTCAGCTCTCCTACCTGGGTCGAGTTGATTTTTCGCCTTATATAGGATGGTTGAGTTATAATTGGGTTGAAGTGACATTTGTTTTGTTTGTTTACCATCCGTGAAGTCCGCCTTTGACGTTAGTTTTGTTTTCGGTGTTTTTGCTGCACAGGTATAAAACATTTTTGCGTCCTGAGTTTTTATGTATCTATAAATGAGAATTTCACACAGAAATTTGAGGTTACATTTTGATTTCAGTTCAACTCTATTTTAACCCAAAGTGTATTTTAACTCAATTCGATATCATCGGTGGACGATATTTCAACAACCTCGAATCAATTTTTCAACCTAGTCGGGGGTAGTTGTAGATATCTCTGCCCTAAGTTTCCTAAGTTTCGGTCCTGTCCGAGGATGTGTCGAAGGTTTCATAGCAAGAACTTAATGCCAGAAAGGGTTGCCAGCTTGTGGGCCTCGGTAGTCTAGGGGTAAGGCGCCTGACTACTATCCCAGAGGTCCCGGGTTCGATTCCCGGCGGTGCCACGGTCCTAGCCTTTCCCAATTTCCCACCTACATAAATTTCCTTCTTTCTTCTTCCCTCTTTGCATTCCTGATTCCTCCTGTCATAGCCTTCACTAGTGGTTCCCCGATCCACCAAGCGCATGTCATCGGTTGGTTGATGAGAATCAACTCGTTTCAGGAGGCATAACACTCCAGCGAGTTGATCTCGATACCCCGATGTCGCAGTCGCAAATGGTTGGGAGTAGGTGAAAATAAAAAAAAATACCGCAGCTAGGTTGTGACAGTTCTTTCCTCCACTTCTCTCTCTATCTTCCGACTAGAGCTGCTGTTTGACATTTCAAAATAAATACATGGTCGACAGTACAAAGGGGCCTTCTCTAAGTCTCTCTAGTGTGTCACATAAAAAAAAAACAAAAGCTTGTAGCCGAATATATAGTTGGTTATTGATTCGATACGACGACGGTTGGATTTTAACTCGCCGTTTGCAAGTTATGATCGTACTAGCCAAAATCGTTTCTAGTCCAAAATCGTTTCTTTAAACGACGTAGCGTCTCTGTGGGCCGGTTATATTCTTTTTTTTAATTCCAAGTTAGCATTCACATATATAGACACCGATTCTGCTTACTTTTAAGATCACATATTTAAAAAAACTTTGCATACTTTTAGTATCAATCATGTTTTTTTCATTTATATATTTTTAAAGGATGGAAAATTGGAGGGAAATTTTAATTATGACACTATAAACTTTAGTAGTTTTTTTCAACTTCCCAGTATAGGCAAGTTATTGTAATCGGTCCGAAAATCGAAATTTTCAACGTATTTTCATTTTTATAGGTCCCAATAGCATTTTAAGCAAAAATTTGGAAAAAGTATGTATGTTCATGTGTGTGTGCGTACGTCTGTTGTCATTTTTTCCTGCACGATATCGCGCGAACCATAGAAGATAACGACTGCATTGAGGCGTCGTTCGAAGCGTATTAACGGAAATATGATCTGAAAAGATTTTTATAAAATTTGGTCGAGCCATTTTTTTGGTTGAAACGACATAAGTGATCTTTGTATCTGCGCGATACCGCGCGAACAAAAAACTATATTGACTTCTTTAAGGTGCCGAAAGAAGAATATTAACGAAATAATGCTCTGGACAAAATTTCATAATATTCGGTCGGGCCTTTTTTTGTTTAATTGGAAAAACTTCAGATAAGTGTCAGAACGATCTTAAATTGATAAGTTTTGCTAATATCTAATAAACTCGATGGAATGAGACCTGTTCTAAACGAAGTGATCTTTTTGGGTTCTGTACAGCGATAGTCTTCCAACAAAACATCACTTGTCAAAATCCGACAACTTATAAAAATCGTGCAAAAATTACGTTACCCTTTACAAACCATCACGAATTTCGCAAACCTTGGATCAGCACTTTTCTGACGGGGAGTTGTTTTCTAAGCGTGATACAGTTTCAGGAATTTACGGTTTACATATCTCGGAATTTCCAGTAGTTACCGCAAAATTTGTTCTTTTTAGTCAAGTCTGACAAGCACTTTACATTGATTAGTTTTGCTAATATTTCCGGGAAGATTAGGAATTTCCAAATGAAGTCATTCACTTCCCAGTTTATCAGCGCCGCTTCAACACGCTCAATACGAATTCGAACACCCGCTTTAGTGTAGCGAACGAAATGCGAAGGAATTGTGTGTTTGCTAACGTTCAGGAAAAACAAATTCTCTAGAAAAATCTTGTGGATTTATCACGATTACAGCTATTTGAACTAACTTCTCTCAGGATTGTTTTGTCACCAGTTCTGATACTAGTCAATTTCCCACTAGTGCTAAACATATAACTATTTTGTACAGTTTTTTCACATTAAATTCACCCATTTGCAAATCAAATTAATCCTTTTGCAAATTAAATTCACTCCTTTGCAAATAAAATTCACCCGTTTGAAAATTAAGTACTTCCACATTATATATTACTAGCTGGAGCCCCGTGCGCCTCGCTGCACCAATAAGCCAATGGTATGGCGTGCGCCAAAACAATTGGGAATCTCAAAATTGCTTTTCAACTCGCACAACGAAAGTACATCCGAAAAACAAGTGTCACTCCGTTCGTTTTAAAGCCCAAATCACCCGATCATTTATATTCCCAATAGCAATTCAACGGTCTCACTGCCACTCTTGTCGTTGTCATATGGGAGTGTTGTTGCCCGTAAACGAATTTCGAAGGGAAAATTACAATGCACGTGCGCTTGTATTTTGTTCATATACGAAATGTTCATATACGAATTTGATTTTGGAAAAGACTTCGCCGATGGTGTTCAGCATTGGAGAATGTGGTGTTAGAAAAAGTACAGTGTATCTTTTCTTAACAACAAAATGTATAATAGATTATGGTGTGTCGAGTTTAACCGAACCTGGATTTACTAACATTATTATAGAAGTACTTAATTTTCAAACGGGGGAATTTTATTTGTAAAAAGGTGAAATTAATTTGCAAAAGGATTAATTTGATTTGCAAATGGGTGAATTTAATGTGAAAAACTGTAAGAAGTCAGTTTATTCCATCTTTGTTCATCATACTGGGAACCCGAGTAAAAATAAATTATGGCCTTACAACGGGCGTGATTGTTATAGCCCTCGGCCATATGGAGGGCATCAGAAGGCCTGTTGCAGGACAGTGCGGCCATTCAGGGAGCGACTGACGGTGGAATGACGGCCTTGCAGTACCAATAACGGCCATACGAAGGTGGTACGGCGGCAGCGACGTGGATATTCGCTCTACTATAAGAAAATATCCTAGCCGGAGTAAAAAATAAATTAAGGCCTTTCAACGGGCGTACACAAAAAGTGCTTAAACATACATAGTCCTCGGCCATATGACGGGCATTAGAAGGCTCACTGCAGGACTGTACGGCCGTACCCCATACATGCACACACATACCGACGGGTATACGTTTGTATATAATGCGATTTAAAAAAATTCTTTTTAATATTCATTTATGTAGAGATACAAAACTCACCGCGTATTTATTGAGAAAAACATCATCATCACACTGTTTTTTTTTCTTCTAGCGATTTAAGAACAAAATTTTCCACTTTCCTTACAACAAATCGACTGGGGCCACTGGAGAGCTCTTATCGATAATTTTGTAGGATAAATCGAAAGGGCCATTCATTGTACATAACGAAAATGTTCAAGTTCCTAGAAAACAAATTCAACAATACATTTGGGGCATATTCCTTTTTAGCCTAAATTCGCTCGTGGAATGCCCGCGTGTACAGCCATTTAAATCTTTTGGTCAAGTTTGGCTGTCGAAAGGCCCCCCATTAAAAATGCCCCCCCATTAAAAATGGGTAAAAATTATACGGCCGTCATATCAAGGCCAAGCGGCCGTGATTCGCCCGTCATAAGCCCATTTTTTATTTTTACTCGGGAAGTTGATCGTGTGGACCGAAGTATTCCTTCAAATCTATTAATGCCTAACCAACCACCAGTCTCCAATCATAATAAATCGTCATTAATATCAATATTCAATATCAATTAAATTACAAAATAAAACATGAAAATCATTTTTGGTGCCTTTTCCTTTAGAGTGAATAAAAACCCTTTCTCTCTTTGTACACTGAAATTAAAAGAAAAAAAAAACTTTGAAATTATTAAATCTTAATTCAAGGATAATTAACTTAACAAAAAGGACCTTTCAACACGTAATTTACAGTTTACAAACCCCTCTGTCTGTCTGTCTCTCTCTCTCTCCATCAGCTTCCATCATTAGGTTTTTAGTAATTAATAAAAAAAAAAAAAAAAAATACAGAAAAAAAAACAAAAATAAAAAAAACAGTCAGAAATCAAAAATACAAAAAAGGACTTTATCAACAATATTCCACAGTAAATTTAATTTTTTTTCTTCATTTACCCTGTTAAATAATTTCATTGTCCTTTTTCGTCTTCCATAAAAAAAAATGACAGTTGCAAAAGGAGATGACGAATATTCCTCCTTATTTTTTTTTTGTTCGTTGGTAATAGAATGAACAAAGCGTTTCCTTTTAATCAAGTCTCCGCGCTGAAATACACCCCCCCCCCCCCGTTTGGTCCGTCGTCCACCCAGCCCCAGCCCAATCACCCGTTTAAAAAATGAAATCAACGAAGCCGGCCGAAATTCCTGAAGGCAAAAAAGGACGAAAAACATAAAAGGATACAAAGTTTTCAATTTTTTTTGTCTACCCCTTCCTCGTTCAAACACCACCCCGCCGGCCCCCTTCGGGGGTCCATAAATAACCAGTCGGATGGGTACTAACAACTTAATTTAAGTGAGTCCTTCTGGAAAAAGGACTCCGATGGTGTGGAACATTCCAAACATCAAGGATCGAAACATTTTTCCTGATTGCAGCAGTCAGTCTTAATAATGTTTTTTCGGTGGGGTTCGACGGGTGTTGTTAGGGGGCTGTTTGACGGGGTGGTGCTGGGAATTCGTTCTGGCATTCGGAGAAAGGGGTTGAATGTACTCTCTAGAAAATTCCTCCTTTTGTTGTGAGCAATTGTAAATCACGCTCAGGTGAGAGATTACCTGGCACGGTATACCTGATGTCTATTAGGGTATTATTCCGACCCTTGTTCACTGCTTGCTTGTGCTTGGCCCGCAAATCCGTGAATTTCGTCACTTGGCACTTGCTACCCTAGAGACGAAATGGAGCGATGCCGGGATGCCAGAAAAATGTTTACCAGTGAGTCCCAGATTTTCAACCGGTGGGGGTCGGGATGGAAAGCGAAAAAGTGGGGATGGCTGTGCGCTGTTCATCTTGAAGCTAATACACCAAGACCGACGCCAGGGTAATTATATAGCACGGGGGCTTTACCTGTAAATTATTATTATACCTGAAGCTTTGCGAAATATTTTACAACGTCATCGTTCACCCACTCCCTCCACCCAGCGCGCCCTATCGTATTGGGTGACCGGGTGGCTGACTTGGCTGGTGGTAGGGGGTTGTTAGTATGCTCTCAGAGTAGTAGCGCTGTTCTTGTTCTTCTTCATCCACAAATTCCATTCCAGTCTTCATGAAATGTTAATTAATGGAAAATTATTCCGAGCAACAGAAAGGGATGCTCCGATGTTAAATTGTTCATTTTATTACCACTCAAGCCCCCGAGTAGTCCCTGATGGATATACAACGCCAAAAAAGTTTGGGGGTTGGTGTGCCGGTGGTGGGGAAAATTATGTGGTGATGGGGACGGTGCTGCATAGTTGGAGCATGCTTTATGCTCGGTTGTTGAGGGCAAACACAGCTGAGGTGAGCATTAAACGCCTTTGAATAATAATTACTTCGAATCCATCAAAGAGCGGCGCCCCGAATAAAAGCGGTAACTCACAATCCGTGAGCGGAAAATTGCAGTTAGAATTATTTTTCAGGAGAGGGTTTTTTTTCTGTATTTGATGGTGGTGGTTTTAATGGTTTTTTGGGGTTAGGGGATGTTCTTTTATTTTGGAAAGTAATTAGGAGTTATAATGTTAATGTACAAACCAACCCCCCCATTCTCCATAAAAAGGTGGCAACAACGTAGGTAGGTTCAAAAGTTTAATGGTTTTCCGCATTGTAAGTGAGGTTTAGATCAGGTTTTATGGTTGGTATTTATGGAGATTGTAAAATTTAAATAAGTAGAGTATATTGCGGAAGAGGTATGCCACTTGAGAAAAATTATTGGATTTTTTTTTATATTTAGTCTGGGAAAAAATCCGTGGTTTTATTTTTTTTAGGAAAACTCAATTAGCAAATACAGCGAGAGAGCCCTACTGTTCTCGCACTCAACAGGAATTCGTTTTTAAACAGAAAAACTCGATGGTGGAACAGTCAGTATTCCACTAGTATAGCTATGCCACTACTGGTTCATATATTACACAATATTGCGTAATCGAGCTTTTGGTTTGTATGTTGGGCTGACGTTTTGCGGTTTGTGTCTTGGATTGAAAGAGTGTGCCACCTGTGAGGAACTAGATAAAACTTTGCTGGGGTGGGTTAGTGCGTCTCGGGTGGGCTGGAGGAGTCTTGTGGCGCTTTGGAGTGAAAGTGCTACGTAAAAAGTATTATGCCGTTTGATAGAAAATAGCTTTAATTTTGACTATTCTACTAGCCTCCAAAAACCAACGGTTGAGCAAAGTTGTGAAATAGACAGCCCAGTAGTAGTGACATAGCTATACTACTTATTCCTCAACTTTTATAAAATCCAAGAGTTCAAACGCAGAGTTTATTGCCAACTCTTCCAACATCCTTCTGACTTCTCACATAATCTCAAACCCTCTCTCTATAACTCAACTCTCGAACTAAGTTTGTTACTAGACATGGCATCATGACGTGACATGTGAGAAACTGATAGTATAAAGGGTGATTCCTGAACTTAGAACTGCCACATAAAATATGCGCCATCAATCAATTGTCTGGCCAACTGTAAGTACCACAAAGTGGCGATTTTCTGTTCAGTCGTCCTACCACAGCATCACCTTTTTCGAAGTCAATTTTGGCTTTGCGAAAGATGGTGTCAGCTCACCATCACTTGTCTACCCATATTTGACGCTTTCGATTGTGGTAGGTTTATAATCGAATCATGAGGAACCAATACGTCCATCTTCTTTTTGCCTCGAGCTTTGTGTAAATGGTTCAAAACAAGGTTATAGTCAATGCCTACCAGACGAACGGCCTCGATATTTTCTTAAGCCTGTTCTCTCCCGACCTTCACATCAAATGTTGAGTAGCAGACTGTAGTTTGACAGTCAACTCATGTAAACTGAGCTAATCCTATTCACTGAGAAAACGAAGGTCTCCACCTTCAACCTCCCTGGGCTAGAGGTTCCCTAGGAGGAGATTTCGTCTTTGGCTCAGTTGCTTAACTCGGAGTAAAATTCAAAAATGGCCTTACAACGGGCGAAAAACGGCCGCTAGGGACATATGATGTTTTCTTCAATAAATACGCGATGAGTTTTGAGTTTTGTTTTGAGTTTCCTTTTTTGTATGCGTTGATTTATTATAGGAGAACTCAATTGCATCAGGGTGTGAGAAAATATCTCTACATGGACGAAAATTAAAAAAGAATTTGTTTAATCGAATTATATACAAATAACTGGGGATTAACCCGTCGGTGCGTGTGTGTGGTGTACTGCTCTACTGTACTGCAAACAACCATCTGATGCCCGGAACATGGCCGAGGACTTTGATTCAATCACAGCCGGTGTTCGCTCGTTGTAAGGAAATTTTTCATTTTTAATCGGGATATTGAGGAAATCGGCTTTCAAACCTCGTTACAAAAATGCGACCTGGAAGCAATCGGTTTATGCCCGTGGTGTAGTGAAATTTTAGTGCCTGGAGGTATGCAATGGGGCTTATGTCCGTGATAATATCTTGGCGCCTAGAGGTATGCAGTGGAGTTTGGGTGCGTTGGTATGTGCGCCTATGAGTATATAATAGGTTTAAGTATTTCTGGTGGTAGTGAGTTTTGGTTGATTTATTGGTTTTTCGTTCAAGCAAGATCTAGAGACCTTATTTACGTTACCAGTAAGCGGAGCATCCGAGCCCCGCTTCACCTTCTATATATCGTTGAAAAAGCAGCCCATTACGGCCGGTTCAAAAAGTTCGAAATGATCGTACATCCCGAAATGTACGTTGTAACATATTTGATGTTTGTCGATGATATGTCATAAAGTTAACTAGTGAATCTATGATTGGCACAATTTGATCGGTATAAGTGGCATTAAAAAGAACCAAAAAGTGTTAGGCTTCTCCTAAGTCCATGACTCTGAGATCTTTAAATATAGATCATCAGGACACCTTGACAATTCCTTCATTAGAGACCAGTAGCACCAGTTACTTATGAGTGGTACTTAGCTTGGTTAATGCTCTGACTATAATATTACGTAAACGACTGTTACGAACAAAACTCCCCTAAAAAATTCATTTTTAAGAATGTAACAATCATTAAAATTTGGAAATAAATCAATCATCATTTTTTATTCCCAAAGTTCAGTTTTTCGACCAGAAGTATAAATTCCTGCCCTATTATATTTTGTTCTTCTCCATTTCCAAATTCCTAACCTAGTAATTGGACCTGTGGTCATACTGGCAACAGCCCTACACATAACCTGTCCAGAGATCATTTAACTTCCTTTGAAATGGCTTTACACTCGATGCGGTAATCGGCCCTCTTGAAGTCTCTTCTTCCAGTGTTCTCTTGCGATCGTTTTAGCCATTATGTTAGAAATTGGAAAACTCTTTGATCACATAAAGATGCAGTATTTCATTGCTAGAAATAAAATAAAATTAATGTTTACATGTTGGAGTCCATCGGATCAAAGCATCTATTCGATCTTGGATTGATCAACTTAGACTAAAAAGAAATTAATAAACGAATTCCCGCCATTAGAGCTCTGGCAACATAGAGAGCAGCAGAGTTTGAGTTAGCACTACGAAAACACAAGTCCCAGTCAGTATAGAATATTTTGCTTGAAAAGGTTCTACATTTACAGGTAGAAGGTATTCAACCGCGCCATTCTAGTGTCGTTAGACATGCTGAATATTTGTTGTGCATTGCTCTACATAGTCCTGGAAACAGGCACTTTTGTCGAAATGCATAAACATGGGGTTTGCTGATCTGTAATGAGCTGAACATCAACTTAAGAACTTCTAGGTTATATGCATTGATTATGTAACGGTCGGCGGTAAAACCGAAGCTGACATAAAAATCCCTTAATTTAATCTCGACCATTCTCTACGGCTATTACCCGTTCGAATAAAAATCTAAACAACCCCCTTTTATTTCCGCGCAATATCCATTCAAAAAAATATAAAAATCCAAAAAGAAAAATTCTCGTTCTTACTCAGCATAAGAAAATCTTCTCGCACCGAAAATTTCGAAGGAAAACCTTTGCCTAATTGCGCACGCCTATGTCCTTAGCCCATGGTTAAACGCCCACCCACACATCGACATCGGTCCAGAAAATTCTTTCGGGTAGCAGCGCAGCCAATCCAGGCCCTTGGCGCAAGAATAATCGCATGACGCCGGGGCACACATAGAAATAATGTATGTAGCCTGCATGTATGGATATGGACTCATAGACAAATATTCAATGAGGCGAGCACAGGAATTCCGGCTAGCGCTATTGCCCCGCCCCCCAAAAAGCCACGCTAACCTTATAAGGAGACGAACGGATGGAAATTTCCATGAAGCGTCTCGCTGAAGTGGCGAATATTTTTTCGATGAGAAGAACGAGTAGTCAGTCAGTCGGCAGTAGACATTAGAACCAACAAGTTGGGTCCGAGAAATAACTTAGCTTCTGAGTGAAAAAAAAAAAAAAAAAAAGAGAAGTGCTGTGGCGAAACTGTAAGGCGAGTGTCCTGATTTTTTCGGTGGTTTAACCAACGCGAATTGTTTTTACTGAAAAAGATCGGACAACCGTAATAAAATTTATGTGTTACGTATTGTAGTATAAAAATGCAGTGGAATGCTAGCGTTATTGCGGAAAAACCCGGTTCATTTTTTTTTTGAGACCTTACATTGCAATTGTCTGTTGTGCGAATAATTAATAGTAAAATATTAGGATCCCCGGATTCCGGAAAAGTTTATAATCGGCTGAAACAGTGAGCAATCTGGTTATTTTTTCGCAAAAATTTGACTACCACCACAATAGAAAACGATGAAGAGGAAGGACGGGAATGTGCAACGAATCTAAGTTGTTATATGTAAATATATATGTATGTATTATATTTGTTATTAGTTTCTAATACTTGACGATAAGAGATTCAATTTTTTTATATATATATAATCCTAACCGAAAATGAAATAAGTTACCATGGCGGTAAACATATGAAAATTATTAAAGAATTAAGTTTATTTAGCATTAATTGACTAAGGTCTAACACTGGAACTCTGTTTTTTTGTTGTAAAAAGTATGTGCATAGGTTAAAACAGTGATAAATACAGAAAATTAAGTTTTTTTTCCGAACTGTAATCCTAAAAGAAAAGGAAAAGATTTTTTTTGTACATAATCAGGACGTTGTAAGAATGGCAAGGAGGGAGTGGTAAAATCCGATAAATGTAACGAACTTCATAGTGCACTAGTTATTAAGTCTTTTTTGAAAAGGAAACTCATTTGTTTATGTTTAACTTTTATTCCTGATTTTTTTTGCATATATGAGTATTTAGTATTAGTACATTTATTGTTATGAATACACCAATTGTTACGTGGTTTCACGCGTATCTAGGAAAAGACAGTGGGCCCCTGAAAAATAAAATAAAAGAAATGTAAAGGTAAAATGAATTAATAATAGTATGTTATGAGATAAATACAAAAAAAAATTTTGTTAAAAAAAGATCACTCCCAACAAAAGAAAAAAAACGGAGAAAAGAATTGAAATAATCCAGTAGTTATTAAATAAAAATAATGTAAACGTTGCCATTGTACCAAAATTTATTTTTTTTTGTTCCATTCTTTCTTCTTCACAAAAAATTTATAAGATTTAAATAAGCAGCAAAGTGGTAAGTTTTTATTGCTCCTGTGCCATGTTTCTTTTTTTGTTGGCGCGTGCCAAGCGGTTGTACATTCTCAGCGCCATGTAAGATGACGTAGGGGAGAACCGGAGCGTGGGGACTGGTGGGAGGCTGTGTGCCCGCCCATAAGATGTAAGTACTTGTGGTAACTAGTTTTTTTCAGGTTTCATATCCGTTCGCGACCGCCCGCGTGACTGTGCCCGGTAGACTCTTTTCCCTCTCGATGGCCCTGGACGGGTCCCTACGTCGCCCCTTTTGTTTTTTGGGGTTTTTTTTTCTCGGCACGAATGTTTTTATTTTTCAACTGTCTTGTCCGTCAGCCTACATGCACTACGAACCCCCCCCATCCGGCGAGTTAGTTTGAGTACCGCAAGCGTGCCAACAACCCCCGTGTATAGTAGGCCATTGAATTTTTCGGCGATACCTTTTCCAGATCGATCGTCCAGCCATCCCTATCGCTATGAATACCCCTGTCCCTTTTTTTGTAATTTGCTTGTATGGCCCCGTGTGGCCGTATCCTTCCTCTCTGGTCCTTCGTGCTACCACTGGAGTACACACTTTTCCCCGACAGTTACAAAAATGGCGCCCAACGTTGGCTAGTTCCTCTAGTCGATGCTTAGTTCGGTTATGTCTGATCGTCACTTGTTGACATTACTTTTTCTCTCGGCAATTTTGATTTTCTTCTTCCTTCGAAAGGTTTCCCAATTCGAGCTAACTTCCTTTCTTTAAGTCAGTATTCCATTTGTAAGACCGATAGTTAGTTTTTTTGTGTGGCATCGGCCATCGAGAGAGGCCGGTAGTGGACTCTCTTCATATTAGTCCCTCTTTCTCATTCCAAGTCCCTCCGGTTAATTGGGTATGGGTTTTGGTACCTATCGCGGTATCATCTCCCTTACAGCTGTTCCTTTTCTGTTTGGCCTTGACGGCTTATGAACTTTAATTCAATTTTTTTCATTGAACGGTACGGTTCAACTAGTTTTGCCTGCGGTAACTTCCAAATTGTTTACCTTGCTCGCCCATGTGAGTCTGTCAGTTCCTAGTACCAAGCGCGTCGCTTGCTAGTGCGACGACTCTGGTGGGGCAGCTGGTGAGGGCCTCTTGCTGTCTGGCTTCATGTGACTGTTGTTCACATGGCTTGCGCAGGGGTCATCATCTGGTTGTCCCTTCCATGATCGAAGCAATACCGCTCAATTATGTTTTCTCCTTTGTTTAGTATGGCCAAGTTGAGGGATGGGCCACTGTCTTACAATGATCCTGGTAACAGGCAGTTGCCTGCCAGTGCGGTAAGACAGTTGTCCCTCTCTCAATGCGGTCCCGGTGTATCCTCTGCTTGGACGGCCTTCCGGAATTTCAGTTATCTTCGTCACTGATCCGTCGTGGCTGTCAAACAGGGATCAATTAAAATCAATGGAAGTTCTAACCCCTTCTTATTTCGTCATAGTCATGCGTCCGGTTGCGGCGGGGGATGAATCCTGAAAGGTAGAGTTGACCGAGGCAGATGGGTTGCCACTCTCCTCGGCCAATTCATATTCTGGTAAGTGCTGAATTGTTGTTGGGTGTACGGCCTTTCTTCTGGGAACCACGCTCAGGTCCCATCTAATTAATTAATTTATCGCGTTAATAATAATTATTTACGTTTTTGTTTATGTATACGATTGTTAAGTCTCGCGTTAGGCGAGTACAATTTAAATTCAATTAAATAATTACCTTAATGTCTTTCACGTCCGGAGTTTGTTTACGGTTTTTTTATTATCTCGCGTAGTTGCAAGTAGTCGTTTTCTGAGTTTAATTAATAATTATCTTTAATATTTTCCACGTCCCGAGTTTATCTAAGATTTTTTATTTTTCGCGTAATTTTAAGCGCAATTTATCAAAGCGTATTGGTATCTCTTGCGTTGATATTATATATACGGTATAGTTTATAAATAAGGGGGCACGTCTCCTACGTGAAATTTCTTTCGTCTACTAGTATTCGGTTATCCCTTGTTGACAACCATCGTTATGTCGGATTCCGAACAACCAGATGTGTCTGAAGCCCCCGGGGGCGAAGCTAGTCCATCCTTTCCCGGCTTCAGTGAAAGTCACCTAGAATCAGATAGACAAGCCACAGTACGTCAGCAAATCGAAATTACGGTAGCTAAGCTACAAGCTCAACTGGCAGCACTGCCTCCCAATACTGATGTGGCACCTGCGCCCGTTCCATTAAAAACAGATCCAGCCAGCTCCACCGCTGAGCCAAATCCGGCATATAGTCAATTTAAAACTCCAGACTTACGTTTTATTGCTAGACCGTCTAAGTCTCAGCAGGCTACACGCCACCCTTCTGTTGTGTTATCTTGGAACATCACGTTCTCAGGTCAATCTAGTGGACTTACAGCTGAACAATTCATGTTCAGACTGGAAAGCAAGGCTAAAGATGCATCCGTATCTGATCAAGAGCTTTGTGCCAACGTATCATCCTTACTTAAGGATCGAGCAGCTACCTGGTACTGGAACCAATTTCGTCGGGAATTCCTAAATCCCGAATGGTCCGATTTTCGCAGGAACTTCCAAGCCCATTTCAAGTCCCATGACTCGGATCTGTACACCATTAAATCTATGGTCGAGTTAAAGCAACTTCAAGACTCCTTCGATGAGTACTTAGACAAGATGATTGCCTTGCACAACAAAATGGAGAATCCAATTTCGGAATCTCAGCTGACGGGTATCTTGGTCGAAAACCTAAATTATGCTACGGGCAGTACATTGGTAGGACGGCAATTCAGAACCATAAAGGAATTAAGAGAGCAATGCCTTAAAGTCGAACGCTGGCATTTAAATAAAAAAATGGAACGTAGGACGAATCTAAGAGTCCACGAGCTCGAGACTGATTTCGCGGTAGGGTCCGCTTCCGAGCCATTAGATCCATACTTCCACGAGATCGAAGCTCTCCAAAGTCCCAACTTCGACCTCACTCGTCGACAACTTAAGTGTTGGAATTGCCTGCAGCCAGGCCACCCGTTCTACGACTGTCCCTCTGAAACTCGGAACGTCTTTTGCTATAGGTGCGGAAATCCTGGGGTAGTGTCACCCAAGTGTCATTGCCAGGGAAACCGACAAATGGGCGCGAGGCAGCGTGGGAACCCGCGTCCACCGCAGGCACCTCAGCCACCCCCACAGTAAATAAATCAGCCGGTAATCCTCACCCAGATGAGTCGTTCTCGATATTAGTCGAGTCAAACTTTCATTCCAGTTGTGACGATCCCCCAGTATTTCCCTCGGAGGAATCCAGAGCCTCCTTCATTTCGAGATGGAATAACTACCAAAAAGTCCGCGAGCGAATCTTTTCAAATTCCCATCGGGTATGTTCTCGTCATAGAATTCCAAATATTCGGCAATTAGCCAAGGAGAAACGTCGGTTTTCACACATGATTGTTTCTGCCATCTTCAATGACCATTCAGATGAAAGACCTTTCGCGAGTATAACCCTCGGCGACGTAGCCATGACTGGGTTACTAGACAGCGGCGCCTCCATAACCTGCCTGGGAAGGGGTGTCGAGTCATTTTTAGAAGACCATCCTGAATGTAAACTACATTCCTTAAATACGTCTTTACAAACTGCCGATGGTACACCCCAGCGAGTTTTAGGGTATATCAAAGCTCCCGTTTCCTTCGCAGGACGAACTCATTTGATGACAATATTCGCTGTACCCAGTTTAAGTCAGAAGCTGTATTTGGGGTACGACTTTTGGAAGTTATTCGGCATCCTTCCCCAGATAGTTGGCGAGCTGAACGCTCCGGCCGTATTGTCCATGACTCAAGATTTGTCTAATGTTCAACTACCTCAGTTAGAGCGAGTCAAGGCAACCTTTCCCTCCTTTGATGTCTTGGGTTTGGGGAAAACCCATTTGGAGGAACATATAATTGATGTTGGAGATTCAGTCCCCATCAAACAAAGACACTATCCCGTGTCGCCCTAATAAGGCATCACGCCGGCTTCACCGGTCAACTGATAGGGTGCCATTAAGCCGCTTAGTTTCTCCCCGCGGTGGCACACCTCTTTGGTTTTCCTTGGTTGTCTGGGGCCAAGGTTTGAGTCTGTACTTGATTTGGAGCTGCCAGACCAGTTCCCTGAGGCACGGTCCCCTCATTCTTTTGTCCCGGGGTCAGAGAAGACTTCCACAGGCGAAGGTGCTTGCTGCAGTACCTTAGGCCTCAACTACTTCCGTTTCTCTTTACTTTTTATATCGGTTCCTCTTAAACATTTCAACCTATAGATCTTTTGCTAGCAGCAGCCTCTGATTTTGAATTGTTCCCGTCAGGCTAGCTCGCTGTCTGGCTAACAAGCGCAACGCTTGGCACTGCGCGAGTCAGTCCTGACCATGGAACCTCCTCCTTGTTTTTTTATTTTAGTATGGTCTGATGGACGCCTTGTCATTAAGTCTGCTCTCGTCTGGGTTCTCAGGCGTATATCGCCTGACCTTGCGACAGGCTTGGTGACAAGGTCAAATGTAGTGTGTTCTCGGTGGGGTCTGGTTGCAAGTGACTGATGTTCACTTGGCCAGATCGTTGGTTGCCTGGTGGCATTTGTGTTTGTCCCTTAAGTTCCATCAGACCCCGTTTAGTCGTAGTCCTTCTGTCGTCTCACCTGCCTGGTCTTGGCAGTGTTGCTGACCCGCAGTGGAGCGGCAGACCGGCTGCAAATACCTAACAGAGGCTATCTCCTACCTTTCATAACTTCTATTTTTACCGTATTACGAAAACTTCTCTTCCCCGGGGCGGACCATTCACCTTTCGTTTATGTTATAATAATATATTTTCATTGTGTCCTTGCTCAAAACTTTTTTCATTTAAACCTCTAACACGTTGTTAGTAGACCAAACAGACTGCCACAACACTAATCTCCTCTCCCGTACGGGGCTCCATCGATCTGACGATCCTCACTCGTCATCCACTAGGCTCTCACTAGAACCTCAGAGAAACCGTCGCGGCGCGACAACCCTTTTCTCTTCCCAACCTCCTACGTGGGGTTATATTTCTATCAGAACACTTCTTTACTAATTAATGGGGTCACGCGGAAATTGGAACCAGTTTCTCACTTTAATTTCCCTTCGGCTCCAAAATTCTTTTTTCATGTTCTATGAAGCAAAATTAGGGGAAACAACCCATAACACCCCTTATAAGCAAAGGTCTTGACAGATAACGCTTTAGAGGATTCTCTTGAGCTCACTTTGAACTAATAACCACTATTATCTACTTTCTCTTGCTAATTTAACACAACATTGTTCCTTTTTGCTGTGTCAAAATCCCTTTCAACTTCGTCCAGGTCAGTTGTGGACGCTTTGCAGTTGCAACACATGCCAAAACCCATTAGGAATGACACTTTCCGATGGATCGGACACTGCATTTCGACTCTCCCAATAAGGGAAATATGCCACTTATGGCAGGAAGTCATTGTTTGCTCCCTATCACTTTGAAACGTTTTGCTTACGTCAAAATCACATTATAAGCAATACAACATGCGTTGTTGGTTCCTACCAACTGATAATGGGGAGCGTTGCTTTTGCCTTTCCTCTTTTGTTTCAGCGAGGACCCACCCTCAACACTTCACCCAGTGTGACTGAAACTCTTTAAATCTCACTCTCTTTTACCATGCTACACTTACCATTGCACTTAAATACTTAAATGTATTGTTTCCTCTTGGCATCCACATCTCCCGTAAACAGCTCAGCTTAGCCCGGCTAGCTCAGTCGGTAGAGCGAGACTCTTTATCTCAGGATCATGGGTCGAGCCACACGAGCTTAACAGGGAGCCCCCACTCTTTTCTCATCGGTAGTCTTAATGTACTATCTCTCAGGATCATTATAATTCAGGCCAACAACGGCTTAGTTTCCTCCTTGTTTCAGTTATTTCTTTAGAAAATAACCATTAGGACCTTAGCCTCCGTCTTTCGGCTCCTCTCTCCATTCTCTCCGTTCGGTCTAGAGTATCCGCGTTGTAACGGTCGGCGGTAAAACCGAAGCTGACATAAAAATCCCTTAATTTAATCTCGACCATTCTCTACGGCTATTACCCGTTCGAATAAAAATCTAAACAACCCCCTTTTATTTCCGCGCAATATCCATTCAAAAAAATATAAAAATCCAAAAAGAAAAATTCTCGTTCTTACTCAGCATAAGAAAATCTTCTCGCACCGAAAATTTCGAAGGAAAACCTTTGCCTAATTGCGCACGCCTATGTCCTTAGCCCATGGTTAAACGCCCACCCACACATCGACATCGGTCCAGAAAATTCTTTCGGGTAGCAGCGCAGCCAATCCAGGCCCTTGGCGCAAGAATAATCGCATGACGCCGGGGCACACATAGAAATAATGTATGTAGCCTGCATGTATGGATATGGACTCATAGACAAATATTCAATGAGGCGAGCACAGGAATTCCGGCTAGCGCTATTGCCCCGCCCCCCAAAAAGCCACGCTAACCTTATAAGGAGACGAACGGATGGAAATTTCCATGAAGCGTCTCGCTGAAGTGGCGAATATTTTTTCGATGAGAAGAACGAGTAGTCAGTCAGTCGGCAGTAGACATTAGAACCAACAAGTTGGGTCCGAGAAATAACTTAGCTTCTGAGTGAAAAAAAAAAAAAAAAAAAGAGAAGTGCTGTGGCGAAACTGTAAGGCGAGTGTCCTGATTTTTTCGGTGGTTTAACCAACGCGAATTGTTTTTACTGAAAAAGATCGGACAACCGTAATAAAATTTATGTGTTACGTATTGTAGTATAAAAATGCAGTGGAATGCTAGCGTTATTGCGGAAAAACCCGGTTCATTTTTTTTTTGAGACCTTACATTGCAATTGTCTGTTGTGCGAATAATTAATAGTAAAATATTAGGATCCCCGGATTCCGGAAAAGTTTATAATCGGCTGAAACAGTGAGCAATCTGGTTATTTTTTCGCAAAAATTTGACTACCACCACAATAGAAAACGATGAAGAGGAAGGACGGGAATGTGCAACGAATCTAAGTTGTTATATGTAAATATATATGTATGTATTATATTTGTTATTAGTTTCTAATACTTGACGATAAGAGATTCAATTTTTTTATATATATATAATCCTAACCGAAAATGAAATAAGTTACCATGGCGGTAAACATATGAAAATTATTAAAGAATTAAGTTTATTTAGCATTAATTGACTAAGGTCTAACACTGGAACTCTGTTTTTTTGTTGTAAAAAGTATGTGCATAGGTTAAAACAGTGATAAATACAGAAAATTAAGTTTTTTTTCCGAACTGTAATCCTAAAAGAAAAGGAAAAGATTTTTTTTGTACATAATCAGGACGTTGTAAGAATGGCAAGGAGGGAGTGGTAAAATCCGATAAATGTAACGAACTTCATAGTGCACTAGTTATTAAGTCTTTTTTGAAAAGGAAACTCATTTGTTTATGTTTAACTTTTATTCCTGATTTTTTTTGCATATATGAGTATTTAGTATTAGTACATTTATTGTTATGAATACACCAATTGTTACGTGGTTTCACGCGTATCTAGGAAAAGACAGTGGGCCCCTGAAAAATAAAATAAAAGAAATGTAAAGGTAAAATGAATTAATAATAGTATGTTATGAGATAAATACAAAAAAAAAATTTTGTTAAAAAAAGATCACTCCCAACAAAAGAAAAAAAACGGAGAAAAGAATTGAAATAATCCAGTAGTTATTAAATAAAAATAATGTAAACGTTGCCATTGTACCAAAATTTATTTTTTTTTGTTCCATTCTTTCTTCTTCACAAAAAATTTATAAGATTTAAATAAGCAGCAAAGTGGTAAGTTTTTATTGCTCCTGTGCCATGTTTCTTTTTTTGTTGGCGCGTGCCAAGCGGTTGTACATTCTCAGCGCCATGTAAGATGACGTAGGGGAGAACCGGAGCGTGGGGACTGGTGGGAGGCTGTGTGCCCGCCCATAAGATGTAAGTACTTGTGGTAACTAGTTTTTTTCAGGTTTCATATCCGTTCGCGACCGCCCGCGTGGCTGTGCCCGGTAGACTCTTTTCCCTCTCGATGGCCCTGGACGGGTCCCTACGTCGCCCCTTTTGTTTTTTGGGGGTTTTTTTTCTCGGCACGAATGTTTTTATTTTTCAACTGTCTTGTCCGTCAGCCTACATGCACTACGAACCCCCCCCATCCGGCGAGTTAGTTTGAGTACCGCAAGCGTGCCAACAACCCCCGTGTATAGTAGGCCATTGAATTTTTCGGCGATACCTTTTCCAGATCGATCGTCCAGCCATCCCTATCGCTATGAATACCCCTGTCCCTTTTTTTGTAATTTGCTTGTATGGCCCCGTGTGGCCGTATCCTTCCTCTCTGGTCCTTCGTGCTACCACTGGAGTACACACTTTTCCCCGACAGTTACAAAAATGGCGCCCAACGTTGGCTAGTTCCTCTAGTCGATGCTTAGTTCGGTTATGTCTGATCGTCACTTGTTGACATTACTTTTTCTCTCGGCAATTTTGATTTTCTTCTTCCTTCGAAAGGTTTCCCAATTCGAGCTAACTTCCTTTCTTTAAGTCAGTATTCCATTTGTAAGACCGATAGTTAGTTTTTTTGTGTGGCATCGGCCATCGAGAGAGGCCGGTAGTGGACTCTCTTCATATTAGTCCCTCTTTCTCATTCCAAGTCCCTCCGGTTAATTGGGTATGGGTTTTGGTACCTATCGCGGTATCATCTCCCTTACAGCTGTTCCTTTTCTGTTTGGCCTTGACGGCTTATGAACTTTAATTCAATTTTTTTCATTGAACGGTACGGTTCAACTAGTTTTGCCTGCGGTAACTTCCAAATTGTTTACCTTGCTCGCCCATGTGAGTCTGTCAGTTCCTAGTACCAAGCGCGTCGCTTGCTAGTGCGACGACTCTGGTGGGGCAGCTGGTGAGGGCCTCTTGCTGTCTGGCTTCATGTGACTGTTGTTCACATGGCTTGCGCAGGGGTCATCATCTGGTTGTCCCTTCCATGATCGAAGCAATACCGCTCAATTATGTTTTCTCCTTTGTTTAGTATGGCCAAGTTGAGGGATGGGCCACTGTCTTACAATGATCCTGGTAACAGGCAGTTGCCTGCCAGTGCGGTAAGACAGTTGTCCCTCTCTCAATGCGGTCCCGGTGTATCCTCTGCTTGGACGGCCTTCCGGAATTTCAGTTATCTTCGTCACTGATCCGTCGTGGCTGTCAAACAGGGATCAATTAAAATCAATGGAAGTTCTAACCCCTTCTTATTTCGTCATAGTCATGCGTCCGGTTGCGGCGGGGGATGAATCCTGAAAGGTAGAGTTGACCGAGGCAGATGGGTTGCCACTCTCCTCGGCCAATTCATATTCTGGTAAGTGCTGAATTGTTGTTGGGTGTACGGCCTTTCTTCTGGGAACCACGCTCAGGTCCCATCTAATTAATTAATTTATCGCGTTAATAATAATTATTTACGTTTTTGTTTATGTATACGATTGTTAAGTCTCGCGTTAGGCGAGTACAATTTAAATTCAATTAAATAATTACCTTAATGTCTTTCACGTCCGGAGTTTGTTTACGGTTTTTTTATTATCTCGCGTAGTTGCAAGTAGTCGTTTTCTGAGTTTAATTAATAATTATCTTTAATATTTTCCACGTCCCGAGTTTATCTAAGATTTTTTATTTTTCGCGTAATTTTAAGCGCAATTTATCAAAGCGTATTGGTATCTCTTGCGTTGATATTATATATACGGTATAGTTTATAAATAAGGGGGCACGTCTCCTACGTGAAATTTCTTTCGTCTACTAGTATTCGGTTATCCCTTGTTGACAACCATCGTTATGTCGGATTCCGAACAACCAGATGTGTCTGAAGCCCCCGGGGGCGAAGCTAGTCCATCCTTTCCCGGCTTCAGTGAAAGTCACCTAGAATCAGATAGACAAGCCACAGTACGTCAGCAAATCGAAATTACGGTAGCTAAGCTACAAGCTCAACTGGCAGCACTGCCTCCCAATACTGATGTGGCACCTGCGCCCGTTCCATTAAAAACAGATCCAGCCAGCTCCACCGCTGAGCCAAATCCGGCATATAGTCAATTTAAAACTCCAGACTTACGTTTTATTGCTAGACCGTCTAAGTCTCAGCAGGCTACACGCCACCCTTCTGTTGTGTTATCTTGGAACATCACGTTCTCAGGTCAATCTAGTGGACTTACAGCTGAACAATTCATGTTCAGACTGGAAAGCAAGGCTAAAGATGCATCCGTATCTGATCAAGAGCTTTGTGCCAACGTATCATCCTTACTTAAGGATCGAGCAGCTACCTGGTACTGGAACCAATTTCGTCGGGAATTCCTAAATCCCGAATGGTCCGATTTTCGCAGGAACTTCCAAGCCCATTTCAAGTCCCATGACTCGGATCTGTACACCATTAAATCTATGGTCGAGTTAAAGCAACTTCAAGACTCCTTCGATGAGTACTTAGACAAGATGATTGCCTTGCACAACAAAATGGAGAATCCAATTTCGGAATCTCAGCTGACGGGTATCTTGGTCGAAAACCTAAATTATGCTACGGGCAGTACATTGGTAGGACGGCAATTCAGAACCATAAAGGAATTAAGAGAGCAATGCCTTAAAGTCGAACGCTGGCATTTAAATAAAAAAATGGAACGTAGGACGAATCTAAGAGTCCACGAGCTCGAGACTGATTTCGCGGTAGGGTCCGCTTCCGAGCCATTAGATCCATACTTCCACGAGATCGAAGCTCTCCAAAGTCCCAACTTCGACCTCACTCGTCGACAACTTAAGTGTTGGAATTGCCTGCAGCCAGGCCACCCGTTCTACGACTGTCCCTCTGAAACTCGGAACGTCTTTTGCTATAGGTGCGGAAATCCTGGGGTAGTGTCACCCAAGTGTCATTGCCAGGGAAACCGACAAATGGGCGCGAGGCAGCGTGGGAACCCGCGTCCACCGCAGGCACCTCAGCCACCCCCACAGTAAATAAATCAGCCGGTAATCCTCACCCAGATGAGTCGTTCTCGATATTAGTCGAGTCAAACTTTCATTCCAGTTGTGACGATCCCCCAGTATTTCCCTCGGAGGAATCCAGAGCCTCCTTCATTTCGAGATGGAATAACTACCAAAAAGTCCGCGAGCGAATCTTTTCAAATTCCCATCGGGTATGTTCTCGTCATAGAATTCCAAATATTCGGCAATTAGCCAAGGAGAAACGTCGGTTTTCACACATGATTGTTTCTGCCATCTTCAATGACCATTCAGATGAAAGACCTTTCGCGAGTATAACCCTCGGCGACGTAGCCATGACTGGGTTACTAGACAGCGGCGCCTCCATAACCTGCCTGGGAAGGGGTGTCGAGTCATTTTTAGAAGACCATCCTGAATGTAAACTACATTCCTTAAATACGTCTTTACAAACTGCCGATGGTACACCCCAGCGAGTTTTAGGGTATATCAAAGCTCCCGTTTCCTTCGCAGGACGAACTCATTTGATGACAATATTCGCTGTACCCAGTTTAAGTCAGAAGCTGTATTTGGGGTACGACTTTTGGAAGTTATTCGGCATCCTTCCCCAGATAGTTGGCGAGCTGAACGCTCCGGCCGTATTGTCCATGACTCAAGATTTGTCTAATGTTCAACTACCTCAGTTAGAGCGAGTCAAGGCAACCTTTCCCTCCTTTGATGTCTTGGGTTTGGGGAAAACCCATTTGGAGGAACATATAATTGATGTTGGAGATTCAGTCCCCATCAAACAAAGACACTATCCCGTGTCGCCCTAATAAGGCATCACGCCGGCTTCACCGGTCAACTGATAGGGTGCCATTAAGCCGCTTAGTTTCTCCCCGCGGTGGCACACCTCTTTGGTTTTCCTTGGTTGTCTGGGGCCAAGGTTTGAGTCTGTACTTGATTTGGAGCTGCCAGACCAGTTCCCTGAGGCACGGTCCCCTCATTCTTTTGTCCCGGGGTCAGAGAAGACTTCCACAGGCGAAGGTGCTTGCTGCAGTACCTTAGGCCTCAACTACTTCCGTTTCTCTTTACTTTTTATATCGGTTCCTCTTAAACATTTCAACCTATAGATCTTTTGCTAGCAGCAGCCTCTGATTTTGAATTGTTCCCGTCAGGCTAGCTCGCTGTCTGGCTAACAAGCGCAACGCTTGGCACTGCGCGAGTCAGTCCTGACCATGGAACCTCCTCCTTGTTTTTTTATTTTAGTATGGTCTGATGGACGCCTTGTCATTAAGTCTGCTCTCGTCTGGGTTCTCAGGCGTATATCGCCTGACCTTGCGACAGGCTTGGTGACAAGGTCAAATGTAGTGTGTTCTCGGTGGGGTCTGGTTGCAAGTGACTGATGTTCACTTGGCCAGATCGTTGGTTGCCTGGTGGCATTTGTGTTTGTCCCTTAAGTTCCATCAGACCCCGTTTAGTCGTAGTCCTTCTGTCGTCTCACCTGCCTGGTCTTGGCAGTGTTGCTGACCCGCAGTGGAGCGGCAGACCGGCTGCAAATACCTAACAGAGGCTATCTCCTACCTTTCATAACTTCTATTTTTACCGTATTACGAAAACTTCTCTTCCCCGGGGCGGACCATTCACCTTTCGTTTATGTTATAATAATATATTTTCATTGTGTCCTTGCTCAAAACTTTTTTCATTTAAACCTCTAACACGTTGTTAGTAGACCAAACAGACTGCCACAACACTAATCTCCTCTCCCGTACGGGGCTCCATCGATCTGACGATCCTCACTCGTCATCCACTAGGCTCTCACTAGAACCTCAGAGAAACCGTCGCGGCGCGACAACCCTTTTCTCTTCCCAACCTCCTACGTGGGGTTATATTTCTATCAGAACACTTCTTTACTAATTAATGGGGTCACGCGGAAATTGGAACCAGTTTCTCACTTTAATTTCCCTTCGGCTCCAAAATTCTTTTTTCATGTTCTATGAAGCAAAATTAGGGGAAACAACCCATAACACCCCTTATAAGCAAAGGTCTTGACAGATAACGCTTTAGAGGATTCTCTTGAGCTCACTTTGAACTAATAACCACTATTATCTACTTTCTCTTGCTAATTTAACACAACATTGTTCCTTTTTGCTGTGTCAAAATCCCTTTCAACTTCGTCCAGGTCAGTTGTGGACGCTTTGCAGTTGCAACACATGCCAAAACCCATTAGGAATGACACTTTCCGATGGATCGGACACTGCATTTCGACTCTCCCAATAAGGGAAATATGCCACTTATGGCAGGAAGTCATTGTTTGCTCCCTATCACTTTGAAACGTTTTGCTTACGTCAAAATCACATTATAAGCAATACAACATGCGTTGTTGGTTCCTACCAACTGATAATGGGGAGCGTTGCTTTTGCCTTTCCTCTTTTGTTTCAGCGAGGACCCACCCTCAACACTTCACCCAGTGTGACTGAAACTCTTTAAATCTCACTCTCTTTTACCATGCTACACTTACCATTGCACTTAAATACTTAAATGTATTGTTTCCTCTTGGCATCCACATCTCCCGTAAACAGCTCAGCTTAGCCCGGCTAGCTCAGTCGGTAGAGCGAGACTCTTTATCTCAGGATCATGGGTCGAGCCACACGAGCTTAACAGGGAGCCCCCACTCTTTTCTCATCGGTAGTCTTAATGTACTATCTCTCAGGATCATTATAATTCAGGCCAACAACGGCTTAGTTTCCTCCTTGTTTCAGTTATTTCTTTAGAAAATAACCATTAGGACCTTAGCCTCCGTCTTTCGGCTCCTCTCTCCATTCTCTCCGTTCGGTCTAGAGTATCCGCGTTGTAACGGTCGGCGGTAAAACCGAAGCTGACATAAAAATCCCTTAATTTAATCTCGACCATTCTCTACGGCTATTACCCGTTCGAATAAAAATCTAAACAACCCCCTTTTATTTCCGCGCAATATCCATTCAAAAAAATATAAAAATCCAAAAAGAAAAATTCTCGTTCTTACTCAGCATAAGAAAATCTTCTCGCACCGAAAATTTCGAAGGAAAACCTTTGCCTAATTGCGCACGCCTATGTCCTTAGCCCATGGTTAAACGCCCACCCACACATCGACATCGGTCCAGAAAATTCTTTCGGGTAGCAGCGCAGCCAATCCAGGCCCTTGGCGCAAGAATAATCGCATGACGCCGGGGCACACATAGAAATAATGTATGTAGCCTGCATGTATGGATATGGACTCATAGACAAATATTCAATGAGGCGAGCACAGGAATTCCGGCTAGCGCTATTGCCCCGCCCCCCAAAAAGCCACGCTAACCTTATAAGGAGACGAACGGATGGAAATTTCCATGAAGCGTCTCGCTGAAGTGGCGAATATTTTTTCGATGAGAAGAACGAGTAGTCAGTCAGTCGGCAGTAGACATTAGAACCAACAAGTTGGGTCCGAGAAATAACTTAGCTTCTGAGTGAAAAAAAAAAAAAAAAAAGAGAAGTGCTGTGGCGAAACTGTAAGGCGAGTGTCCTGATTTTTTCGGTGGTTTAACCAACGCGAATTGTTTTTACTGAAAAAGATCGGACAACCGTAATAAAATTTATGTGTTACGTATTGTAGTATAAAAATGCAGTGGAATGCTAGCGTTATTGCGGAAAAACCCGGTTCATTTTTTTTTTGAGACCTTACATTGCAATTGTCTGTTGTGCGAATAATTAATAGTAAAATATTAGGATCCCCGGATTCCGGAAAAGTTTATAATCGGCTGAAACAGTGAGCAATCTGGTTATTTTTTCGCAAAAATTTGACTACCACCACAATAGAAAACGATGAAGAGGAAGGACGGGAATGTGCAACGAATCTAAGTTGTTATATGTAAATATATATGTATGTATTATATTTGTTATTAGTTTCTAATACTTGACGATAAGAGATTCAATTTTTTTATATATATATAATCCTAACCGAAAATGAAATAAGTTACCATGGCGGTAAACATATGAAAATTATTAAAGAATTAAGTTTATTTAGCATTAATTGACTAAGGTCTAACACTGGAACTCTGTTTTTTTGTTGTAAAAAGTATGTGCATAGGTTAAAACAGTGATAAATACAGAAAATTAAGTTTTTTTTCCGAACTGTAATCCTAAAAGAAAAGGAAAAGATTTTTTTTGTACATAATCAGGACGTTGTAAGAATGGCAAGGAGGGAGTGGTAAAATCCGATAAATGTAACGAACTTCATAGTGCACTAGTTATTAAGTCTTTTTTGAAAAGGAAACTCATTTGTTTATGTTTAACTTTTATTCCTGATTTTTTTTGCATATATGAGTATTTAGTATTAGTACATTTATTGTTATGAATACACCAATTGTTACGTGGTTTCACGCGTATCTAGGAAAAGACAGTGGGCCCCTGAAAAATAAAATAAAAGAAATGTAAAGGTAAAATGAATTAATAATAGTATGTTATGAGATAAATACAAAAAAAAAATTTTGTTAAAAAAAGATCACTCCCAACAAAAGAAAAAAAACGGAGAAAAGAATTGAAATAATCCAGTAGTTATTAAATAAAAATAATGTAAACGTTGCCATTGTACCAAAATTTATTTTTTTTTGTTCCATTCTTTCTTCTTCACAAAAAATTTATAAGATTTAAATAAGCAGCAAAGTGGTAAGTTTTTATTGCTCCTGTGCCATGTTTCTTTTTTTGTTGGCGCGTGCCAAGCGGTTGTACATTCTCAGCGCCATGTAAGATGACGTAGGGGAGAACCGGAGCGTGGGGACTGGTGGGAGGCTGTGTGCCCGCCCATAAGATGTAAGTACTTGTGGTAACTAGTTTTTTTCAGGTTTCATATCCGTTCGCGACCGCCCGCGTGGCTGTGCCCGGTAGACTCTTTTCCCTCTCGATGGCCCTGGACGGGTCCCTACGTCGCCCCTTTTGTTTTTTGGGGGTTTTTTTTCTCGGCACGAATGTTTTTATTTTTCAACTGTCTTGTCCGTCAGCCTACATGCACTACGAACCCCCCCCATCCGGCGAGTTAGTTTGAGTACCGCAAGCGTGCCAACAACCCCCGTGTATAGTAGGCCATTGAATTTTTCGGCGATACCTTTTCCAGATCGATCGTCCAGCCATCCCTATCGCTATGAATACCCCTGTCCCTTTTTTTGTAATTTGCTTGTATGGCCCCGTGTGGCCGTATCCTTCCTCTCTGGTCCTTCGTGCTACCACTGGAGTACACACTTTTCCCCGACAGTTACAATTATAGAGTAAGTAGATATGGACAAACATCTTTCAGGTTGTCTTGTTAGATGGCGATAGTTGTACCGATTTAAGTTTTAGTGATAGAAATTTTTGTTTTAAACCTCTAAAATCAATGGGGATGGGTTTTCAACATTAGTTTAATAATATAAATAATAATATTTCTTTATTAGTGCATAATAATCAGAAAATAGACACATTTTTTAATTTTGTTATTTTTTAGAAGAAATTGTAAAAAAAGCAGGTTTGCGCCTGAATTTAAAAAAGCATTTCAAAGCCCTTCACGTATGTTGGAAGAAAAGCCAAAAGTTTCGGATCTAAAAATAGATTCCTGCACGGGTATTCCTTTTATTTTGTTTTGGAAGGGGGTGGGTGGGCTGAAACTACGATGATTTCTTGGTCGGTGGATGAAATTTATGAATGAAGAAATTAACGAATGGGAAGAGAGATTTAATGGGAAATTTAGCATCGTGTTTTTTTTATTTTGAGAGAAATTAAATAAGTTTTTTTTTGAACAAAATTCTAGTTATTGATTTATATTGATTTTATTATTGCTTATAGAGTAAATTGAGTAAACTATTTCAAAATATGAATATATATACCTACATATTTGCGTAACATAATAAAAAACAATAAAAAATATTAGAATTTTCGTTTAAAGCCCTACTTCATATTTCTCAAGAGTAGGTAGTCGTCAATGAAGGAAGAAGAGTTCCGATTTTGAAAGATTTTTTTAAATGTAATAAGGGTAATTGTTTACTTTATCAGGCAGCCCCCCCCTCCGCTTTGGTCGCAACGGTTAAAGGTTCGCGCAATACTCCAAAATTGCGGTAGAAGTTTGGGTGGGAGAATTAAACTGCTATTTTTTGTAAAATTTACTTTTACAAAATTTCAACCCTGAATAACCAACCGGTGACCAAGGGCTAATTCCAAAAGAAACGCGCTATGGTCAATCACTTATAATCCTGCGGGTGTGCGGTGATAAAGTAAATAACTATCCAAAACTCTAAGAATTTTTGTATATATGTACAGGTATATGAATATCCCACTCCACCACCCGTTCATTTAATAATGGTAGCTTCAATAAAACCACCCTCTTGCTTACTTCTGTTAGTATCAAATTTTAAAATTTAATGAAAATTATGGTATTGGAAATAAAAATACTTAAAATTATATCAAGCAAACCAGTCTGGAATCGTTATTCAACTGGAAGCCTGCCATGAAAACCCATAATTAGTGGCGGGTCCGTCGATACAAATACTCACTTGTTTTGTGGTGGCAAAAAGATTGCAAGCAAGTTAGAACTCTTGTTGTTCAGGTTGCAACGACAGCCAAATTTCAAGAAGAAAAATGTAGACATATTGTGTAGCTATAAGAATAATGAGAGATCACAGGCTCTTGCTTGGGATGACCTGCACAGACGAAGAGAAATCTAGAATAGAAAACTCTAGTATGTCTCTAGTATTAACCGGTAGTTGAAAGGTCTTCGTGATATTCAATATTCATCCTACTGGGTAGTTGGGCATGTGAGCTTTATGGCCCGCGTACATAATGCCACGTACACACCGGGCCAACGAAGGCCAACGACGACATTCGACGTTGGCTACCGAACGTTCGCTGGCATTCGGAGAAACGTCCATAAGCATTTGTTGGTTTAGCAAACGTTCGTTGGGACGGGTATTCGGTTTACGTTCAATTCTTAAAATTTCGCTCAAATGGCTTGTTTCCTTTGATGTTACCGCCACGCTACGGGTTGCAAGCGAACGCCAACGAATCTTCGTTGGCTTTCGCTAAACCGTCCACACAGAACCAACGAACGTCAGCGAATCCCATTCGTTGGCGTGGTGTGTACGCGGCATAACACAAACCTTGTTCGAGCAAACACTTTTCCCATGGATTTTTATCCATGAAACAAAGAATGCTGGTGGAAATGTGCGCACAAACATTCCGTCGACTTTGTCCGCACAGGCATCCTGCCGCCCATATCATTCAAACATCAAAGTTTCACCTGATCTCTTTCTAATATTCATTAATGATTTGCTCTCAATCCCCTCCAACCCACTTCATAGTTTTGGCAATGACACCCTGCGTTACTCCTACGCCTTCGTCAATATAAAGCAAGCACGGGCCAGACCTTGTCTCCTAGAGCTGAGCTCTTATCTCTACGAAAACTTGCACCATCCTTCTCTTTATCTCAGTGGGGAAAAAGAATCTCATGGCTGACTCTTCTTTTGATGGGTCTACGTCATTTTGACATCATAATCTGGAATAAGGATGCTAGTCTGTCTACGGTAACAGGTATGAGTTCACCAAAGGAAAACGAACATTTGCTCGCGGGCAAAATGACGTCACCAAGAAAGTGCATATCACAGCTATGCACATCTGAAACATATCCTTTTAACGTCATTATAACGTCAGTCAAAAGCCTGCGTGCAAATGCCTTGGCGGATTCGTACCTTTAAGGACGAAATACACGAGCACTAAATCCATTGATGTTTTGGCGTGCATGGAGCGCTCGTGCATTGGGCCCTTTAGACATAATTTTATCTTCAGGGGCCCTATTCTCTATTACAATATTGTTAAATCCAATCTGAAAACAAAACTGTAAAATCTTGCTAATATTATTAAACTTTCATGTAAAATAGAATACGGTTTCGGCCAGTTTCGTCAAAAAATATAACAATTTTAAGGCCCGAGATACATAGATACGTGATGGAGTAATCACATTCCAAATCGTCAAACAAGCTAATCAATGCTTGAGATTAATCCAGAGATTAAAATCCCTCCTTCAGCCAGCTGTCCAGGCTACAATCTACAAGTAATACATTCCGCCTTGAATATAACTCGTATATCTGGGCGGACTCAGCCAAAACAAGCTTGGCTAAGTTGAATAAGGTGCCAAACGAAGAAGGTACATTGGCGGTAGCAGCCGTTTGGTCCTCTATATACCCTTCAAGCCGGTAGGAATGTAGCACCTAAGTTTAACAGCTTTCACCTACACGCACCTCTTTTTCCAAGATTAGCCAACTCAGGACATCCGCGGTCCACTACACACCCCCCCTTTGTTAATAAATAGAATAGAACACATAGTTGTTAACAGAGAACTGATCAAACGTACGGTTCATTGACATCTACTCACGCACCATCCAGACTAACCTAAACTTACTAGTACATCCTTACTTGAAGGACATAACGTGGTAACGGTACAAAGGGTTGGACTTGGCCATGCCACATAAATAACGATAAATAAAATCAAAAAAAAAATTATTTTATTTATCTCAACAGTAATTAAATTATCCGTAAAAATTTCAAATTTCTACGAACTTATAAAATACCTGAGAACAAATCTAAAAATTTGTCACCTTTTCGCTAAGAAAAAGGAAATAATCCCTTCATTTTTCTAAAGATAATAAAAACATGCTTGTAGCCAAATTTCCCATTAAAGTTATCTCGCCCATTCATTTATTCCCTCATTGTCAAATTTCACCCATCGGCTACGAAATCATCATCATTTTATCACCCTCTTTGCCCTTCCCGAACAAAACAATATGAATAAGCGCATAGGAATCTGTTTTTAGATCCACCGCCTCTAAAATTAAAGCCGCAGCTTCTGATTTTGTTTTCAAATGCGCAAAGGGCTTTCACGCAAACAAGAAAAGTTTATTTCGGAAACTAACCATATATAGCGGAGCATAAAACCCTGCGATATTAGCGCCCCCAGCTCGTGGTGCCGTAACCTGAAGTTAATTTGACTCGCGTTTGTCCATATCTACTTAGTATATAATCAATGTTATATGTACTGTACTTTGTTAGAAACTCATAACCTATATTGTAACTTTCCCGGTACTTCTCACTTGATTGGAAAACAGAGTATACTGCAAGCTCTAACACATGCGCGGCATATTGGCCTCGATTCCCAGATCCGACGGGAGGGAAGTGAGTGAGGATTTGACACTTTGCGATTCTCAAATCCGTTGTCCCGGATTGGTTTAAATCGAAAATTCGGAGTGAAGACTCACGCGATAATGAAATATATGATGTCGGATTATCTCAGGCGCATTTGTCGTTCAAATCCGCAGAAAATTTGTTGCGGATCACACTTTTACAGCGCGGAAAATGTCAAAAAGAAATTCGGGGTTGCGGATCTGAGAATCGCAAAGTGTCAAATCCGCAACTCACTTCCCTCCCGTCGGATCTGGGAATCGAGGCCATTATTCAAAAGCGTTAGTAATAGAGCTATTGCGATTGGTTTGTGTCATGACTAAAGCTTTGTTGAGTCTGGTGACGGTGAGTTTTATAGAGGACACTAGCCTTTGCGATAGGCTTTGAGATTTGGGTGAACGAACTATTTTGGACTACAACCAGATCGGGGCTAAGCAGCTTGAAAGCTTTAGGATTTTACTGAGAGGAAATTCGTAACTGAAAGAGGAAGCAGAAATATTGAAATAAAGATAGGATAAAGAAAGGGTAGCCTGAAATAATATCAAGATCTCATTTTTAAGTTGTTGAGTATTTAGTAGTTCTAGTATCTAACCTTTGGGTTTTAATATTCATATATATTAATGTTCGTCACTCCTCAGACTTTTATTTTGTTAATTTTTTCTTTATCACTCAAGTTTCACTGATGATATGAGCTCTTTTAGCGTGCTGGTTATTGGCTCAAAGGTGTCCTACAATATAGATTCAATTTCACTACAACTGCAATACAGAGTCCGCTGGAGGGCAACTGTTTCCACCCCATGTCCCATGAGGGATTAAAGGAGCATAAGTCAAAAGGCAGATATCCGTCGAGCATATGGCAAGCAAAATTCTCATCTGAAGACTATCTGTACTTGTGCGCATTAAAATTTCTTTCTAGAAACATATTATGGGGGCAAGTACATTCCTCCTATAACCTCTATTAAGGAGATCAGTCACAAAACGGCCAGTAACGCTGATGAGAATATAAATGACAGCAATAAATTTTCCCAAAAAGCTTACCCAAAGCTAGTAGAGACGTCTGGATGTAGTCCAGAATATAAAAGCTTTTCAGTTATCCACTTTAAAAAAGCCTTTTCCATGACACAAACCAACAAGTGATCCAGAACCGCTATAGTTTACTACTGGTGTTGATAGCTTTTAAAGGTGTTTGAGATTGAGTCTTTTTTACTATGGCAATGACAATTTTAATATGCCTTAGTGTTAATCGACTATTTTTAAACGCATTCTAAAATGAAAATCATAATATTACAAAATATTCTGAACTTTATTGGAATCGATTCTGCTGGAATTTTCTTACAATCGTATGCTACCAATGTAAGAAACTTCCAATGAAGTTTAGAATATGCCTTTTTTTTATGTGACAGTGCTAAGCTCAGGAGTCAATATAATCCAATAATACAAGAAACAACTCTCAATGGATACACACTATAATACCTGGAATTTTATTACCATCTCTAAAACAATCTAATAAATTGCTCGAAATACGTATATATAGGCACAAAAGCATGCCCCAGAAAGCACATTCGATTAACATTTATAACTCTCTCTCTGTCTCTCTCAATATGAAGTCTAATTCACTAGAGACAATGAATGAATGAGAAAGAACAAAACGAAAAACGAAACAATAGTGAATAACTAAACAATATGTATAAGAAGAAGAAAATATATCCGGAAGGAGCATTCCATATTCTTATAGTAGTAGTAGTACATTCACGCATAATAAGGACATCGTTCCAACTAAACAACACTCATATCCTGTTCAATCTGGAAACAACTTGATTCCAAATCCTTTACACACAAAATAATCAAGAATTATTTATATGTACAAGGATTTTCATTCATTCTCGTGTGTTCTTCCTCTTCATATCTCTGTGAACACACCCCAAATGAATGCTAACAATTTTCATAACAATAATTATTTTGTTTTTTTTTTGTGTTTATTTTTCTTTCCTTTCGTCTGTGTTTTTGTTGTTTTTGTACACCCTGATTATAATATACCGTCAGTGTGTTGTCGTAACCTTCTGATGGAGTATTCACTCAAAAGTGGAGTGTTCGTAAGCAGATGGAGGAGAGAGAAGAACTTCCATAAAAGTAGAGCATAAAATTTACGCAGGAGCGCTACAATTGTCCACAATAATACCCCCTGTAGTACGTACTTGGAAAAGGTCCAGAAGTGTTTAGTTCCATCTTCAGTGCATGCTGGATGTTCTTCTTGGTCCATTGGTATCTTCCACATAAGATTGGGGGCTGTCTTTGCTGTCTCACGTCTATCAGACCCTCGTCCGCCTCCCACCACACACCTGAATCTAATTTGCAATCGTCATCGTCATTTGTTTTATGATCTCGAATCGTCTACTTAACAAAGCCATCAAAGCAAATGGGCGCACATGAAAGAGGATTGCTTCAACTGAACTTAATGTGATCCTGCTTTATGAAAAAGTTAAATTTCCATTCCCCCGTTCAAGGACACGCCAAACGTACTGGCAGCGCAATCTACAGGCAGCCTTTAAAAATTAATATCCTACCCTGCCACCACCCCCAACATTAACCCCCACCTCCCCTCCCCTTGCCGTCAGCAGCTACCATCCATCCATCCATTGAACCAACACAAGACCCCGACACTGGCTGATTCAGTGATGCCTTCATGTGGGTATCAGGTGAGTGCACTTGAATCCTGTAGAGGGCGTCCATGCTACACCACTTTCCTCCTACCCCCATTCAACCCCCCACACCATCCTCCAACCCACCCAGAACCACTTACACACATAATAAGCGAACGAATCCATTATTCCGCTCCAAGTTACGTGATGCGAGTCCGTTACTCTGACTCTGGGGTGTGTAGTTTTAGGGTCGGACCCAACCAAGGTGGTTTGGGGGGCGAACAAGCTGATTCTAGTACTTGCTTGTGTTCAACTTGTTCTTTCGTCTTTTTCTGTGTAATATCGGATCTGGAACGGGGAGCAGCTTACATACTTAATATTGTCTTTACGATTTGGAAGGAGCAGTGTATCCAACCCCGCATTTGCACGAAACAGGAATGCCTGCAAGGGCGGGGGTATATGTGTACTAGGTATGGGGTCGAGGGTGCGGCAGGCTCAGACACGATATACTACACACTGGTTTTTTTTAGCTCTGATTGGGTATGAATCCCTTAGTGGCACTTTTGGGAAAGCAAGAAAATTGAAGTCTTTATATATTTTCTTGTACACACATCTGAGGATGGCGTTATGTCATATTTGGATCCTTTTTTGCCTAGACCGTGATTTCTTGAGAAAAATACTTACACGAAAAAAATAATGATATAGAATAGCCTGGTCGAGATTCGGCGTTAAGTAAGAAAACACATTTGTTGTGGAAGAAGGAAAAAGGAGTTGTTTTGGTTTTTTTCTGCGGGAGTTTCTAAGGATAACGTTTTTTTGTACATAAACTTATTTTTTGAGAATCATTCAACTCCGGAAATATTTAATAACAAAAAAGTATTTAGTACCTCCAAACTTAGAGATCATCCTTTGTAATAGTTTTGCCAGTCTATGTCACTCAGAAGTTGACACATCCAACTACCGTCACAGAGGCCCGTGATTCAAATGCATGCTGCGGCCTAATCCTTTATATTTCACATTCGTTCTTGTCTCCCGTCTTTAGATAAATTCCAAGCATTCTTAGCAACAATAGTGTAAAGAACCAATCTCCTTTTCCATGTGTGTCACAAAAGTACTTCGATTTTTGTAAGACAAGATCAACGATCAATGTGGTAACGAACCAGGCTTGAAGAGTTGCATTGAAGAGTTACTCGTTGCTGGTGGAGCAGTAGCTTTTGTTTCGTTCCGAGGACAATTTTAGAGTAGACTAGCAGTCGTAGAAAGGCACGTCAAATGAAATTGAAAGCATTATACAAACCAAATTGCAGCCTTTCACTCAACACCTCCAAATTCAGCTTGCGAAATATAGCTGAGATGATAACATTGTACCTATTGACATTCTGGAGAACTATGGCGACTTCCATGATCCAATGTAGGTAAATAATGAAAGAAAAGCTATTCGACAAGTAAATCGCCGGATCTTGACTTATTCTGTCAGATCAGTGTTAAGGGGCGCCTATCTAGGCGTTTCCTACTGACTGGGATTTGTGTTTTCGCAGTGCTAACGCCAACTATGTCGCTCTCTGTGTTATCAAAGTTTTACGGGTAAAAATACGTTTCCTAAGAGAATTCTGTGTGAGTTGAGGAGTGATACGTATCCCTGCCACACATCTGTATATGTAGAACTGCGAACAAGATGTGGCGTTACAACACGTATAGTTGGTCTTTTAGTATTGTTTCTGACTGCTGTTTTTTTGGACGAGGAAGTGGATAATGTTATATCGGTCTAGCAGCAAGGAATGTGTGTGACCGCCTGTCTAAGAACAGGTGCAGTAGTCTAGTGGGTTTTCGCATAGACTTGAATGTTCGAACAGGGACACATCGAACACCCTGGTCTTCGCTATCGCGCTCCACTCATAGAGAATATGGAGGGTAGACTTAGTCTCCTTAAGGCAAAACCGGAAAGTAGGTTCCTATGCCCTACCTATTCTCCATAAACGTGGTAATTTAGGGCGCAATGTCCGGTTATTAAGCCAACAATAGTGCCCTGAGTGCAGTGCTCATTTGCTTAAGGGATTATATCCCCTCCCCTTTTGTGAGTCTTTTTGGGCTGAGGAGGATTGGCGTGCTGGTTTTAGGGGCACGGCCCCGCCTGTAACGGCAATAGAGGAAGCATTTGTTCCTAAAGTGATTTCCACGGCCAGAAACTCCAGCCTCTCTGAGGACTATGTGGTTGTTTTTTTTTTTTATGTGGCAGTGCTAAGCTCAGGAGTCACCCTTTGTACTACTAGTCCGTCATGTCATTTGTCACGTCATGGTGCAATGTCTAGCAGTAAGCTTAGTACGGGTGTTTGTGTTGGATGGTGGGGCATTGGTCCTTGCCCCAGCCGCCTGCAATGTTGATATGGTGGAGGTGGACCACCTCGGTAGAGGCTCCCATAATCACCAGCCCAAGGCCTTGATCCTAAGCTGGAGCCAACTAAACTTGGTTACTTGGCCGCTTCAGCTCGTCAATATATCTTTGGCACATCGCTGGGAATGGTGGACAATGCATTTTGTAGTGTACTTTCCACTACTGCACCCTATGGGCCCTGATTTTAACCCCGATCTACTTCAACAAGACATCATTGGTGTCTTCAGTTGTAGCCGAAAAGTGCCTGTCGACAACCGGAAAATGTCCGGCTATCGGCTCTTGCACAAGAGCTGATATTTTTCCGATTGTAGGTTGAGGATAATTTCTTTCCTTGCCAGTTTACTGTTACCGACCTCAAGTTCTATCGTACAGTCAGTTAGTATACAGCGGTTGCTATTGTGAAAGTTTACCCCGTATGACGTTTTCTGGGTAAAGTTTACGTTTATTCAGCTAGCTAAAAGCAGTTATTATTTTAGCCTTCAGCTTGTAACACCTTTTAGCTTGGGTAAACTTTTCGTTTATTCAGCCCGCGCTAATTGCTCTTAATATTTCAGCCTTTACCAGAAACCTATAATGTCTTTCAGCTGTGACGCGTGATTAGATTTGCTGAATTAAAATTGTCTACATGTATATATTAGTATTTCATATCTTAGTCTTTAAGCATATTGGGATTATTATTCAGCGCAGCTTAATTCTCCAAATTTAACGTTTTATGTCAGATTTAAAAAAGTTAACCCCATTTGACAAACTTCTGGGCAAACTTTTCGGTTATTCAGCTAGCTAAAAGCTTTTATTATTTCAGTCTTTAGCAGACACTTGTAATGTCTTCCAGAAGTGACAAGATTCAGCGTTGCTGAATTACGATTTGGCATGTTTATATTCTTTTCTGATCTTACTTGATTATTATTTTCTATCTTAGAATATTTTAGCATATCGGAGTTCCTATTCAGCGCAGCTGAATTCTCCAATTTTAACGATTTATGTCAAATTAAAATTTTGTCCACCTCATACGACGTTTTCTGGGTAAGTAAACCTTTCAGTTATGCAGCTCGTTAATCACTCTTATTATTTCAGCAGTTATAACAAAAAACCGATGATGCCTTTCAGTTGTGGCCATATTCTGCGCCGCTGAATTTCAAATTTGGCATATTTTTATTGTTATTTGTGTTATAAATAGATCAGTGCTAAATGTGAGAGAATTAGGTCATCACTGGTTCCCAGGCTCAATCGTCGCAATACCTACTCATTGAAAATCCGGATTTTTTTTTGTCTTTCTTCCAAGTTTTGTACAAAGTGTCCGAGACATTGTAATCTGTCGGTTTTTTTGTGTGTTTTAAGTATATGTATTTCGTCGTACATCGATTGAATTTATTGTCTTACTAGATCCTCATGTCTTTGAAATGGCAGCCGTACGCTCCCGAGGCCGATAGTGATGATGTAGTTATCCAAAGCGTTGTTCATACTTTAAATAAGACCAAAGGTATTCTGATAATATTGTTAACGACAATGTCATAATCTATACTTAAAGCTTCAACATCAGCTGCATTGTTATGTCTACAGTATAATGGATTCATCTATGAGGAACCATAATTGAAACTGCACCACAAAATCGCACGACGACATGACAATCCATAATAGTGTGGCAGCTCATCTTCCTTCACACAAAGAACTAGAATTCAGCACACCACTCCATTACGGAATTAGTTAAAGGAATTCATCCCTCGAGAAGAAATTACATAATTGCTTGCGAAACTAAACCAAAGTTTTCATTTTTTTTCTTATTTTTTTTTTGTTTTAACAAAAGTTTCAAACTCATTTTCCTTCTTTGCTCGTCCTTTAATACTTCAGACAATCCTTCACCCAGCATGCAGCAGCACAGGCGATGAGACGATGAAGCAGAGTGCATGTACTTAAGGGTTGAAAGGGTCTCGAGTGCAGCAAGGACTACTTATGTTATACTTACAGCGCGCACATATGCACACGATATACGAGATATATGGAAACTTTAGCGCACGTAAGTGACGACCCTTCACAAAAACGGGATGAGATGGAGCTGAAGGTGATGTGGTGCAGAGCGCATCGTCCTTGTTCGGGGAGCTAAGAGGATTTTATAACAACGCTTGAGATATATCTATACAATTGGATCGTGTAAAAAATATTGTTGTAAGTTTTGCTCTTTCCCTCCCCTTCGATCCACACACTTCCTGCACCCTATTTAATAAGTATCAAGTAAAGCGCTTTGCTGCGACGATGTAAGGAGGAGCACACAATGTTGTTGAATTGTAAATCGACCCTTAGCACTAAGTCGGCTCAACTCCACTTAACCCTTTTACCTTTTATCAAGAGTGTGTTTTGCGCTACCCTCGTTCATCGTTAACATCCTTCATATTGTTGACTAACATTCTTGCTATATACATGTGTATGTGTGTGTGTGTTTACATAAAAGTATTTCGGAAATGCCACAAGATGAATTTATGAAATTTTGATAAGGGTCAAGCTACTAACATTATTTGGTTTATTTCTGGCTGCTGGGACATATGAGAAATTGCTTTATACACAAAAGGACATAAAAAAATTACAAAACAAAAAATTAGTCTTTTGCTGGGAATCCTTATTATTTTGTTTCCTTTTTCTTTCTCTGTGTTTCTGGGTTTTTTTTTTTGTATTTATTTCTGTGTGTGTGAGTTTGTTTGTTTGTTATTTGTCTTGTTCTTCATCATCTTGTTTCCTCTTTTTTTGCGGGGGAGGAGGAGGAAGAGAAAGTTACTCTGATATTCATGAAAACCCTACTCAAAAAATAAGTACCCTTCTATGACATCGATTCCTTCGTAAGATTATTGTTGGGTTATTTTCAGGTTTATATTTCAGAATTGTGTGTGTGTGTGTGTGTTTTTCTTCTTCTTTCAATTTGATTATTTTCTTCGATATCTTCAAGAATTTATGTATATTTTTTTTTGTTTTTAAACAAATAGAAATTAAGTTGGTCTGAGGACATAAGTTTCAACCATATCGATGTCTAGTAGTTTATCCCTTTTTTAAAGTAGGGAGCAGGGGCTGGAACTAGTGATGAGCAAACGTAAGAACGAGACAAGAGTGATATAGTCAATTGTTTGCCCACCTTTTTTAATGCTACCATACCATCACAACTTGATTATTTGTTGGTAGGTGACATTGCGAAAGTGGTTTTTCACAACCAACTCACTCCTCCTAGTAATTTCGATCATGATCTTCTCTTTCTCTCCTATAAGATGCAGCTCCTTCTCATTCCCCAGTTTCGCTCTATTTCTTTTAGAGACTTTAAGAGCATCAATCTAGAGCTACTTCCCAGTGGGAAAAATTGGGAGCGATGCACAAGGGAGTGTACTTGGAGCACTCTCAAGGGAGCTTTCTTGGAGTTTTCATAAATTTTATATAAAAAAATAAATGGTTAAAAAAATTTTTTTAAAAAAATTCTTTTCATTAACTAAAAAATGTACTGAAAAGTAAAAAATAAAAAATATTTTAAAGAAAGCGTGAAATTTCAATTTTAATGAAAAAGTTAATTAAAAGAATGGCGCATTTTTCATCAAAAAATTTTGTTAGAATTTGAAATTAACAAAGCAAAAAATTGAGGGTTATGTAAATCTCACGCGATTTACAGTTATATTTTCAATTTTTGATGAAAAATGCGCCATTCTTTTAATTAACTTTTTCATTAAAATTGAAATTTCACGCTTTCTTTAAAATATTTTTTATTTTTTACTTTTCAGTACATTTTTTAGTTAATTAAAAGAATTTTTTTTAAAAAATTTTTTTAACCATTTATTTTATTTTCTACTTTTTAGTTTATTATATGTATTCCGCCATTTTATGATGGCCATTCTATTAGATTTAAAATTACGTCACACAGTTTACTGTATTCATTTGATACCCATGTCGTGGGCTCGGTGGAACATAATTGCAAAAACGGCCGCCATCTCGGAACCGTCTTCTTGATTTTTTTTACAAAAAGGTCAGATTGCATTTAGTACTTATACATGATGAGTTGAACTCAAGTTGAACCCAAGTCTAACTACATGTAAACGGGAGTCGAGTTGGGTTAAGGTTGACTGAACTCGACTCAGCTCTGCTACCTGGGTTTAGTTGAAATTATGCATACGGACATGAGTTCAGTATTTGAGTAGTTGAATTTAGTTGACAGCAGCATCTCTGTGTTTGTTTGTGATTTTTTGTAACGTGTATTGCTTCTTTATTATCAACTCACCCTTAACTCAACTATTCATCTCATCATTCATACACATTAACCACCCGAACTACGAGTGTGTGCAAAATTGGAAGTTGATCGGTTATATTTTCTACTTTTTAGTCTATTATAAGCTTTCCGCAATTTAGTGTTGGCCGCCATTTTGAATTTGGAATGACGCCACATAGCTTATTGTGTTCTACCTGTCCTTTCATTTGATACCCATGTCAGAGGGCCGCGGAGCACAATTTCAAAAATCGGCCGCCATTTTGGAACCGCCATCTTGATATTTTTACAAAATGGCCAGATTGCATTGTCATCCAAACTAAACGTGTATGCAAAATTTCAGCTCTATCCGAAACCGGGAAGTGGGTCAAATTTAACTTCCAAGATTTGACGACAAACAGTGGCACAATTTCAAGAATCGGGCGCCATTTTGGAACCGCCATCTTGATATTTTTACAAAATGGCCAGATTGCATTGTCATCCAAACTAAACGTGTATGCAAAATTTCAGCTCTATCCGAAACCGGGAAGTGGGTCAAATTTAACTTCCAAGATTTGACGACAAACAGTGTAAGTTAAATAAAAGAATTTAAAAAAGAAAACGGGCAATTATCTTCATGTCCATAAAATGCGACGATAGCATACTCAATAGCCCGGCTCTCATTCGATACGGAGGACAAGCAGCTTTTAGAAGTGGTTAGAATTTAGTTGGGGGACTGCTTTGGTAAAGCCACTCTCGGGCTTGGAAAGAAAAAGGCAATTGCAAAAGATAAAAAAAATAAAAGCTTTTCGATACCGGATCACATAACCACAGGCGCCCATAAATATTTCTTTTTTAAAAAGCTTTTTTATAATGCTCCCTCGCAATGACATGCAATGTTAAAAAGAATATAGAACGGGTATGGCAACGGGAGCACTCTCTGCTCCTTTTGGAGCGCTCCAAGATGGCTCTTGGAGCACTCCTTTTTCCCACTGGGTTGGTAATGAATGTATTGCGGCTTCGTGGGACATCGTCTTGACTTCGAAAACTGTGGACGAAAAACTACAAAATTTTTATGAGGTTATAGCTGCTCTCTTTGAGCAATTTGTCCCATTACGTACAATTAAAATTCAACCCAAGCGCTGTCCCTGGTTAACTCCTGAAATACATTCTTCATTGGCTGAACGCGATTTTCTTTACCATCAATATAAAAGGACGCGCAGTGAAGCAGGTCGTAAGATGTATAAAAAAGTCCGTAATAAAACGATTGCTCTTAACTACGATCTGCTAAACGATCCTATGCTAAAAATCAGCTCGACATTAATTTACACCCAAAAAAATTATGGCGCAATATTTGTGATTTGGGTACGTATGGGAATGATTCTCAACAAGTGTTTGTAGAGCCCAATACTTTAAACGAGTACTTTTCATCCATCTCTGAAAGTAACTCTACTCCAGTTGAAGGTAGCTGTACCAACCTATGCCCACCGGATGGCTTTTCTTTTCGTTGTATCGATAAACCATGAACTTCTTTCTGCGTTGTTCTCGGTCAAATAAAAAGCTGTGGGTGTTGACAACGTCTCTCCAAAGTTCATGAAATTGATCGCCCCATTTATATCTAATGTCCTTACTCAAATTTTTAACACCTGCCTTACAGATTCTTAGTTTCCTAGCGAATGGAAACAGGCTCTTGTTGTACCTATTCCGAAAAATGTCTCTCCTTCGCAACCATCTGACTTCCGTCCAATCAGTCTTTTATGTTTCCTTTCTAAAGTTTTTATTGCGAAGCAGCTCATGTTCTATCTAAATCAAAGTAGTCTTCTCTCTATTACCGCGTTTATGACTAGGTTGAAAAGTTGAGTCGAGGTTGAGTAGAAATTTCGACCACCGTATATGATGTCGGGTTGAGTTCACTTTGGTTTGAGATAGACTTGAACTGAAATCAAAACATAACCTCAAGATATTCTCATTTATAGATATATGTAAAAATTTAGAGCGACGTAATTTATTATTTCTGTGCAAGCAAAAGCACCGAACACAAAACTAACGCAGAAGGCCGCCTTCACGGATGGTAAATAAACAAAGCAAATGTTACTTCAATCCAATTACAACTCAACCCGCGTATATGGGCAAAATATAAACTCAACCCAGGTAGGAGAGCTGAGTTGGGTTGAGTGGAACCAGTTTCAACTCGACCCCCGTTTATGACTGGGTTGAACCTAGGTTGAACCTGGGTTGAACCTAGTCATAAACGGGGTATATATAATATATGGCAATCTGGTTTCAGGTCTGGGCACAGCTGCGAAACGGCACTCTTAAAAGTTTCAACTGATATTCTTGAGTCACTTGATAACAATAAAATTGCAATCTTAGTTCTACTCGATTTCTCAAAAGCATTTGATTCAGTTGACCATATGATGTTACTTGAAAAACTAGGCAGAAATTTTGGACTCGGCCCTACTGCAGTCAAACTTTTTGAAAGCTATCTCCAGGACCGCTCTCAAATTGTTAAGGTACAAGAATCTTGCTCCGAACCAGCGCTTCTTCATTGTGGAGTACCTCAAGGCTCTATCCTGGGCCCCTTGCTTTTCAAACTTTATATAAACGACCTTCCAAATGTAGTCAAACATTGTTCCATACATCTATATGCTGATGATGTGCAGATCTATTTAAGCAAAACCTCTTGTGACTTATCGAGGATTGTACTGTTCAGCTAAACAGTGATCTGAAACGCGTGACTGAATGATCAGTTCAGTATAAATTACTGCTGAACCCTACCAAGTCGTCCTGCCTTGTCGTCAGAAAAAACTCCTATTGACATTGAAAATCTGTTCCCAATTAAAATTAATGGTAATGTTTTACCCTATGTTGACTCCGTAAGAAATCTGGGAGTCGAGCTCGACTGTAAATTCAGTTGCTGTAACCAAACCAGAAGTGTCCTTCGTAAGGTGTATGCCTGCCTTCGCTAACTTTGGGTATCCTCTAATATATTGCCTCTTACTTTACGTATACGACTGGCAAAGGCCCTGGTAATGCCCCATTTCACGTACGGAAGCCTAATTTTTTCAAAACTTGATGCTGTCTGTTCAAGAAAAATACAAGTCGCGTTCAATGATACCCTTCGTTTTGTCTTTAAACTGCGTCGTTTTGATCATATCACGCCCTATGCTCCCATTCTGCTAGGTATGACGTTTGAAAACTATCTAAAATATCACCGATTAAAATTCACTTTGAAACTTATACACAGCAGATGCCCTGGATATTTATTTCAAAACCTTAACTTCTTGCAACTAAGCAGACAATCTAGCACACTTTTGGTGCCTCGTATACGAACAGTATATGGTGAACGCTCTTACTTGTTCCAAATTGCTCGGATGTGGAACAAACTACCCGCTTATGTGCGGAGCGCGTCCTCTTGGCGATTATTCAACAGGCTCTTGAAGGAACATCTAACAAATAACAATTTGTAGGGTCACTCACTTTTTGAATCTTCTTTTCATTTATCTTCTTTTCTTGCCATTTTTTTTTATTATTAAAATATTATTTTTTTATATTTTGTTAATATTATGTATTTGTTTTTTAGTTTGTAGTATGGTATATTCATTTTATCTCTGTCATATATTTTACCCAATTAATATTTTGTTTGTACGGTTGTAAGAATTATGTTTTTTTGTACAATGTTAAATAAATTATTATTATTATTATATAGTCCTGGTGTTGGTCTTGCCAGCAGGCCAAGATAAGACTGAAGACCAAGACCATTTTTGCTCATGACTAGCTGGAACCCTTAACGGCATAAGGAGAGGGGAGTGTTTATTTCTGTGGGGCAATTATTCTGTGTACCTGCGAGAGTTGTCCCAGTTTCTGCCTTCTCATTACCCTTGTTGCTCTTGTGACTCAGTACCCACCGAAAGTGACCCTATACCTTCCGGCCAGGAAAGAGAGCTCCTTCCAGTTTTCGATCAGCTTGTGAGTTATACGAGCTCAACGCCTTGAAAGCCATGCATAACTAGGCAGGCTTGGAAGATTGCCAAATGGTCTACCTGGAAAACCAGCGTTTAGGCAGTGAAGTTAGGCAAGAGGTAGCAATTTTGAAATAAAGCCGGGGGGAAACAACTCTAACCCTACTCTGATTTAAATCCATTTGTGTACTGGACACCGTCATGGTCCTTGTCGGAAGGGAAATCTGGTAGGGAACCGGATATTGAAGTTTCTACTGAAATTTACTTTTGAGCCCATATAGTCAGTAGGCCCTACTAGCAGTTCCTTTTATAAAGAACTCAAAATATTGCTGTGCCCTTAGGTTTTCTCGACCCAGCAACCCACGATTCTCGTAGCTTCAGGGCCGTGGAGGCTACCTATTGCCTGATATATAAATCGGGTGACTAGGTACTGGGTTACTCCGCCCTGGGAAATTTTTTTCTAAGCCATGACCCTGCATATTTATATTAATCCAGAAATTTTAATTTGAATCCAAGACATTTTCCCATGTTGGACTATCCCAATACCTACTCAGGTGGTACCACGTGGAGAATGACATTAATTGCTTCCGTACCGGGTTCGTTCTGCATAGTGAGATCAACGGAGATCTCAACTAACACCAAATTGCGGCTGTTCAACTCCAACGTTAGGGCAGTACTTTTGTACGGTTGTGAAACATGGAAAGTCACCCAATTCATCACAGGGCGCCTACAAGTCTTCATCAACAGATGCCTGCGTCGTATCCTAAAAATCCGCTGGCAGGATAGAATTTCAAACGAAGAACTATGGCGCCGTGCTGGCCAAGAAAGGATAGACGACCAAATCAGACGAAGGAAATGGAATTGGGTTGGCCACACCTTGCGACGCGAAAACGAAAATCTAGCCAAACAGGCCCTTGATTGGAATCCGCAAGGATCCAGTCGAGTCGGAAGACCTAGAACAACGTGGAGGAGAACCCTACTAGCAGAAGCCGCAACAACTGGGAGATCCTGGGCGGAGCTGAGAGCTGTCGTGCAAAACAGAGTCCGCTGGGGGGCAACTGTTTCCGCCCTATGTCCTATGAGGGATTAAAGGAGCGCAATGATGATGATGATGTACCGGGTTCGTTGTAGGGCAGAGAGCTTCTTGGAGATTGTCAGGCATGGAGATTTCAGCATCTTAAACTACACGGAAATCTTGAAGAAATATTTGCCAAAGTTTGCCGGCATAACTTTACTTAAAGCAGAAGTTATCTGGCGCGGCTTGGAGAAAAGCCAGGGAAAGAAGGACAAAAAAGGCTTCACAGAGCATTCCAGAGCTAGTCATTCCCGAACTTCTGTCCTATGGACCATAGAGAAGATGGTAACATTCTCAGATCAATCCGGATGCTTCCTATTCTAAGCCTACCAACTAAGTGGCAACACCAGCTTCACATGCTCAAGAGGAAAGAACACTGCGCAGAGCTCTTCTGGTTTGCTGCCTAAGCGGAAGTGGTCGGTGAGCTTTCCAGAAGAGCAAGGGTCTTAAGATAAAAAGAAACAAGAGTCGCAAAGACTATTTAACGGGGGCTGGAATAGACATATCACCTATAACGGCCAAAGTCCTTAAGGACAAGTTACAGGTGCAAGTCGTCTTCATAGTAACTGTGATAGGCAAAAGCTTCTTCTTGTTTCTTTCAATTGTTTGAAGTAAAGATAGTGCGATTTCGGTACAGCAGCCATTCTGGAAGCGTTAAAAACCCTCCGAACGAAGGCAAGAAAGCAAAAAGTTAAATGAGACCGGACCTGAGCGTGGCTCAGAAACGCTCAAATGATCGTTCTTCTTCTAAGCCAGATGACAGCAGAACATTCATAGTGAATATGTGTGGAAGTCTCATCGCTTTCCATGCGAGGTCAGTATTCTGTCTCCGCAGACTATCCTAGGTTGAGAAGGCGGTACCCTAGCCCAACATGGCCAGTTTGATATCCCACGAACAGCCCCAGCTTCACATGTTGAGACCTGTAATGGCTTTCAGTACTGGTCCAATTCAGCGCTACGTTTCATTCGATTAGGTTTAGCTGAATTCGAACGATAGTTTATAGAATTTCTACTGCGAATTTCATGTCAGATTAAAAAAAAGTGTATCCTGTCTTCTGGGTAAACATTTCGTTTATTCAGCTCGCTAATCGCTCTTGTTTATTCAAAACTTTACAAAATTCGAAAGGGTAAAGAGGCGCACATTCAATAAAAAATTGACATACTCAATCAATGGTCATAACCATGAGTTTAGGCTAAATATAAAAATTGACAAAATATGGCCTCAGTTGTTTATAATCAGGGCAATGAGAACTTAAACGGGAGACTGGCAGCTATAAGGAAGGATGGCTAATGAATATCTATAAGTAGGTATGGGGTCGGTTGCACCTGGGAAAATACGTTTGTATATCAATGAAAAGGGCAGGAAGACAGTTGGTATTGCCAGGGACTAGTGTAGTGCTTTTTCAGTCCCAATTTCTCTCCGTCTTCGGTTCATCTAATCACCGGTATCCACCTAATATACCACCACGTCCCCTTGTTTTTGTATAAGTTAAATTCTGACATTTCTAATATGCAGTTAAAGCTCTACAGATTTATTAGAAGAGTATGTTCCAAAGACAGATTTCAAATAGAAATAGCTTAAAATACGATCCGTATTACTTCATAATCTGTCGTTTATCCCCACTTCACCTGAGTATCCTTAATAATTCAATTTTATAAAACCCAAATTATACAATGTCTTGCCCTCCTTTATATCCTTGTTATAACAAAAATAAAGATGCTAACCAAACGGAAAAAATAAGTGTCACATTTAATCCACTTATGCCTTCAGTATGGTCCCATCCTCATCCTAAACTGAATTTCCTTCCCCTCCCCCACCCCCAGACACCTTTACATTACACTGAATTCCTCCAATTTCAATAATTTTCTGTCACAATAAACAGACACTTTTCCGCTCCCGTAAACATTTTTACTTTGGACCCCATAAATCTCAGAATCTTATTGACAACAATACACCAACCATCTGCCTTTATCAGATAACACAGACACAACAAATAAAAGGTACACAACAATGTAAGTAAGTATGTATATAAAAGGAAAGGAGAACACACGCAAAAACGTAAAAATGTCGCACAGGAAACTTTCTCCAAATCTCCCATTCTTTCACGTCAAAAAGGAAGAAAAAACTCATTTTTCATGGCTGGTATACGAGGGATGTGCGCCCAGTAATCAGATTACTTCAATAGGATGAAAAAAAATTGTCTGTACAACCTCAGAATGGTTTTTCGAAAATAAATCAAAATAACATTTCAAGAAAACCGCCACCATTATGCCACAGGCACTCAATTTCCCCCGACCCCTACTACTCCCCCGTACCACTTCATGGTCATGGCATGACAGAAGGCAGCACAATCGAGTTCTAGTCCACAAGGAGACTGCCACTAGGACTCCATAGACAAAACAAGGCGCTAAGGAATTTTTAGTCTAAGTCATGCCTTGGCCGAGGATCGTTATTCACACAGCACAATAGCGAAACGCCAACAAATCAAGCCTGGTACATAAATAATTCAGGATATCTCCACACAACACAGCAAAACAGGACCAAAAAAAAGGACGATAGCAACAAACAGAGAGAGAGAGGAAAAAATAAGCAAGATAGAAATTTCACGTCCTGTCTCACTTTATAGGAATTTATAGACTTGAGCGCACAGTTTTGCCGATGTCTCAATGCTAAAGGCTCGCCACAACGCCATTCTGTACTACGAACGAAAGACTGCAGACATTTCATTAACTCGAGAATGAAGGCATCAGGTGACAAATTATGGACGGGATATCCTTACTTAAGAAACATGGGATACCAAAACGAACCGGCCCGAAGGACACAAACCAACAGTCCATGGCTAAATAGCATAAGCAGCCTTAACTCTACACGAAACCAGCTTCGGTAAAGTACAGAAAAAAAATCTACGAAAAACAATTTAAAAACTTGAAACCAAACCATCGTCCTTCGGTCCTTTAGTCCTTGGCTGAATGTCATTTCAAGGAGCTTATGCTTAAATTTGGACGTCCATATTCACCATTTAGCATTTTTTGGGACGACATGCAACTTCCTTCTTTATTGGAACACACAAACACCCACACACACACGAAGTTAAGAAACTACTCCCCTACTGCTGAATGTGTGGTGCTGAATCGATGACAAAACTTTTTCGTCTGCGGAAGGAGTCGATTTGAATATTTAAACTATTTTCGTATTGTCCAACTTTATGTTAAAAGGACGATGGGTTGAACTGATTTAAATTTAAGACCCACTACAGCAAATCCTAGCTGAAGAAAAAGGTCATGCACCGACCACAAAAGTTGTTCAAGTACAGTTAAACCCAACATTAGTTTTTGCGACCACCGATTTCATGCTTGTTACACCTTTGACAGCTGAGCTTTCACCTCTTTACCAGCCACAAACTACATTCAACCCTTTTCTACTTTATTCCCCACACAGCTACGTGAATCAATCAACTCGACCCACAAAATTTCGCCAAATCATTTTTGATAATAAGATTTAATAAGGCATGAAATGTTTTTTTTTTGTAAGTAGTAAACCAAGGCTTACCCACGAAAGCACCCTTTATTTAACAAACAAAGTTCGTCTTGTCACGCTATCATATCACGTCATATCTTGTTGCTGAAAAACAACACATAGACGGTAGAAAGAAATACGTGTGATTGTGGTTAGTGTGAAGTCTGCAATGAAGATTTAAAGAAGCACGTAAGTTGAGCTAAGATTTTTTTCATTTCAACGGGGAATAAAAACGAAATAACTACACGTAAAGGTAATTCGTGATAAAAAAAATGAAATTTAATAACAAAGAAAGAATAATAGATCACGAAATAGTCTGAATCCGTTTATGGGACACACAAAACGTTAAGTTTGTAGAATTCAGCAGCGCTGAATAAGAACCCCCATATGCTAAATTACTCTACGATAGGAAATAACAATCATTCAAGCTCAAATAACAATACAGATATGCCAAATTGTAATTCAGCGGTGCTTAATATGGCCACAGCTGAAAGGCATTATAGGTTTCTTTAAATGCTAAATTAATAAGAGCGATTAGCGAACTGAATAACCGAAAAGTGTGCGCAGAGGACTTCGTATGGGATAAACAAATTTAAAAAAGCAATAAAACGCTTTGGAGAATTCAGCTGTGCTGAATAGCAACTCGAGTAGGCTAAAAGGCTCTATGTAAGGAAATACTAATTAGGCAACCTCAAATAGCAATATAGGCATGTTAAATTGTAATTCAGCAACGCTGAATAAGGTCACAAATGAAAACCGTTATAGGTTTCTGCTAAAGGCTGATTTAATAAAAACTCTTAGCGAGCTGAGTAGCTGAAGACTTTACCCAAAAGACGTCATGCGAGGTATTTTTTTAAATATAACATAAAACGATAAATTTGGAGAATTCAGATACGCTGAATAGCAATACCAATATGATAAAACACTAAACGTTAGAAAATAACAATCAGGCAACATCAAATAACTATAGACATGCTAAATTGTAATTCAGCGGCGCTGAATAGGGCCACAGCTGAAAGGCATTAAAGGTTTCTGCTAAAGGCTGAAATAATAAGAGATTTATTTGAGTGAGCTGAATAACCGAGAAGTTTGTCTAGAAGACGTCATACGTGATAATTTGCGTTAAATCTGATACAAAATGTTGAATTTGTAGCATTCAGCTGTGCTGAATAGCAATGTTAGTAGGCCAAAAGACTCTTCGTTAGAAAATGACAATCAGGCAACATTAAATAACAATATAGATATGCCAAATTGTAATCCAGCTGCGCTTAGTTCCTACTAAAAGCTGAAATAATAAGAGCTTTTAGTCAGCTGAATAACCGAAAAGTTCCCCTTGTACCGCCGGAACAACTCCAACAGCCTGCCTAGTGGCTTATCAGTTACATTTGACTGTTAAAACAACCCGGGCTCCTGATCGCAGTCCTGCCTTCGCTCTGTTCGGACGAAAGTGGGCTTAAGGATTTTTTCGTGGGGCTACCCAATTCCACTCCGGTCCTCCTTGTCTTTGCCCTTCTCAGTTTTATTGGTCCACAAACCTGAGTATCGTATCAAGGGGAAGGTCCATGCTGATAGCGCCTCCACATTAGGCTAAGAGATTATACAACTACGTGGCAAGAGGAGATCGTTAAACGACCCATCATCCCACTGCAATGCAGCTCTTGACAAGATAATTTTACATCTGGGGATGGTAGGCCCGATTATATTAGCCCACCCATTTCAGTACAGCTTCCAGTGGCCACCACAAGGAGTTTATGATCACACATCCACCAGTCCGAGGTAGTTACGACACGCGCGTTATTAAATACACTACATGATGCTCGGCTCCATCCTCTCGCTGGGGACTGATCAATCAAAGAAACCTCTACTGGAGATCTAAAAAAAGGAACAGTTTTGTGTCGCAGGGCACACCTCCAAGATCTCGATTGCAATGGGTAGATAGACCTCGGTTTTTCAGACTGAATTCGCCATTGAGACCTGCGCTAGGCCCAATCTTGAGAAGGATTTGAAAGGCGCCAAAATTACATTTTTTCGGGCGGTCAAACCATCAAGGCGCTCCTATAGTGGAAGTTTTTCCCAAACTAATTGCAGGGCGTTTTGACGTGCTCCAGAGCCTGGCTAGGAAAAAACCGTCTTGCTCTACTGGGTCCACGAACACTGGGGTTTTCTTCGTTCGTTCCTAGGTAAATACATTGTGACTATCGACACCTTCCTGCATAAGCAGATTATGGAAGACTTTAGCACACTTAAAACAGCTTTTTAGCATTACCAGTGGGTATAGATCAGCTTTCATCAAGATACTAATACTACTGGCGTTTCTTTGCCTGCTTCAATTTTTGAAGCTTGTTTCATCTTCAATTTACTTTGTATGGCTTTCAGCGTTGCTTCCACTTTCCTCCACACCACCTCGGAATTCGTCATTTATCCTAGGATGTTCTCCGGAGTTAGTAATGCCACGGTCATCACTACCAGCTCCATATTGCATTTGGCGAATCTCACAGCTGTTCTACGTCCTGCTGGATATCTTGACATGCAGGGCATAGCGGTAAAGCATCGTGGCCGAAATTATTGAGGTATTGTCTATATGTACAAAGCTCACTCAAGAACTGAACCGGAACACACTATGTGTCCATCGACCCTTAGCAGGTTTGGTCTACTTTCTTTGTTATTATCGTTTCAGACACTCAGCCCACAATCTGCTGTCCCGAGTAAAAATAAGATTCGCCCGTTCTTAGCCTGTAGCAGGCACGGACAGTGTCAAAACGCCTGCATGGCACCCGAAACAAGAACGGTATCCCTGAGTAAAAATTCTACTTTTCGATCTGCAGCCAGAACATGCACGTATCAATAAACGACGCACGGAATATTCCAAAAGAAGCACGATATGCTCACCGTTTTTTTAGAGACTAAATTAAGCAAAATTGGAACTTTAAGAAATTGTATAAAACCGGCTTTTATCTTGATGACCAAAATGCTGTAAACATGCTAAGGGCGACCGACGCATCGCGTCAACCAACCAACCGACCGTCAAAAACGAATAGAATAGACCGATTTATATAAAGGCGCACATTCTGCGGAATCAATCTAATTTCTATTTCGTAGTCGTTCGCCCGTCAAAGTGGCATGGGTGTTGCTATTGGGTTCCTGTGTGCGTGCGTAGCGTATCCGGTTGTCTAAGATAGTTATTCCAGTGTGTGCTTCTTAATTTGTATCGTCGTCGCTCTTAGTTTGCACACAACGAACTTCGTCGTGACTTTCGCAATGGCCGACGGAAATCGTTCTGTCGTCGCCTCTAATATGTTTACAGCATAAAGGGAGCCATTCGTATACTTACTAGGCCAGTTCTCTTTCGATTTTGTAGGTGAAGCAGCAGCGCCGGCCCTAGCCCTTGTTGAGGGTGGAGCGAGATTGTCTTTTGGCGCCCTTTGGTCGACGCTCTCACTTCACATAAATTATATTTCCTTTTTTCGAGCACTGCCTGCCTGCCATTTCCTTAGGTGATTATATCTCCCCTTTTGCAAGCCATTATGGGCTGGGGCCCCGTAAGGATTTCGATGGCGATTTTAGAGTCACAGCCTCGTCTGTAGCGGCAATAGAGGAAGAATGTCTTCTCAGAGTTGCTTCCGCTACGTTTCGCCAACAGCACCACTTTCTTTGGAGGCTATTTGGTTGTTTGTATTGCATGGTTGGGCATTCGGGCTTGCCCCAGCCAGTAAGGTTGAGATGGTGGAGAGAGTCACCTTCTCGTTAAAAGAGGCGTCTCCTGCCATCAGCCCAAAATTGCAGTGTTCACCATCCTGACAACTTCACCTCTGTGAATTTTATGCGGTGCACTTTGTGGCGTATTCTCCACTCCCACACCCTTAGGGTCTTCTTTGGGACCCCTATTCTTTTCAACATAATGCCAGTGGGGTCTTCTGATGCTGTCGGGAAGTACCCAATTACAAAAAGGCTGCGCGGCAACTTGCTCCCGTCTACAGCAACCAGGCTTGCTCCTTCCAGGGCTTAAGGCGGCCCTTCATAGGGGGCGCACCGACTCCTAGGGACCTGGACTGTTCTGAGCCATGAGCCAAGAGCCAATTCGGCTATCGCCTCCAGAAGACTTCCTTGCACTAGTTGTTTCGTGGCCAGGAGGGTGTCCGGATTGTTTAGTTGCCAGCACGCACATTCTGACACTTTCGGCTTTGGAGTCGTTCTAGATTTCATTATGGGTGCGTCCCACTTTTCTGAAGGCTTTACAAACCGTATGGCCAAAGCCTTTCCCCTTTTCGAGGATCTAACCCTCATCTTATTAAGGAGCCATCTTTCAGATTTCGCGGAAAACGAACGAGAGCTGCGCCACCCCGTCTTCTGAAAGTGGTCGTTTTTCTAGTCGCCTCTCCGATTAGGTGCCCTTACTTTCGCAAAAGATCTAAGGCGATCTCCCAATGATGAAGTGATCTCAACGTACTCCATCCCTAGGTTTACGGACTCAGACTGCTCTCCCTGAAGAAGAATCCCGAAAACTCTCCTTTACTGGGACCTCGACACCTTGAAGCATAGATCCAAAAATATCTAACTGGCCTTGTAGGTCAGCCTTTTGGAAGCTGTGGGAACTCCAGAGATGTTTGGAGCATTAAGAAGTGCTCCATCTTCAAACGTCTTTTTAGGGTCTTTCTATATTGATACCCCGAGCTGGGCACACCTGGTATCCGAAGTCCATCGTTAGTAGTACATTCACGCAGTACCATTCATAACTTCAGCACGATTGTTTACCCATTAGTATTGCGGTTTTTATCGAGTTTAGATCTGCCGTATTCAGTCTGTTCCATGGACCTCGAGCAGGATGTGGCCTAAGGCCATGTACGTTCGGTCTTGGAGTCAGTGCTCCCTGCTTGTGCCGTATTCGAGTCATATTGATGAGTACATAGACGGCTAGCTACAAACAACGCTCTCAAAAAGTGCCATCAAAATTTTATTTTTTGCTCGAAACTGTTTTTCGAATTCATTTTGGCGCTTCTTCGCACCTGGCGCCTAGAGCGTCCGCTCCACTCGCTGTACCCCAGGGCCGGCGCTGTGAAGCAGCATTGGACGTGTCAAGTACTTAGTTGGGGGACCCCTTTGGAAAACGATAATCGCATTTGGAATAGTCGATTGCCAATTCATTCATATCTGTAACAGGGGCGGGCACATCTCTGGCGGACGAAATTTTTAGGTTTTAATACCTGTTGCGTGAGCGTCCGTCATAGCAAACTGGTAGGGTGATTTCTGTGCTTTGGGAACTGCCACATTTGTGCCAAGAGTTTCAATAACAAAAAATGGTGTTTCAAGTGCACTTACAGTAACATTTAAACAATGTTCACTTATGCTTGTGTTGTAATCGATTTGTAAGCACTCTTGAAGTATCATTGAAGAATTGTTTATCTGTTCAAAACTTTTTAGCATGCTCTTTGAACATTATGGGTTTTGAAGGTGTCAGAATATGATGATGAGAATTTTTGTTGAAATTTGTTATGCTTTCTTGTACATTGCAGGGTTATAAGAAAAAACTGGACTATTTTTTTTTGTGGAACGATGAAAAAAGAGAGAAAATTGTAAAGCTTTAAAGATATGGAAAGTAACATAACCCAACTTTGCTGCTTGAGTAATCTTATTATAATACAATTCACCAAAACTGAATTTTTTATCACACAGCACAAGAGCACTAAGAACGAGCGCCATCTTTGAATAATTAAATGTACTTTCGTTGTGGTTTAATATTCACAGGAGTTAAGGCCTCTTTAGTCTTCTTCTACTTTTCTGGCATTATAGCCCTCCCGCAACTCCATCCCCTCCACATACTTTACAGCCTTACAACACGCAATTTCAGTGTACAACTTTATTAGGAGGATCTGTGGGGAGGTGCTGACGCCTGGCGGAATGTACCAGCATCGCTGCCACAGGAGAGTTGAAGCCCGTGTCTCAAAAAGACTTTAAGTCAATTAAATACCGCCTGAAAAGAAGCTGTCGTCTCAAAGAGCTCCTTAGCCAGGGTCTTAGGCAGCAGATCAAGCCCCATTATTTCTGGGCCGCGCACTAATAACGGTGTTTTAGCCGAATTTAAACGAAGAATTAGTATTCATAATATTCTTTATCTTAATTTCATTACAAGAATTAATAAGGCAGCACAGAGGGAGCGCCTACACTGCCTTGTCATAAGCTACCATCCATCTTCGCCAGCTGCACGAGATCCAGTTAATTAGGTCAAGGATAGGAGGCGCTGTATTTGTACAGCGGCGGGGTGGTGGGCTCCACAAACCCCGAAAGGAGTAAAGATATTTACTTCTCAGTGATTTTCACCTGTACTCCATCCCCCACGGCCCCCCCTGGAACTTCCATTTCAAGACCAGTTTTTGGTTATCTAAGGCAGTCAGCAGACAGGTGATGGATGACCTGGGGAAGTAATTAAGTGAAAGTCGGAAATAAAAATTAAGAGGGGGTGAAAGAGGGGCGAAAAAAAATATATAGAATAATACTTTAATCATTAAAATTTGCCGTGGGAGATTTCCTAGCGCGAAGGCCAAGAACTTGATGGGGAAAATGTGAAAAAGTTTAAATGGAAGTCGGCCACCGGATGTTCGAGGATGAGCCTAAGTTAATTTTAATTGAAAATTTGATCCTTGGCAGAAAAGTGAAAAGCATTTACATTTTGTGTTGTTTTTTTTTTCGTTGTTCTAATCCCCATCGGTTTATAAAGGTGAGGACTTGGGGTGGCAGGAGGTGCGTCATGTTTTTGTTTCTGCTGTATCATGTAGAACATTAATTATAACTTTCAATGAAGGATGTAATTAATTATTATTAATTAATTTAATTTAAGTGGTTGGATGATTGATTTACTCACAAAAATATTTGGTTGCGTAGTAGGAAATTTCAATGTAACCCTTGACACAAATGCGGCAGTTCCAAAAGCACAGAAGATCGCTCTACCACACTACAGGCATGAAAATCTAAATATCTGTCCGGCAGAAGTATGCATGCCTTTTTTTATAGACACGAAAGTGTTTGCAATCGACCATTCCAAACGCGAGTTCCGTTTTGCCAAGCGGTCCCCCAACTAAGTACTAACCACATCCAATGCTGCTTGACCTACGCAATCGAACAAGAACCCGTCTATTGAGTATGCGAATGGCACCTTTTAGGATCACCAGGATAAATGCCGGTTGTCTTCGTTGTATACAATTTCTTAAAGCTTCAATTCTGAAAAAGGGGTGAGCGAACCGTGCTTCGTTTGGACAATTTCGTGCGTCGTTTATGGATGCGTGCCTTTGGCACGCTGCAGTTGGAAAAGTAGAATTTTTACTCAGGGGTATCGTGCCTGTTTCAGGTGCCATGCAGGTGTTTTGACGCTGTGCGTGACTGTTTTGCAGATTAAAAAGAGGCTAGTCTTATTTTTACTAGATTTTAGCGGAAATTTTTATATGCGACTATCTTCGACCGGACCGGAGAAAATACGGAGTGCACATCCCTTCACGTTGTGAATGGAGAAACAGATCATACAGTTTTCAGGGTGCCACAAATTTCTTTACTGATGGCTCTAAACTTGAAGGTCGAGTAGGACGAGGAGTCTTTTCCCCAGAGCTTGGGATTGAAGTCTCTTTCCGACTACCCGATCACTGTAGTGTATACCAAGCGGAGGTTCTAGCTATAGCTGTTTTACTAATCAACCGGCAAGGCGACAGGAATCGGACTGTCTACATCTTCTCAGATAGTCAAGCAGCTCTGAAAGTCCTGCGCTCTGGCACAAACAGCTCTAGAGCTACCTCTGAATGTTGCAGATCTCTTAACGAGGTGGCTCAACAGTTCAGGATTCTTCTCGCATGTAAAGCTGACGAATTGGCTAGGAAAGGCACGACCGCTACTCTCCTTCCAGGAAAGGAAAGAGTTGGTATGCCTTGGGTCACTTTTATACGCAACCAACACACTTTTATATGCAACCAGCACACAATAACACAAGCAGAAAAGCATTGGAGAGATCTTAATAAATGCGCCGTGGCCAAATTAATCTGGCCCTCTTATGATCTCAGGCGAACCACCTCACTGCTGAGCCTCGGTAGACAAGACCTCTCAGCTATAGTTGGAGTGTTGACCAGACACTGTCTGATAGCTACGTATGCGACCCGCTTAGGTCTTGAGACCTACGATTTTTGCAGAAGCTGTAAGAACCCGGGCTAGGAGAAAAGTGTACTTCATCTCCTCTGTCACTGTCTAACCCTAAGCCGAAGGAGACTAACCTCATTTGGTGAGCCCTTTCTAAGCACGTTTGCAGAGATCGGTAAGATTGGGATCCCTTAACTTAGAAGATTTATTACTTCCTCGAGATGGTTTAGCGAAGAAACGACACTTGAACATCAGGTTTAAAGTGCGATCACTATGGCATCACAATGGGCCTATCCCTTTGGCCTAAGCTCAAACCAACAGCTCAGCCATATCAAACATAACCTAACCTAATCGTCGACCAATGAGGATTTGATACAAATAGCTTAGCAAATTTTCATGAGAAGCCATCTGATTAAGATAGATACACGCAATCCTAAGGTGTAAACGATCGTGCTAAAGGGATGAATAGTACCTACTACGTGAGTTTACTACTAACGATAGACTTTGGATAACAGACGACTTTTGGTTGAAGTTCGCCTTGTTATGGTAATGCGGAGAAATTCTTCTTGGCTGGTGGTGTCGCCGTTTTCTTCGCTCTTTGTAATCGCATCTGTAATTTCGCTTGAACAAGATAATGGTCTGATCCGCATTTGGGCCCACGCATTGCACGTACGACTTTGAGCGTCGATCGTAGTCTTGCGTTTATCAAAACGTGGTCTAATATGACCGTATCATTGCCTGATGAATTTCGCCAGGTGAGTTGGTGTTTGAGTGGATGGCAGAAGATGCTATTGCCAACGATTAAATTGTTTGACACTGCGAATGAAAGGAGGCGTAAGCCGTTGTCGTTAATTAGAGCTGCTGATCGTGTTCCAATTTCCCAGCCAGTTCGATCTGCACCTGAATGTGCATTAAAGTCCCTCGCGAGTATGATTAATTGGGTTCGAGTTACCGTATCCAGCGTCTGATGAAGCTGATCGTAAAATTCGACCTTATTTGCACCGGCGATGGTCTTGGTTGGCGCATAAACGGATACGATATGGGTCTTGATCGTTCCACCGCACCGATGGCTATAACCGCCATACGCTTGGATATCGGTTGGAATACGATATCGCTGCTGGCAGCCTATCGATCGACCATAAACCCAACGCCTGCCTCTCGTTTCTCACCACCGAAATAGTAAAGCGTCTTCGTTTCGTCGATTCTTGGCGGGACGATCGTCAATGTCTCGGATCCGATAAGTCGTAGGTCCGATAGAGCGGTAATTAATATTTTGCATTTCAATAATTCCATTGCTATGATTTCCTTTTGACCGACGTGATGTCCTGTTCGTACATTCCACGCGGCGAATTGAATTTACATTTTCGGTGTGACTAAATTGGGTCTTCGGCCAGTAGCCCATTTCACACCAGCATCACTGGTCCGAAGTGTTGGCGCATTAGCTGTCCGTGATGCAGTAGCATTATTTCGTAAATAGTTAGTTCGTATATCCATGCGGTTTCTTGCCTTGTTTCTTCGCTTTCCTGATTCTGGCCAACTCGGCAGGTCGACCACCCTCCTTCTTTCACACCTTGGACTTGGGACTAGACGACTGCATATCTTGTACATCCAAAACCAGAAGACGATTCCACAGACTTTACAATGACGAGATCTCGAGTATTGTGAAGAAAATCAAGCTGGGTTGGCTCCGGGGTGCAAGCATATAGGTTGTATGAGCGAAGAGGAACTTGTTCGGTTCAGTCTGCTGTGGAAAGATCTAGGGTATGCCATAAAGAGGGAGATCCAGACTTCGCTAGAACGATGGCGTAGACCACGACGCACAGAGCTTCGGCAATCCAAACTGGATAACATCGGCCTAGAATTAGTACATTTGGGGAGAAAAGCTGGTCAAGACCGGATACCGGTTGTAGAGCCGTCAGGGTCGCTCTACACTATCGTGCCGTTAACACTTTCGCTTCCGTTCAAGCTCCGTGCCAGTGTGTGAATACGACGATTGCTTTTCCTGTAAAAATATTTGGCTGAACCGAGAGTGGCATTAGACTGGACCGAGAACGGCACGATAGTGTGCAGAGGGCCTTAAGGGAGAAGAACATGACGTATGTCTAAAACATGGCGTTTGGCTCTAAACCTGATGTGGATTCACAGGATGTGCCCCAGTACCATAAAATGTGCTGCAAACGCCTCAACGTGGTATACTGAGTATCACCAGTTATAAAGAGGATAACTTCCGTCTGCGTAAGATTCGATGACCGAAAAAATTTTGGCCTCACAGTAGCGGAGATTTGATTTTCCTCTGCAGAGGAAGTGCCCTCCAGAAACAACTTAAGATGGCAAAAAATATCGCCTAAACCTAATGTACTTAAACCGCTATCTATAGTGGGCAAGGCTGTATTGTCAGACTGCAATTCCTTTATTTGCGAATTTCCTTTGATGCGAATAGAAAAGCGGAGAGGGTCGGGCACCAAAAATAAGTGCCTCTTAACTTCTTGCAATTAAATATTAAAATATTCTAAATTAATTTCCACATCCTTTTGAAATATAAATAAAAAAAAACTGATCCTAAAAGTATGCAACATTACATTAAAATTTAAGAAAAATACTAATACCCCTAAAAGTATGCAAACAAAAATTAACCGGTACACAGAGACACTACGTCGTTAAAAGATTACATTTTGTGGTAAGCCATGCCATTGCTAATATAGATGGCAATTAACCCTATGGCTGAGAATCTTGGTTACAAAGGTATCCTTTTATTAATTCAAGTATGCATTGTTAACCGAATTTAATAGAACTAAAATAATGGCGCAATATGTACATATATTTTTTTTACACTGAAACTAAATCACCCCTGAAAGAAATAATCATGGTGCATGGTTTCATTGTTATAGTTTTATTTTTAGCCACACCAAGTGTTTTACAAAAACCACCTTCAATGTAGCCTGCATTATTATTACTTGGCATGTGTGTGTGTGTACCAGCATCATTTTTTAATTACAGGAAAATATCTATTGTTCACAATTGTAAGTTGTCGGAATTAAAATTAAAACCGGGGCTACATACGAGTACATAATTCCACATTTATACAACATTCTGTACGTCTGCCTCAAAGTAGGTCATAAATACGTGTGTGTACTTTTTCTCATTAAAAAGTGCAGCCATACTACTAGACTGTCTTAATTAAATGCCTTTGTCTATCTAAGAATCCTTTATGCTTCTATGATGTACTCGTAATTTTTTTTATTTCTTTTTTTTTATTAAAAAAGCAGAAAAGAAGTCCTGTTCTTGTATGTGCAGGGTAGCATCACAACATAATTCTAAACATTTTATCTCCTTTAATCACATAGAAGCAAAAAAAAAAGTTCAAAGAGTCGTCGAGAGAGAGCGCTTCAGAAAATTCCTAAACAATTTTTACCGTCATTCATCCGTGTGTGTATACGTCATTCCAGGAAGGTCACCATATACTATATATGTTTGTATATACATATATAGTGGAAGGTCCTTAAGAGATAAAATCGATATCCTGAATGCATGATTTATGACTATGTCTAATGGATGTGACACTTGATGTTTGTTTGGTGGTGGTATATGTTTTATTTTTTTATTTTCTTTCTTTTCTTTCATTTTGCTACTAACTAGGGTAACATAATATTTAAACCTCCTAAATAATTCTCAAGGAGGACGACGACGCCATTCGTAGCGTAGAAAAAAATTAAAATTTATTTTTCCAGGACTAAAAAAGAAATTGTATTTTGTGTCGCAGCAAGCCAGCCTCAGCATCAGCATCGTTCCTCTCTACAAATTTTACTCTCTCCTTATAGTCCATATTCTTATATAGTATATACATATAGTGAAACTCTGCAGATGGGAGGAAGACTGCTGTAGCCATACATTTTTCTGGGTCATAATTTTCTATGCTGTTTTGTAGTTGTTATATCCTTGTTGCTGGTAAATATTTCAACTTTTTTAATGGTGTGGAAAAATATGCTAAACATTTTTACTTAATACAGAAAATATGGCAAATGCACTTCTCTATAACTCAAAATAGTTGGGCATGGGCCAAACGTTTTTTTTTTCGTTTTATAGTTTTTCGTTTAAATGTACTTTCCGAGGAATATTTCCTCAATTCGTTCTTGCTAAGAAGTACTTTTATGACGTAGCGTCTCTGTGTACCGGTTGATTTTTTTCTGCATACTTTTAGGAGCATTATTATTTTTCTTAAATTTTTATGCAATTTTGCATACTTTCAGGATTGTTTTGTTTTTATTTTTCTAAATTCTATACCTGATATTTGTAGACCAGACCCCTTATTACAGATTTACAGAAGCTGCTTACTTAGATGTACTCTCGACAGAAAGATTCATTCGGGGAACTCTTGCACACTCCGGTGGCATGGATACTGGCAGATATGATATTTTTGTTTCGGAAAGATATATCCTAGTTAGCAGACTAGAAATAGAAAACCAGGGAAGCTCCTACAAAGCTGACTAGACTCAGTAGCTAACAGTATTGCCTTAAAAATACCGGCAGAATTATGCAGGCAGGTATTTTTGAAAATTAGGCGAGGAGGAGGAGTCTTTAGCATCTCATCTATACTCGACTCTGATTTGGTACCATTTGGGTATAGAACTCTAACATAGTTCTTGCTAAGCTGGAAGTCTTTTCATTCGTCTCGGGTGGGTATGTGGTCATCGAAACCTGGGTTAAAGTTAAGTTTCGATACCAAGTAGTCAGATGACCTTTCTGCTACTCCCTGTGGTAAGCAGCGTAAAGTATACCTATGTTCATAAGTTTTATCAACGCAGCAATCAACCTTTAGGGCGGTTCAGGTTGTCTACTGCCTCAAGTTTATTTTATGTAGATTAGAGCCATTTTATACCGTTGACGATTCTATCCAGAATTCTAATCCGATCCGCAAGGTTTAGTCGGAAAAGTAGTGGAGAGAAGGATAGAAGAAATCTGCCAACGTCAGCCTACAATTTTACTCCATCAGACTTCAGTCAATACTAATATAACAAACTGGTGACTTTGGCGATTGAACAGGTCGATATTCACTTACTGTGCTTATAAGCAATGGACAGATAGCAGTGAATTTTGGGGTTCTGTGACGATTTACCCGACCTATAAATCTGCTGCTCGAGAACTCAGAGCCGAGTATGTTGCTGCTGTATAATGTGTTTTGTGTGAAAGACTGATGCTGAATGATGAAGACAAGGAAGGAGGATATTGTCTGGCTAGGATAAAAGGAAAGACGAAGAATCATCTCGCCATGTGGTTCGTGTATGGTAGTTCTTAAACTATCACGCAAACGGTAGTCAGAATCGATTTTACCTATCTATATTAAATGGTAGCAGATCGGCCGTCGGCCGATACAACGAAAAAGAGCATAGGTTTCTTTTTGTAAAGGGCGTAGACAACAAATAAGATACGACAGGTAGCTGTGAGAAACGCAAAGGAAAAAATATAAATCCTTCTCTCTGGTATCAAACCATGGACCTGTGATATGGTATTCGATCGTTTTAACTTTTAGGCTACCTCCGATCATGTGACACCTGATCGAGAATCACGTTCAGTGTTTCAATAAAGGTTGTACACAAAATTTCCGTTAATAACCGTTATATAGACCAGGCAGACCAGACTAGATGAACCAGACAGACCTCCACCTCATCCTCCCCCTCGTCCTTTTCCTCCTCTTCGGCGTCCTCCTCGTTATATTTCGCGTCTTCGTCCTCCTTCTCCTCATCCTCTTTTGCTGTTTTCTTTACAGTAGGCGGACCAGGCAGACCTCCTCCTCCTTCTTCTTCTTCTCTTCCTCCATCTGCAACGGCAGGCCTATTCCCTTCTGGCTTGTACGGCCTAATTGAATCCCCCTGATAAGTAATGATGGATTAGAAATCCGGAGCAGGATCGCGCAATAACTACATCCCTTAGATTATATCCCACTTTGCCTACTGTAGGATACCTTGATTTCGGGAATAACATTTTTTCTGTAGGATCTAAGAGGGAAGGAGACGGAGAGAGTTAGTTTTTGGGGATATATGGACATGTGCAGAGGTGCAAATTTGAATTTGGCGAGGTCCAGGCGCTCTTCGGTCCCCGAACGGACGAGTTTGAGGTTTTCAATATTGCCGTGACAAGAGGGAGAAGGCGCATTGGGGCTAGATTCCTGTAGCTGTACCCAGAACGAACTTGCTGGCTGTGACCGACCAGACGGGAGAAGGTGCTGCGCTAGACCAGGTGTTCCCTGTTCCCCGGGAGGACGTGTTTTTGGGTGAGCTGTGATCCCACTGTGAAGACCCCTGAAGTAGCTACCGGGAGGTGAGAAGAGCGACCCGAAATTCTGTGAGATCGAATGCGGAGAGACCGCCCACCAGGTGAACGAAAAGCGAAGTGAACGTGACCTCGGGCGTAAGGCCGCATCACAGGTACCCAAAAGACTTTTATCTAGGTATACAGGTTGTTGTTAGTTAGAACTAAGATCTTATATATCTTCGCTTCACCATCGTAAAATGACTTTCTTACTATATTTTACTGAATACGCCGTCCTGTATGCCTTACTCCAATTAGCACACTCAAGGATAGCATATTCTGCTCACCTCTTTTTTCCTGCAAAAAAAAACATATGAAGGGGTGGAAGGAACCACTATTGTCGTCATAACAAAGCATAAAGTTTTAATGTCGAATTAACACAAGTGTGAGGCGAAAAAAGTATTTTTGTCACGAAATTTTAAGATTTTGGCCAAAGGTCATTTTCATTATTTCTTTTTAGCATTTCTTATCACATTTTAATCACGTAATTTTAGCTTAGTTTATTTTAGATATATTATCGCCATAACGTCCATAAGTACGGCGTATATTTTTGTGAGTAATTCATTGTTGGTCACGGAATTTGGATATTATCTGCCATAAGTATTAAGTGGAAACTGCTGCGAAAAAATTAATTTTATTTTAGTTAAAGTAGCTTGATATGGAGATTTGCATAATTATTTTTAATGGAGGATTTTTCCCTGTAGTAGACAGAAGAACTCTAATCCACTCAAAGAATTTCTCTCGTGCACGGAGTTTGATCAGTCCTTAACTCCGCCAGTCCAGGATGTTATTTGGCATTATTGATACCCTGGTAGCATTCTTCACTGTGTTCCAAATCTTTGGGATTGAAAAAGTATACGCTCCACATATTCCCATGCTTTAAGGCAGCACGGTTAATCCGAAACGATCGTCCATATCCAAACAAGATCAGTATGGAACTTTCATTTTGCTTCCTGTTCTTGCCCGGTGTCATTGCTCACGCTAGATGTAGCAGAATCGAACTTGTTATTTTTACTGCTAAGATTGCTTTGTCTAAGGCTTCCTAGTTGGCAGCATCATCTGCCTACCGCTGTGCCCGCTGTGGTCTCCATGTACTCTTTGAAGATTAGCCTCCAGTCGGTCATCACTCCTAAGTATCTGAACGCAGTGGGTGATCTGCTAGTAGTACAGCTATGTGGTTACGAACGTAGTTACGTCATCGGTTGTTGACTTAGGTGTGAATGTGGTCTTGGATATTAGTGAGCGCCACCTGGGTGAGATTAGTTGAGCTTCGATCAGCTTTAGTTTAGCGATGAGTCTTGGATGAGCTTTCGCGCTGGAGAATTAGGTTGAACTTCGATATGTCTGGGATGAGGTTTTGAGCTTCGCTGTATCTTGGCTGAGCTTGAGGAATTTGATTGCACTTCGCTGTGTGTCTCGGGTAAGCTGCTGCGATGGATAAGCTTTCGAGCTGGATGGGGGTTGGAATCTGTAGTTTTAAATTTCGCTCTGCCTTACTGTGGGATTTTGCTGATTCGGGTTCCAATGGTTCTTAAGGGGTCACCAAAAATCCCTTACGAGCAACGGTTTCCGAGATATAAGCAATATTTTTTTCCCAAGGATTGTAGATGGTGTTCACTGGAGTTCTTAAGGACTTGTGAAATTTCATCAAATAGGTAAGAAAAGAAGGTAGGGTCAATTTCGACTACTTATTTTCAACAACTTTTTCAAGTTTACTAATCAGGGAGTGGTTTTACTTTCCGCTTAGAGGAAAAGGTATACGTTTGTGCTTAAGGATATAAGAAAAATTAGTCTGTAAAAATAAAAATATGAGGAGAAGGTAGAGGATGAGGAGTTCGTCTGCATGGTTTATCTAGTCTCCCTGGTCCAGAATCGCAGTTCTTGCGGAACTCAGTTAGGGAGTATCCAACTTGAATAACTCCTTATCTCTATAACTGGAGGGTTCTATACGCTAGATCCTTTTCAGACCACAAGTAAGGCTAGACTGGCACATGCACCTAAGTGCAGAACCAAGTCGAGAAATTAGCTTGTATAAATGGTTAACACTTTGAAAGTGCCTAGAACACGCCATACAGAGCGTCATGCCAGTAAAATATAGAAAGAACTAGAGATTTTTAGTATCTGAAACCCGGACTTTCTAAGGCTGTATAAGAAAGCGTCGAGGGCTGCAACCATGGAGGGATCATTGTCATGCTATAGACAGTCCGGGTAAGTCGGCCAGGTTCAGCAAATTTTCTCTAAGTAACCCTGTCAACCATCCTATATGAAACGGGGTGACGGCACATGGAAAGAGTCCTCAGATGAAGCCCTGGAGCTGCTCTTTAAAACCCCACTTTCCCGTATGTCGAGAAGTCGCCCCCGACAAGGCTCCAAAGCCTCTAGTGGAAGAAGCACTGACGTGGGAGAATACCTGCCAAGCTATCATCTTGGGAACGATGCGATGGGCGGTACTTATTTCTGTACAACTCTCCAGGCATCAAAACGCTTACATATCAGGCACGTGTCCGGCTCCTGGAGGAGGGTCAAAGTTATTTTCATCCCGAACATCGGCAGACGCGCTCCCTAATCATCTAGAGACTACAGGCCAATAAGCTTATGTTATTTTGTCCTAAAGCCTCTAGGACGCATACTAGACATATACCTTCGTGAGGGCATAAAAGAGGTCCTGATGTTTACATCTCAGCATGTTAATTGTAAAGGCAGATCGGTGGACACTCTGAAGTGTTCACGAAGCAACGCGCACCGTGGAATACTCCCTAGAATAGAAATCGTTTACCCTGGCAGCCTTGCTAGATATAGAAGGCGTTTTTAACAACATCAGCACCGAGGCCATCCCGCTGAGACCCTCCGGTCCCACCTAACCAGGGAAGCTACAAGCTCCTCCATTCGGAGAAAGGCACCCCAAGCGTAAACTTGCAGCCCCGTTCTTCCTCGCTCTGCCCTTACTCAGCATATACCTGGGGGCTCGGCCTTTGCGAGGGAGCACATGGTCTTCAGGAGGGCGAAAGACCTAAAAATACCAGCCCCGGAAAAGGAAGGTCACCAAGAACGCCGCCTGACAGAATCTTTTTACGCTTGGCTACCAACCCGATAGGGGAAGGCCAAGTGTCGAAAGAAGATTTTACCAAAATTCAAGAGAACATTGCTTGGGCAGAGCCGGTTATTCCAAACTTCACCCCAGAGCTGTCCAGGGGTAAACAGGCCACTAAAAGCCAACGATCTGTGGAGGAACCAAGAGGAACTATCCTTAGCAGAAGTTGCGAAGGATCGCAAAATAATCGGCGTCCTAGACGGAAACGACTGGCTGGGGGATCAAGGCAGTATTAAGCTAAGCGACGGCGAATCGTCAGCATCCGATCTAGGCAAAGCCATCGGTAACATGTACACGGAGCACTAGCACGGGCATTAACGAGGACATCTCCAGCGACGAAGAAGCCCACCACTGTACGATTGTCCACAGACACCAATTTTTACATATCTGAGGCTACCCTCACGAAGTACGACGTGAATGGAGGAATATACAGCATAGTATTCAGGATGCCATAATATTCTTCACAGATGGCTCTAGACTCGAGGGTCGAATAAGACTAGGAGGAGTAGTCTTTTCACTGGAGCTTTGAATTGAAGTCAACTTCCGATTAGCCAATCACTGCAGTGTATACCAAGCGGAGGTTCTAGTCATAAATAAGGCTGAGAAAATTCATTACGTAAGGGTTTTTTTCCCCTATTTAACCATAACTCTGCTAAACAGAAAAAGACCGAATTTGGGTTGCTACTGCGGAAACACAAGTCCCAGTCAGTAAGTTGAACTAACTAGATATGTACCAGCCAGTTGGATTTCCGATATTGCTAGAGAGTTCTTTTAAGAACTGTGTTGGTTGAGACTGTGCTCGTATTTCTGACTTTAGATAGCAGAATAAAGTTGATAATATTGATTGAAAATGATGGTTTACTATACTTCAAAGTTTAGGTCTCTGTAAAATGTTCAAAATGACGTTAAATTTCCAATTAACAACAATAAAACACAATAAATTCCCTTAAAACTATTGTGCTAAGTCTTCGAATTTTATGAAGCATATACACACACCTTCATACATATACCTCCTCAAAACCCTACAAAAAGAAATACAAATTGGAAAAAAGGAACTTTTCCACTTCCAGGATCCAAACTGGAATGAGTCAATGAATCTTTCGCATGCTGGAAACTCGAATCAGAGTCGGGTGTAGGGGCTCCTGGAGTGTTTTCCTTTTCATGCCTGCCTAGCAATGCAGTCAAACCCAAAGCCCTCGAGCCAGAGTAATTCATCATTCATCATCTATCAGATAGTCAAGCGGCTATCAAGATATAATGATCGGCCCGTATAACTTTTAAGCTGGTAGACAACTGCTAGAAGGAGGTCTGCTCCCTGGCTGGTGGGTACTGGGTCACTTTCGACTGGGTACCGAGTCACAGGAACATCGAGGGCAATGAGGAGGTAAACAGGCCAGACTGGGGCAGCTCTCGCAGATACACCGATGGAGAATGTACAGTAGCCTCTGTACGTGCTGAAGAGAGAGATATCCATGTACTTTCTCTCAGTAGCTGGCTCCAGATGGAGAAGCCTATCATAATGTGACAAGTCTAGGAAGACTTGGGCTTATTACAACAAACAAAGATCGAGAGATCTCTTGGTGATGCAAAGCAAGGATATTGTCGGAATCATATCAATAATACGGGACATTGTCCAATTGGGTAACATGCAGCTAGATTGAGAATTACACAGAGCACCCACTGCCGTACCTGTGGCGAGGAACATACTAGCAGCCAAATCAGACACCGTGTATTTAGAAGCCTTTTCCTAAATGATTTGGAATGATTGAAACTCCGGTACCTAAATTTGACGAGATGGATTTAAATCCCTAACTGACTACGTCTTTCAGGCAAATGCTTTTCATGAGTGCGTCTTCAAAATGGGGCAACTTTGCGCCAATTGTGTCCCAGCTTACAGCCTGGATGGAACTGCCGCTCCTACCTATGTACCTAGTTACCATATTTGTATAGGAGCATGAAATTGTATCGGAGAACTCACAAATAGCATCACCTTAAGTGCTAGGTATTAAATTAATAGATTCAATCTTACGAGTCATTGACTTCCTTTTTATATTAAAAGGACATTCGCCTCTCATTACCCAAACAAGATCAATGACATTTTCTGCCCTCGAAGCTACCACTGATAAATTTCACCTGCATAATGTGCACTTTACAACATAACCTCAATCCGCAATATCAATTCCCACAAGATCACATCAACCACCATGCAACAACCAACAGCCATCCATCAGGCATCGACCTTATCCTAGAAGATATCATCAATCACCAAAACCACTAAGAAGAAAGTCTCACACATTCAAACCATCCACAAGAAAACGCACTATGGCCCCAAATCTCTAATCCACCCACACATACAGAAACCTCTCTTCGGTTGACACATATCTAGGTAATACATTCATGGCTCGCAAAGTAGCTACCATAAACAGGATATCTCGACGACACTGAATAGGGAACAATTTAATCCTGGCAAAGGATTGCGCCAAATTCGAATTTGAAATAAAGTGGATGTCCTCCAGACTACCGTGGAAAATATCGAGCGTAGTGTGAATAGTGTAGGTAGGATACATGTATGAGGGATAGTCCTGATTCCATCAGGTACAAAATCACAAGCATATGTATGGATGTATGTATGCAAGAAAGAAGAATGCACATTAATATTGCAAAAGGACCCAAAGTCGTTCGTTTTTTTTCTGTTCACGTGTCGTACATCGCCCGGTTTTAGTCCCCTCGTCACAAGCACGGATTTTTTCCCCGAGATTTCAGAAAGGATCTCTCTATTTTAGAATCTCTTCAGGAAAATATACACACAAGGATATACACATGCATGAGAATGGCCAGATTTTTTGCGTCTCATTTCACAGTCTGGGCAGCCCCGTTTGAGATAGAATCCAACCCTCAAGCCTACTATTTTTTCTGCAAGGAAACGGGGGAGGACGGGAACAACAAGGCCGCCGAGGATTTCAGCAATATTCAGAAGATATACAGGACCTGTATAAGAAGGTGTATGCAGAAGATTCACACAGGATCTCTGTCGTACAGAAGCCGAAGCAGCAGAGCTTCCAGGATCCAGGACGACGACGACGACAAGCGCCCCAGGGAATGATTGTGTTTCTGTTCCTTGGTTCCATATGGGCTATGCTCCTGTATGCCATGCTTTATATCGGTTGTATTCTGATGGAAAATGACGTCCCACGGTTGAGGGAAGACATATCATCCGTAAGGAGTGGCATATCGCTTTCAAAGGCGAAGCATCCTTACAACATACGAGAGAGAACACAATAAAAACCGTGCCTGAAAGGAAATTCCCCTTTTGTTCTCTGCATTTTCTGAATGAAATTTTCATGACAAATTTCTTTTTCCTGTGTGTCACCACCTTGCACATCCTTTCCCCCTAGCCCACCATCACCTACACTATTCACACAATCCCAGAAGGCTTCAGCCCCGCCATCCATCCACATTCCTGTTTATGTTTACATTGATATCTGGCCCCATCAAGTGGTTCGAGCCCTAACAGATCCTCCTGACGGTAGAGAATACATCTAAACTTCTGGGTGCTGACCTTGCTTTGTACGGAATCCTTTTGTAGACACACTGAAGGACGAATAAATTATAAAAGGAAACAAAATATCAAAATTTATTGCAGGGTTACATGCTAAACCTTCGTTTAAAAAAAAAAAAAAAGAAGGACCCAAATCACACACATATTCAGTCCATAAAAAAAGGACCACAATAATGCCCAAAAGGGGACTTCATAACTTCAACAACAAACAACAACAACAAAAAAAGGATATGAAGGAAATGTGTCGTTGGCTTGCTTAAAGATGCTTTTATCAATTAGGACTTAAGGACATTTACATATGGTAGGCGCTGTTTTTTTTTGTGTTGTTCATCCTGTGGAGATCCTTTTTCCGGGATTATAGTTGAAAATTGTCTTTTTGTTCTTTGTGTGTGGATTTAGGATTATTATTTTTGGTTAACTGAAAATTTTTAATGGAATTTTGTCGGTTAGTTTTAATGATGTCAATCTGCTTTTTCGGGGTAACTGAAATAAGGGAATAGAAAGTCTAGTTAAGTGTGTTTACATCCATTTCAATTTCAGAAGGTTAAACAGTGGTCCAACAAATGTAGATTAACTATATTAACTCAGAAAATAAAGGATGTAACATTAACAATTAAAGTGGTGATCGACAATCGACACCAGCTTATTTGTAATGGTCGAGTCAGCACAGAGTTCTGCAAAAATTTATGAGTGGACCCGAAAATGATCTTGGTGCAACGAGACCTGTAAAATAACATGGGTATGAACCAATTGAACACGGCTAGAAAGAAAAGTATCAATTAGAAAGTAGCTTGAAGTTTTGTCAGCAGACCGGGGTTCCATCTACATATATACATACTACTTTGGCTGCCCAAAAAAAGTCTGATATGTACCTATATTTACCTATCTTATTGTATTAACGCTGGAATTTTGCGTTAGCGCCCCACCCTTTTTTCCATTTCGAAATGTATGTTATTTCCATATATACTGGCTGGAGCAAGAAAAACTCTACATTCAAAATTATTTTTTTACTTTTCGTTGATTTTAAAGTAAAAGCGTATTTTTAGTGTTTTTAAACTATATTTTAATTTTCTATTTTTAGTCTATTATGCCTTCCGCCATTTTGTGGTGCCGCCATATTTGATTTAAAATGACGCCACAAAGCTTACCCATAGCGCGGACGTGTTAACCACCATTTTGTTTTGGCCGACATTTTGAATTTGGAATGACGCGACACAGATAATGGTATTCTACTTGTTACACACTTTCATTTGATATCAATACCAAGTGGCTTGTAAAGAGAAAGGTTCTACTCTGTTTTTTGTTGGCCGCCATTTTGAATTTGGAACGAGCCTACACAGCTGATAGTATTCTACTTGTCTAACCATTTCATTTGATACCTATACCGAGTGGCATGTAAAGAAAAAAAGGTATCCCCTGTATTGTGTTGGCCGCCATTTTGTCCTTGCCACCATTTTGAATTTGGAATGAAGCCACACAGTTAATAGTATTCTACGTGTAACACCCTTTCATTTGATATCCATACCGAGTGGCTTGTAAAGGAAACGGTAGTCCGAAATTTTTGGTTGGCTGCCATTTTGAATTTTTAATGACGCTACACAGCTAATAGTATTGTACTTGCCACACCCTTTTATTTAATACCTATACCGAATGGTCTGCAAAGAAAATGGCTAGCCTCTGTTTTGTGTTGGCAGCCATTTTATGTTTGCCACAATTTTATGTTTGCCGCCATTTTATGTTTGCCACCATTTTATGTTTGCCGCCATTTTGAATTTGGAATGACACCACACAGCTAATAGTATTCTACTTGTCACACCCTTTCATTTGACACCCATACCGGGTGGCTTGTAAGGAAAAAGGTTATGCCCTGTTTTGTGTTGGCCGCCATTTTGTGTTTGCCGCCATCTTGAATTTGGAATGACGCCACACAGCTGATTGTATTCTATATGTCATACCTGTTCATTTGATACCCATGACGGGAGTCGGGGAACATAATTGCAAAATACGGCCGCCATCTTGGAACCGCTATCTTGATTTTTTTACAAAATGATCCGATTGCATTGTCACGCAAACTATGCAAATGTGCAAAATTTAAAGTTAATAGCATATATTTTCTACTTTTTTTTCTGTTCAGTCTTCCGCCATATTGGGTTGGCAACCATTTTGAATTTGGAATCATGCTACACATCTAATTGTATTCTACTCGTAATACCCTTTCATTTGATACCCAGGTCGGAGATCGGGAAACGCAATTACGAAATTCGGCCGCCATCTTGGAGCCGTCATCTTGATCTTTATACAAAAATGTCTTATTGCATTGTCACGTGAACTACTTCTGGTATAAAAAACCTTATGTTAGAGAAATAAAGCCATGAGTTCGAGGAATTGAGAAAGTTCACAACCCAGTAAAAAATTTTGGACACCCGACACATGTTCAGATCTTCTCATATGAAAAATGAACCTGATGCAATCATTAAATGCCACTTTAAGACGCCGTCGGCAGGAAGAATCGAACGAAATATACACCAGCGAGCCGTAAAGGAAATGAGGAACAACAAGAGATTTGATAAGTTTGGCTCGATACCGTTGATACCGTTGACTAAGTTTGTGGAACAGATGCAAGAAGTGAGCAACAGAGTCCAATGCTTTGGAAAAGTCAATAAGAACTAGTATTGCAATACTACCTTGATCATGGGCTTTTCTTCTTTCTTCTTTGATCCGTTAGCTGGCGGTCCGAGCGGAACGTCCCCGAAACGGATACGCTACTGTCGGTGCCGCTGGGTCTCGAACTCTATTCACGATTCGTTTCCATTCCTGCCGGTTTTTGGTGACGGCTCGAGCCTCGGTAACTGATAGCCGTTGATTCGTCATCGAGGTCACCCTCGATATTCTTTAGCCAGGTTTTCATCGGTGCCGATCGCTGGGTTCCCCAACCTGCGGGACGGTCTCGCCAGAGAAGTTTACGTGGCAAGCGGTTATCATCCATTCGGCAAACATGGCTAAACCACCGTAGTCGCCGTTTTTGCGTTTTTGATCGCATCATTGTCGGACTGTCTCGTTTCGAAGGGAGATCGCGTAGTGAGACACCGAGGATCTGCCTCAAGCATCGCATTTGAAAGACCTCGAGCTTCTTAGCGTCCAGTTTGAACAGTGTCCACGTTTCAGATCCATAAAGAAGAATTGGAAGGATCAACGTTCGGTAAAGGCGTACTTTTGTTTCCATATGCACCACTTGAGCGAGGCGAAGGTTGCTGTTGCCTGGCCGATGCGGCTGTGAACGTCCGACGTCGATGCTACTTTTGTTTCCTCAACCAATGATCCCAAATATTTGAACCTCGAAGCCTGTTCAATTCGAGTTTCATCAAGGTGAACACTAGCCCTCGTCCGTCTGTAAGCACTTTGGTCTTTTCTGCATTGATTTTTAGCCCGTATGACTGGGCGATGCCGGAATGTCGTATAATATGCCCGTTGCTTCGACATCCGTGTCGGCGAAAACGGCGCTATCGTCGGCGAACATTAAGTCGGTTATGATGTTGTTGTCGTCGTATCGAGCTCCGAGTCGTCCATCGAATGCTTCACGCATAATCGCGTCGATCACAACATTGAAGAGAAGTGGCGAAGCGACGTCTCCCTATCGGACACCCGTTTGAATCGGGAACTCCTCGGATAAGTCGCTTCAAATACGAACGCTGCTGGTTGAGCCATCGTACGACGCTTGGAGATGTTGGATGATAATCAATGGCACGTGTTCGGTTTCCAAGACTCTCAACAAGCTGTTCCAATCGACGCAATCGAAAGCGGATTTGAAATCGATGAAAACGACGACAGTTCATTTGCCGCAACGAAAGAAAGAAAGAAGATGGCGGATCTAAGGATATGATGGTCTTACATCTCTCACTCCCAATGTCCTACTACGAATTTTAAGAGGTGACACAGTTAACTCTGCGCAAAGCCTAGCGAAAAGGAGGAGGAGGCTCTGCCTTCTCAAGTTCAAAGCTCACAAATATGAGGTACAGGAGTGTAGTATAATAGGCCAAGTAAAGTGGCCGCGGTACTTTTGGACCAATATCTCAACAAAGAAGAAGAGTCGATGTCACCAGCTTAGGGCTTAGTCAACAAAGAAGGTTGCGGCACTCTATCCAAAGCTGAGCAATATCAAGAGAAACCAGACCAGGCGGGTGGCGTATTCTACTACCCCGGGAGTCTCCATACTTACACCATAAGTTACAATCTGGAGGTACATATATGAAGTAAAATGAACTAAAAAATATGAGTGTGCATAAGACCACGCTTTAGAAGTAAAACTTTTGTGCCCAACGGCTAGTAATATGCAATAGATATAGTGGAAAGTCGGTCGGATCTATAGTACGCTTGAGAAAATTCAGGCCAACGACAGATGCAGGAAGAATAGTGACGAATCTACTGACGGACTTGATACAAATTCTATTTGAAAACATCAATATTTATAAATTCCTATTTACATTAAAACCTAAAAGTAACCGAGTAAAAATAATTTTTATTGGCTAATTTTCTTAAAAGCATACACGCGGTGCACCTAGTACGTATAGCATATAAGTGCGCATCCCACACGGGTATGCACGCTTCCGCCACAGGCATGGATACTACCGCCACAGGCACGAAAATCTAAACATTCGCCTCATGGAAGTAAGCTGGTGACATATGCAAGCGTACATGCATTGCATTCAGAGGTTCATAAAATTGCATGGTTTTTTCCGTCCCGGCTTTCACACATAGACATAGCCCGAAAATCTAAGTAACGAGTGCATACAAGGTGATGTGTTTGTTGTGCATACTTGTGTGTGCTATTTCGAATGCGGCATTACAGAAAAAGTTAAAAGTAGTCCGACCTTTGCGTGGCATGCATTCCATTCATGGAACATTCCGTCAGGCCGCATTTGAATACACACACTTCTATATTATTTATCAACGAATTGAACGCATGTACGCTTGGATATGTCACCAGCTGTATGCATGCTCCGCTCCCGCTACGATCATTAATAATTGCATCCGCATCAGCATAGACTATTCCAAACCCAGGTATTGTTTTACCAAGCAGTCCGCCAACCACATACCATGAAGCTTTACCTTCGCGAACGGGAGCCAGTCTACTTGAGTATGGTATTGGCACCCTTTATGGCCACCTAGCCAATTACCTGATTACTTCGTCCCATACAATCTTTTAGGGAGCCAATTAATTTTAAAGGGGGCAAAAAGATATGCAATCAACCTTTTTTCAAATTCTTCTTTCTATGCGTAGTCGAAAATAATTTATTTTGGCTGATTAAACCGAATTCGAAGCATAAAGTTGAAAAAACATTTTTTACAAACCTTTATATTTTCAGTCGATGTAGGGATAGTTTCAGCCCTTTACTATTATCCCTTATCATAACATTTGCTTTGTTATAAATCAACCACTTTTGAATATAAATGTTGCAAAAAATGTATTTTATTAGATTGTTTTTGATTATAATTAAAATTATCGCGAAAACACTTAAAAAGGGAAATTTTTAAGCATATTTAAAGATGACATCCATATTTTAAGACTGTGGGACCCTGATTTTCGTAATCAGCGACCCAAAAAACATATCAGGAACGGTTTTCACAACAGTGTAATGTTTTGACATAAACGATTCGTCGATTTATGCAAGTTAAAAAAAATTGTAATTTAAAAAGGGGAAAGGTCCAGCACATCTCACCAAAGGGGAAGTGGGTGACAATTTTAAACAACAGCACCTCACACATTTAATTCACCACTCCCTTTTGGTATTCTAAGCACCCAAACCACCGCCGAAAATTCTTCTCGTATATATGCCGCTTCCAATATGTCAGTCAAGTGTCCGCGGCATAAGCCCGGCCAATGACCAAACCACAAGAAAAATCTGAAATAATTCACCTCTACAGAATGGTGAATTTGTATTCCTATACATAATGAGATAAAGCAAAGTCCGGGCGACAACGTAGCTAACATGCCAGAAAATCTATGCAGTAAGGCAGAGTGTATTTTAACTGTTGCACACACAGCCCCGAGTGTAATCGTCTCTTGTACCCCGTCCGCCCCTTTTCCCATCGTTATACGAAAGTTCTGACGATTTTTCATGTGTGAGAGCGTTACACGAATGAAATTGATTCACTCTCATGTAAATTTTTTTAAGCAAACGTCCCTAAAGAAGTTTTACTTCAAAAATGAGGTTAGATGGGCCTTCAATCAGCCAATGAGATGATTCGTTGACCCGTCTCTCTCTCTTTGAGACAAGAAAACCTGAAACAACGAAGCTTGTTCTTAGCTAAATTCAATTTCCTTACTTACCACACAAAATGTCACAGATGCATCCTATTTTTATTAATTGACGTTAATTTGCTCCCTCTCATGTTACTTAACACCTCTTGTTGCACCAAGAAAATTTTGGGATAACTCATAAATCATTGCAGAACTCTATGCTGACTCAGTCATTCCAAATGAAGTTTATTCGATCACTACTAGTAAGTATGACAAGAACGAAGGAATGCTATCCAGGTGGGATAAGTAGAACGGCAAATGGTCATAGCCAGTGTGTGGAATCGAGCCGCCAAACTCTGGGATGGTAGTCGATTGCTTTAACCTATAGACTATCAAGACCAGCGAATATGAAGTGGTAAAAAGTTGTGTAAACTGAAAGTTTTAAGTTAATACAAACTATTCAACGTAAGATTGAAAAAATAAAAGAGAAATATCAGAGATAAAATTAAGGATGAAATTTACATTTGATATAGCTTTGTTAATGTTTACACAATTACATACATAAATAAACACAACAAAAAAACATACATATAACCCTTACAAGAAAAGCAAAGATACCAATCCTTATCCTTAAAACTCAATTCCTTAAAAGCCACATCATAAGGCTCCTCTCACTTTTCCTTTCTTGTTGTACAACCCTAACCATCCGCAACATCAATATATACATACATATACATATAAAATGTGTACACATACATACATACATACATATAGTTCAAAGATTTTTACCCTTGAAGCCCAAAGCTATTTTACAGGGTAATCTTAAATCTTTCAGAAGTTAGAAGTTACCATATACCATCTGTGCCAGCCCCCCCCCCCCTCATACCCCGCAAAATTCAACGCAGCAAAGCTAATTGAAACAGAAATGTCGCCTTGCGTACCGCTTTACAAAAAGGACATGTCTCCCCTGTCTTAAGCCAACAACAGCAAAGAAGGAAAAAGAAACATGAAGAAAAGTTAAGCTTCCTTTGATCCTGAAAATATATTTTTCAAGTATCCTCGGCTATTTTTATGTGTGTGTGTGTGTGCTCCTCTTGCTTGAATGTCCTTCTTGTTTATGCCTTTAACTATACTGACCCATTCTCGGGTGGTTCGTCCTGGGTGGTAAGGATGAAACAAGACATACACACACATACATATAAAAGCGGACTACAAACGCTTCTGGATATTGTCGATTTTCAAAAGGCAGCCGGATCCTCCCCTCTGTCCGCACCTATTCTGTGTGTTGTCCCTGGCGCGTTACTAGTATTTTTTTAGACGTCCTTCGGGGTAAAAAGAAGAAGTAAAAAAACCGCCTTTTTCCCGTCCTTTTTGTACTTTATTTTTTTTTTTCTGCACTACTACTGTTCGCCTTGAAGGAAAGCGCCTGTAATAAATTTAAATGGAAAACCTCCTTTTTTCCTCTAAATTAGACTTAATTTTCTCAATTTTCTAAGGACTCTCCGCATTCTTCCCTTTCGCTCATTATCTTGTAGGTATGTATGTGTGTGTGTGTGTACGTTGGCAAATGGTTATCTCATCGAATTTAATGGAGCCACAATATGATAAATTATTTTGCAGCACTTAGAACAGGAAACTAAACTCAGTGGCGGCGACCTAGGCTGGGCCTAGGGAGGGGGCGGCGGTTTTCGTGGCGGTTATTGCTAAAACGTTTATCGTTTAATTAGTGGTAATTACTATCTTGATCGGAGTCGATGCCAAATTATTTATCATGATTATTTGCAATGCGGAATTACATAATTGTAATTGATTACGAAAATGCCGAGTTATTTTTAATTGCTTTGGGGTTGGTTTTAACAAAGGATTTTCTTTGGAAACGCTATGACCTTCCTTTTTAATAGATGGAGTAGTTGGAGGGCATAGCTTTAAATGATTGATTCTGTTGGGCCTAATTGTGTTTCCTTGCAAGAAAACAATTGAAGGTGTAACAATAAAAACAATCAGAATGCATGGTTGATAGCACCAGTAAGTAATACTATTCCTTTCTTGCCCCCTACAATGTAGCTGGACCACTGCCTAGTAAGCGCAAATTTGCCATATCAATTTTAGTAGGTACTGGAACACTTGAGACTGAGAACTAGATCAGATTAATCACATGTCATTATGACCTTTTCATTACATTTTTATTACCTAATAATAAGTGATAATGACATGTAATTATTAGTAATAGGTACTTCCGCGTCCACTGACCTAGTTCGCAGGCCCATGTATTCCAATACCTACTAATCTACCATTCCAACCTATCCAGCTTATAGGATGAAACTGTCTATTTCATTTCATTTCATTTCTTGTTAAGGGGTGCCTTGGCGGGCACTGCGACCTATTTGTTTGGTCTATTGTGCCATCCCCGGCTTTAAAAACCATCAACGTTAAGGCTTCTAATATAGCTTAAAACTGATTTAGGATTTCTATCGCAAATCTCCCTCGGAGTAGGGAAGTCACGATGGAGGAGGCTCAGTCTCTTCGCTGTGGCCTCACAGTCGCACAGCAAGTGCTCCGCGGTTTCGGGAACCCGCAGAACCGACAGCCAGAGTCGGCCACCAGACCTATTTTGTTAAGATGGTAGTTAAGCGAACAGTGACCCGTCAGGAGCTCTGTTATTATTTTAAGCTCCCACCTCTTGAGATTTAAAAGTTTGCAAGCTTTAGCTTTATCGATTTGGATGAATTTTTTAGCCTGATGAGCACCCTGGGTCCTTATCCAGCTATGAAGAAACATCTGGTCGGCCTAATTTTTTATGGCCGTTTTTACGTGACAGCTTGCTAAGCAACAGAAAGGTTCTCGAAAGGTGTCTCCTGGCTTAAAGGAGAATAGCTCCAGTAGACGCAGTGCCCCCGCCAGAGCCTCTTTTTTAACCATTAGGTGTAGCGGAGGGAGGTTCAGTAGGGCCTCCATAGTCGCAGTCGGACAGGTGCTTTTGACCCCTGTAATACCAATACAGGCCAGTCTTTGTACACTGACCAGGTTAATCATAGCACCCTTTTGTTTGGTTTTGGCCCACCATGCGATGGATACGTGGGATGAATGCATATGTGGGATGCATATAGCCAAAACATTAGCCTAGGTTTGAGGCCTAAGGTTTTTCCTACAAAAAGCTATAGGTTTCTCTCAAGCTGGTCGCCGATTACAATAACAGAGATCCGTGATTTGAATCACCCTCGAAGCATGGCTCTTTATCTTTTCAGATAGAAGAAGAAGCCCTCGAGGCGAGAAAAGTATATTTTATTTTATGAAAGACTAGCGCTTAGAGATAAAGCCCTTTTGTACCGTCGACCGTTCTATCATAGAGTGTAATGTCAGATATCAAGCACTAGTCGGAAAGATAGTAAGAGAGAAGCATGAAAGAAGCGACAACGCCAAGACGTTGAAGAAGGCCGGACTTGAGTGATGTTCAGAAGCTCTTTGATAAACAATCTTCTAAGCCACATCAGAGTAGGACATTCAGAGAGAACATTTGTGGAAGCTACATATGTCGTCTTTCATGCATAGTACTTTGATGGATGTGGAAGTGGTACCGAGGCCCTTCCATGACAACCTTAGTTCTGCCCCATTTAGAGAGTGATAACGCCCCTTAAATCAGATTCCGTTGAGGACGTCACAATGTCCTTTGTCTATATTGGAGCAGTTCGATGAACACTAAAGTCTCAAAGCACTGTTTGCATCAGACAGATCCCCATAGCTTCAGTATTGAAATGGAAAACAAGTTATTACATTCTAGAGGATCGACGTGACGCCTAGTAGAGCTTTCCAGTTCAACCTCTTATCCAGTGGTACTCCCAGATATTTGGCTGAGTAGTTATAGTTAACTGTTGTGTCTTAGATACAAATATGATCCACGGCCAGTTTTTAACGTATAGAAAAGAGACTAAGATGGCCTTACTTGGAATGATTAACAGGCCACCATCATCTGAGTACTGCTCTCATGGGCTCAAGTGAAACTTCCCCGAAACACTGATGACAAGATCATCTGCATAGTCGATAAAACATAGAAACCAGATTCGTATAGTTTGGTTTTTGACCAAATCACCGACAGTGAGCACATTAACACATTGAGGTTAGCCCTTGCCTTGACACTAACGGTGGAGTTACCCAGGATAAAAGAAATGTTCCGCCCTAGAAGCATTGCATGAAGGAGTGTCAGGAAAATTTCATCACCTCCTATGGATTTCTAAAGTTGAAAAGATACCACTGACCATTTAACTTGGTCTTGGTTGAACATGTCTTAAGACAGGCTTAGAGAATATCCGTCAGGAGTTGCCCTAACACTGTAATTACCATCCAGGATATAAGGGTTCTGGTAAATCGATCGATCTTCTTTCTTCGCCGCCCTGAATGGTTCATTTACACAGGAACCTCAGGAAACCAGCAACAATGCACAGCCTATAAGAATCACCACCCGAGCCCCATCCAAGACGGAAATAGTAACCGCAATTCATGCGATGGCCAATGGTAAAGCAGCTGGGAAAGATGGCATCCCGCCAGAATTGTTGAAAGCCGATTCAAGCCTCATAGCAGATGCGCTTCAGCCAATCCTGGAAATAGCATGGAACACCTGTACCTTTCCGGAGGATTGGACGGAAGGTATCATAGTCAAAATACCAAAAAAGGGGGACCTAACAATATGCGACAACTGGAGAGGCATCTGTTTACTATCTACAGTGGGCAAAATTTTGTCCCATATATTACTATCTAGGATAAGTGAGGCAGTAGACCGAACGCTTAGGAGGCAACAGGCCGGATTCAGGAAGGGCCGCTCATGTATTGATCATATCAACACCTTACGAATAATAGTGGAGCAGTCTACTGAATTCCGATCCCCCCTTTACCTTGCTTTTGTAGACTATGAGAAAGCGTTCGACTCGGTTAATAGGAGCTTCATTTGGCAGGCACTACGGCGACGTGGACTGCCTGATAAAATAATAGAATTGATAAAAGCCCTATATAACAATTCCAAATGCAGAGTTCTCCATAATGGAAAATTATCCGACAGCTTCGAGGTGAGCTCAGGAGTACGACAAGGATGCCTACTCTCGCCTTTACTATTTCTTATAGTAATAAATGACATCCTTGTCGCCGCTCTAGATAGTAGAACAGGCGGCATACAATGGGGTTTGTTAGACCGCCTTAAGGATCTCGACTACGCCGATGATATCTGTTTGCTGGCCCACAGACACCAGGACCTCAAAAACATGCTTAACAATTTGGCAACAGAAAGTAGTCCAGCAGGCTTAAGGCTAAATCCAACTAAAACTAAAGAAATGCGGATAAATGCAAACACCATTGAACGGACTGCGCTGAATAACCGTGACGTGGAACTGGTCGATAAATTCTGCTACCTCGGTAGTATTATTACCGAAAATGGCGGTGCAGAAGAAGATGTCAGTTCCAGAATAAATAAAGCACGAGGCGCATATGCATGCCTGTTCCGCATATGGAGATCAACGGAGATCTCAACTAACACCAAGTTGCGGCTGTTCAACTCCAACGTGAAGGCAGTACTTTTGTACGGTTGCGAAACATGGAAAGTCACCCAATTCATCACAGGGCGCCTACAAGTCTTCGTCAACAGATGCCTGCGTCGTATCCTAAAAATCCGCTGGCAGGATAGAATTTCAAACGAAGAACTTTGGCGCCGTGCCGGCCAAGAAAGAATAGACGACCAAATCAGACGAAGGAAATGGAATTGGGTTGGACACACCTTGCGACGCGAAAACGAAAATCTAGCCAAGCAGGCCCTCGACTGGAATCCGCAAGGATCCCGTCGAGTCGGAAGACCTAGGACAACATGGAGGAGAACCCTACTAGCAGAAGCCGCAACAACTGGGAGATCCTGGTCGGAGCTGAGAGCTGTCGCGCAAAACAGAGTCCGCTGGAGGGCAACTGTTTCCGCCCTATGTCCCATGAGGGATTAAAGGAGCACAATGAATGAATGAATGAAATCGATCGTGGAAAGAGCTCCCTGAGCCGGCCTCTCAAGGTTTCTTTCTGGTTAGAGGTGTATGAGCCATCCTCCTTTTTAAGAAGATCTACTCCGTTGGAAAAGTCCTTGCAGAGGTGCTTTTGGAGTCTATGTCCGTCTGCTAGAGTATGCAGGCTCTCAAAATGCTTCCGCCAGGCAATTTTTTTTGGAACGTCTCAGATCTTTGTTCATCTTCCTAATGCCCAGCATTCTTTGCCTTTCTTCTTCTGACTTTTCTACACATTGCAGCAAGTCTGTCATTCCAGCAGGAACCTTTACATGATAACTAGTAGGAAGAGACAGCATTGGCAGGCGGAGGAGATCAGCACCTCAGTGAGCCGTCTCCAGTTGATACAATGAGTTAATAGAAGCCGCTAGCAGGTCCGTTTTAAAGGCCATGGGCTATTAACCTATATCCATGGAATTCTGCATAACTGGATCTAGATCGTAACCTAGATTCATAGGTAAAAGAATTTAGATCAAAGTGAGTAGACCATGACCTAGTTCTCACACTCAACCGGCCCCATACCTACTCAAGCCCCTATAACTTAGACTGGTTGGAACCAGGGAAGACACGTGGATACATGGGAGCTACACACCTGATGTACATTTGGTTCGAGAATTAGACCTCGTCCAGAACGCGCTCTTTTTTGGATCTTGTCGAAGAGAAGCCTGCTATTAAGGGGAAGATGAAGCAATTCCTCCCTTCCTGGGCTTTGCATCCCATATTGGCAAGATCTACTTGTATATTATTCATAACATGAAATTCAAGAATACCGTCACCTCTACGTTAGTTACATTAGGGCTCCCCCAGGTATAGTGGTAAGCACAACCAACAAAGAATTGTTGGTTTGTCTTGCGACAGAACACTCCCACTTGAGACAGACACATTGGAGGTGCCGTTTCAGACCGTGAGATCTGCCCTGCCCTTCACTCAATTGTAGGATTTTTTTGTAAGGGGGAGTTATCTAGGATCGATGTATAGAAAGACGAAGCATCATTCCGCGGAATGGATTCAAACCACTGACCTTTGTAATGGTAGTCAGGCGTCTTAACCCCGAGACTACCGATTCGTGGGGCTCCCAAACAGAGAGTTTTGTCCAAAAAACCAAACCTTTCTGCGGCTTCTGTCGTATATTTGCCTTGAGTTAAGTTAAGTTGAGTTTGTGTTTAGTGAAGAGTTTAGTTAAGAGTTGAATTAAGTTGAGATAAGTTGAGTGGAGTTACGCCTTCCGCGCATGCTATTCATACAGGATCATGTCAAACGACGAAACTAGTGAAAGAAAGCATGCGTGTCTATGATCTAGAATATCGTAGAGGAGAGCCTAAACAGTGTGACGTATGGATTGTCAAGGGAAGAGGGACGAGTCTGTAGACCTACAGGCTTGTCATAAACATGGAGGGATCTGTTACGGGGAGCATGACGAAGCGAGTTACCACAGCGCAGTTCTTGAGTGGAAATGGAGGATTTAGGTTCGCGTATAGCTCTGCAACCATCGTAGTTTGTATTGAGTGCATGGAACCTTTCAATGCGCTACTGAATCCGTGTAATGAAGGGTGTCTTCGAAAATGCATCACTGCGGTATTACTGCAATATTCAGCAATTAGAACTCTGTGGCTGAATATTGCAGTGATACCGCAGGGATGCATTTTCGAAGACACCCGAAGGTGGAATTTCTGCCATATTTTTTACAATAAGCATGCATTATAATTGAACGATTGTTTTCAATGTAAAGCTCTACAATTTCAGCGTGTTCTTTCGGTATTAATTGACTTATAGCTAAAATGGTACTGAATGACGTTTCAGAATCGTGTACATTCATCGAAAGTGGGGAAAAAATGTCAGAGTTATTTAATGTTGAAATACCGAAGGTCTAGATGGCGCACCGTGTAAATATATAATTTGCACTTAATTTTGTTATTGTTAATTTTCTTTAGAATTCTTTTCAGTATGGCTATTGCGTATGGCTGTAAGGTTCTTACTGTAGATGCATAAATAAATTAATTAAATGTCGAATTTGTCTTGTTCATACTACAGAGCACTTCGTCATTGACATTTGATTGCCTTTCTGATTTGGATTGAACTTTAAAACTAGAACGAATCGAGCTGTTACTGCGGTCTGTCCAAAGACTTGAAATGAGTTTTTTTTTCTGCTTCTATGGTGATATGAACTTTATCGAACTCATACAGAATTAAATGTTTTCAGTGGACTTTTTCTTCACCCATTTTAACGGCTCTTAAAGTTATATGAGAATTCCATTTTCCAAACTGCTATTCTTAGTCATAATATCATCAAGAATAATTTTACTAGAGATATTCTTTGCCAACTCAGCAGCAATCTCTCATCACACTTACATAGAATTTATAGCACAGTCAGCCATAAGCATAAACACCAGCAGAAAACTTTATATTACCATCCATAATAAAAAAAATATTCTCATAACCTACAATCACTATAATTTCCAATTTGATCTAAAATAAGAAAAAATGTAATAAAACACCACCCCAGTACACCAGCCTACCCCCCCCAAAAAAAAAGCAGAAGCCACCACCCCCGCGGCTAATTCCCTTCAGTGAACATAGATCTTGCTCCACATATAAAACAAGGCAAACACAAATCCCGACCATATTTCTACCGCGCTTATCTAGAAGAAATCCGTTCTCGGCCATAAATATTCGTCAGAACGTCTGTAATCGGAAGGAATCATAAACTCCACACATCATTGTCGATGCGCGCACCAAAATCCACACCAAAAACGAAAAAGGAAGAAAAAAAATTGTTATCCTTTTTTTTGCCGCCATGACCTTGCGTAAGTTATATTCCGTAAGGATGCTTCCCCCCCCCCCCCCTGTGTGGTTGTTCTATAATAATAAGTACTATTCCTTTTTCAAGGCTGCCACACATGAACACCAGGATGTTCTATATTCAAATCCTTATAACCTTTTTGATCCTTGTTTACCATTAAGCGAGAAGGAGATCCTTTTTAAGGCTAGGCGGAGAAGGTAAAGGTTGGGTGTGTGTGAGTGTGGTTGAAAATCACTGTAAGAAAATTTGCATTTCATAAAAAATACATGCTTTTCGTCCTGGACGAACAAAAAACAAAAAAAAAACAGGATAAGAAGGAAAAGATTCAATTTCAGGATATTTGCTTGCTTCATTTTTCTTTCATCCAATTTCTCTTCTATATTTTCATTTTCTTTTTGGTGCCCCGTGTGTATGTGTGTGTGTAAAGGATTGTGAAAATTCTGTCGTTCATAGGCGGTAAGCTAAGTCCTTTAGGCCTATATATATGGTTCCAGCATGTTCACAGAGAGCAAAAGGAGTCCTTTTCATATAACCATCGACAAACGAAACTCTGAACAAAAAAAAACATATTTCACGAATATAAAATGAACTCAGGGATAAATTTTAGATAAAAGCTTAACGTGTATCCTGTGTATCCTTGTACGTTGAAAGCTCTTATTATATATCTAAAAAAAAAAATTCATATCGTCCTTTTTCTGGCAGCTCAGCCAAATCGAAACAGTTGCTTCCTTCCGTGTATGCCCCTAGGCTGCCGGTGAACTTTCACCAACGATTTTATATTGTTTCATATTCACAGCAAAAAAAAAAGGACGAAAAGGAAAAAATAAAAAAAAAACATACCAAGAACACACCCCCGTAGCCGAATCAAGCCAAAATTTCACTAGACACCCCGAAGGAAGGGCATCAGTCACCCAAAAATTTATCAAGGAAGAGTCACACACGGCTGGGGGTGGTTTTATCAGGAGGATATGAGGGTGCGGGGGTGTATATACATATATGTACATCGGGTGAAAACGAGCAACGACACGAAAACTTTATAAGGATTTTCCTTTTTTTTTTTTTGTACAAAGGACACACATTAAGAAAACACGTCTTTTGTTTTTCTTTAACGACATGAATTTCTAAAAAGTTTGTTGCTCGCCCCGTGTGTACGCTGTTTTACGGCAGAGGGACCTGGCTTCACGTGGATGTACACACAAAACACAGGTATTGTGAAGATGCACGTGCTTCAATACATATATGCGTAATTTAAAGCATATTGTTATAAGGACATTCATGTGGTGATGCATATATATTATGGAATTTGTTAGTGTAAACATCTTCAAACCGGCAAAAGTCTACCACCTTAGGACGACGGTTTCAAGTCATTTTTTCATAATTCAATATTATTCAAGCTAACCTAACAAAAAACCACCATTACTATTGTGTAAAAGGAAATTTTCGATTCAATCGAGATGGAACGGAGACGGAACTATAACCAGTTTAAGAAGGACTTGATTGTTTGTGACTTTTAGAATTGTTTACATGAGTCTACTTTAGACAATGTGTACTATATAAGTACTAAATTGATTTAGGAATGTTATTCGTCACAAAAGAGAGGACTCTTAATAAACAGTGGAAAGTTTACAGCGGCACGTTAAGAAAAAGTCCTATGTTTACATACTATGTTTACATGGGAGTTCTTCCGGGTATGTTAAAAGGAGGTGTTCATCAGAAAAAGTGTTGTAAATTGAACCACTTGGTGAACGCAGATAGTTTGTATAGTTTGTAAAAACATCGTAAGAAGAAAACTTATGTTTACATGGTATATTTACGGCGAAACTCCGCTATCTATGTCAAAGACAATTGTGAATCAGAATAAAGTTGTACGGTGTTGTTGGTGGGACCGTTTGGTGAATCGAGATGACAACTGTATAGTATACAAAAATGAGTTTCTATGTTTACACAAAAACTCGGCCAGCTAAGTATGTATGTCAAAAATAGGTGTGCATCAGAAGATGGTTGTGCTGTGTTGTTAGTGGAACCGCTTCGTAAATTGGAAAGAAAGCTAGATAGAATTTACAAAATAGTATTAAAAAACCTTCATCAAACTGTAAACAGCTGCGAAAAGAATGGAATTACTCATCAACGAACTAAAAACGAAGTATCTTTGCACTTCAGAAAGATACACAAGCCCTTACCATATATTCATATAACAAAGGAATTGTTAAAGATTGTTGCAATGTGGCAGTTGCGAGACAGCGGAGATTAGAGCAAAAAAAGCGTTAAATTGAATCCTTGATGGAAAGCAGGTCAGCCAAAAAAGCGATACATGGAGAGAAATGCTGCGCGAAGCCAAGGTCAAAAATAGCCTGTAGTGCTACAGATGATGATGATGACTAAGAAGAAAATCTTATTCTTACATAGTATGTTTACATGCAATCTTCTCCGTCGACATCAAAAACAGGTATGAATCAGAAGAGCTATGTTGTCGGTGAAACCGTTTGTTGACTGGAGTCGATAGTTTACAAATATATGCCAAAAAGAAACCCTATGTTTACATTGTATGTTTACAGCGAAACTCTGCTGTAAAAAGCAGCAGTGGATCAAAAGAAGATTGTTAGTGGTACCGCAGTGGTAAATGGAGAATAAAACTAGATAGATTATTTAAAAACTTGCTAAGAAAAAACTCTATGTTTACATATTATATTTACACAGAAACTTCGCCAGCCAACTATGTTAAAAGCAGGTGTGCACCAGTAGAAGGTTGTGCTATGTTGTTAGTGAGACCGTTTTGTTAATACAGATAAAAGTTCGATCGTTTAAAAACACCTAATAATAAAACGATTATATGTTTACATAGTATGTTTACACGGAAACTTGGTATGAATTAGAAGAGGGGTATGCTATGTTGATATGTAGATTAGAACGCTTGGTATGTAAATGGAGAAGAAAACTAGATAGTTGACAAAAACGTAGTAAGAAAAATATTCTATGTTTACATAGTATGTTTACACAGAAGCTCCGTCAGCTAACTATGTCGAAATCAGGTGTGCGTCAGAATAAGGTTGCGTTGTGTTGTTGTTGCTTGGTAAATAAATAGGGAAGACGTTATAAGAACAAGATTCTATGCTTACATAATATGTTTACACGGAAGCTCAGCAGGTGTGAATCAGAAAAAGGAAATGCTGTGTTGTTGGTTGGACCGCAAGGATGTAAGAACTGAAATAAAATTAAATGATCGAGGCTGGAGCTGTTATTACACGCAACATGAGGTGTGGACGAGAGAAATTTAATGTAAGCATCCATCTTTGGCCAACATAAAGGGTCTATTGTTTCATCATGATAACACTAAACAGCATGCAGCAAAGAAAAATGAATAAAAAAATTGCATAGTCTTTGAAACCGGGCCGCCCATCGTCTTCTAATGTTCCTCCAAAAGAGAACTAGAATTAGAGTGCATGCCTGAAACTTCTTCAGAACCAAGGAGCAGAGCAGCTAATTTGACCACTGGACGCGGGAATACTGAGCGCTGAGTCCTGACTGTGGCGAGTTGAACTAATTCATCTGGATCCGGATGCACTGCGGTTACCCCCCCCCCCCTTTGGGCCATTACAAGGGTGGGAGGGGGTATCGATGACTGTGGTTTTCTCCCGGGTCCACTTATAACGCTGATGTATACCATTATCATACTCTGAAGACCATCATTTCCAGGAGTCTTGAAACATTTTCCGCCTGAGTGTTCTTAATGAAAGTAGGCTTGTTTCAGAAACCGATGTTAAAGGAGCGCCAATAAGGAAATGTGCGGGGCTCAGAGGTGTGAGGTCATCAGGGGCGTCTTTTAAGCGGAATATACATAGGTCGAGAGTTTGGTGCTGCCTCACACAGCACTGTGTCAAAAGTTATAAGAGTTTCTCCGAAAACACGCTTTAGGTGATACTTCACGGACTTGACTGCTGCCTGAGTGGGTACTAGGTGCCAATTAGTATCATCTTTTGCCAGCGAGACGGGTGACCGCGATAACGACAATGGAGTCGGTCCAGAAGAATGTAGTGATGTGTGTGTTGTGAAGATAGGTCTGAGGTTCTTCAGCAATCGCGCGAGCAATACTGCTGCACACAGCTCCAAACGAGGAGTTGATACTGTCTTCAAGGAAGCAATTTTGGTTTTAGCAACTACATATAATTTGGACAGTAACTGGAGATTGGTTAGAGGGAAATACTCGAGCGTACACTACTGCAGCAGAGATCTTGCTGGACGCGTTGGCAAATCCATGAAGCTCAAAGAAAACCTGTGAGTGGTTGGTCTTAAGCTATCGTGGTACTCGAACGTTTTCTAGATATGATAGCTGATCTCGAAAATTTCTCCATTCATTTGCCAGGTGCTGTGGTAGCGGCTCGTCCAATGTAAGACTGGTTAACCATAGTTTCTGAAACATGACTTTGGGTAGGATGATGCTTGGTGCCAAGAATCCGAGGGGATCAAAGGGCCTGGAAATGTCGGAGAGTAAGTTGCGTATTGTAACATTAACAGGATGGGCTGGTAGTTGAACTTTGAATCCAAACTGGATTCCATAAGATGCTCAATGTTTTAAGATTTGTGTCAATCCCTTGTCCGCGCGCTGCAAAAATCCTTGCGTTGTCAGTATATAGTTTAGAGCAGCGCCTTCGACGACTGACGAAGCATCGAAAGGCGGCTATGAAAGCTGAAGCCGTGACGTGGTAGGATGCGAATGTCGTATGGTGTGAAGGGACTAAGCTTTGGAAAAATGGCTGAAAATTTCTCGGCAAAGGATAGATACATATGTTCTTTTCAGTCGCCCGACAAACTCCAATTCCAAATGTTCAGCATTGCGTCTAAGTCAGCAGTCAAAGAGTCTATCCAACTCCTCCTACCATAAATCGTTTCGGAATACGGTTGTCGCTCATTTTAATTCCCCCTCCCTGGTTTGCCTCCTTCGCGATATTCCATTCTATATCGTTGGGCCTATTATGTCTCGCTACCACAGCACAAATTTCGAATGCAGTATTTGCTTTTAGTCAAAGAAGACTCTATTAGGCAGTAGCACGTATAGTCTAGTCTAGTTATCTATGCTTTCTTTTTATGTCTTTTTCTTGAAACAAAGCAGTTAGGATGACGAAGTTTAACACTCCACTATAACTGGAACTTCAATCCCAGATCGATGCACTCATACTAGCCTCTGTCTTGAGGCCACCGCTGTACCATACGAGTCCATCATGATGTGCCTCAGGAGCATCCATTATACCATAGGCTTTTAATTCGACAGAATCCCTACTACTTCAATCTACTACTATAGAATTTCTGCGCTGAAGACCAGGGGGTAATTTGCTCTCGGCATCAGCGCAGTTTCTATAATTGATGCTCCTTCAGGATGGAACATTTTTAGAGTGATGCTTAATTTTATTATGAAACATAAGCATTTTAGTAGGTACTGGGACACTTAAGCCTGGGAACGAGTGGGCGGTGCCAGAACCTACTCATTTTTAATGAGGTCACTCTTGATGGGAACCAATGGAGGGAAACCGTGGGTTGGTGTTAATGCTGTCCGGATCGTTTGCTATAAAAGGGGCGATAGCCCCAAAAGCCCTCTCCTTTGTGATAATAGCGCAAATCTCGTCCCTGGAATGTCTCTGCCCTCGTCGATGAGGCTTCGAATTTTATTTTGTTATTGAATCCAGAGAAGTGTGTGTTCATAATATAGCCTGCGATTTTATCTAAGCTACATTCTCCATTCAAAGGATCCTGCAACTATGTAGAAGAGTCTGACAGAGTCCCCTAAGCTATCGATTTATTTACAGTACCTATGCCAGGCATTCTTCTTGGCTGAGTCAATGGCTTTATTGTATAGCTTTGGGCAGTCCTTATAGGACAATTAAAACTTATTAAACATTCACTTCCCATCTCACTGCAATAACAAAAAACCCAACTTGCTCAATTTAAAATCCTGTTTCCACCACTTCCTAAAACGTAATACAAAAAAAAAACATATTTACAAATTCCTAGTTTGTGCGCACATAGTCCAATCCTTTTCCTGTAAATTGACATCCTTCCGGCGGCATGGCATAAAACTCTCATTAGGCATATCCGAGCCCCCCGTAATCGCTTCACGAAAATTTGAATATCAAACACCAATAAAACCGGGCGGAGGGAGGGAGGGGGATCCTACTTTTCAATTCAATTCACATCCTCTGCCCAGGAAAGAATCGATTAGGAGCGTATCCTTATAAAGCAAATTAAATCGCTTAAACATCCTTGAAGTTAGTTGCGATCCCTAACCAATATCATCTCATCCCCGTCGCACAAAATCCCTCAATTAAACCCCACCACTTGAAAATTGTTTTCATTTTTATCCTGGATAATTGGTCTCTGAATAGAGGGGGGCGGAAATGGGGCGGAAGAGTTTAAAGGGTGGGAGTTGGAGGGGGAAATAGTAGGGGAGTTACAGATGTTTTGGTAGTTTAGAAGAGGAAGGGGGGGATGAACAATTTTCTAAGATACTTTAGAATTACAATCACAGATTTTCCAGGACATCTTAGGATGATTCAGCGCAAGGACTCATTAGACTCCTGGAAGTAGTGTAGTTAAATGCGTGCTAAGGAATACGAATTTTTGGAATACTTAAGTGGGGATCAAGTATAAAAATGTGCCCAAGACTGTAGACTGTACTTTTCGGGTAGTATCTTTTAAGCGGGGGAAGGTTGTACTTAGAAATATCAAAACTCTACAGTTGTATATGTATGTAAAAGAGTGTATATTTCTTTCTGATCCTCAGGTTACCTTATTTTTCTTTTGCGCAAAATGAGGAGAGCACACTGTCAAGGGATATTTTGCTTCTCTTTTACCATTTTTTATATCTTATTTACTTGGATGCTTCTTTCCATTAAGGAAGTCTGCTTGCTGCAAATTATTCATGTGAATCGACATCTTTAATATCCTGAAATTTGTTTGCTTACACCCTTACCGTTATTTACCTGGGAAGAAAATTCCTTTTTTTGTTGGTGTTCTTGGTGCCGCTGTTATTTGTCTGGGGTATTCTTTCTTTAAAAGAGGGCGTTTTTTTGTTCTGTAAAGATAAAACAATTTTTTTTTGTCATAAGTACTAGCACCATTTTGTTTTGGAGTTTTAAGTAGAAAAAATTTAAATTTTTAAGACTACAATACTTTAAGTTACCGTTGAGGTATTACCAGGGGCGGTGCTTTCATAGGTGCAAACGGTGCACTTGCACCGGGCGCAATTTCTGAAATTAAGATTTTAAAAAAATTAATACTTGAAAAAAAAAATGAAAAAGAATTCCCGTGCCTATATGGTCATATATTAAAGGAACTGCACAGAGTGTCTGTGCCTTTTTCCATTGTATTTGCAAGAAGTGGCCAATCCAATTCAATTTCGTTCGCCTGATTTCGGCGTCTATCCTTTATTTTTTTTTTTTGTGATAAGTCATGGTGCAATGTATAGTAGTAAGCTTGATCTGAAGGAAAGATGAAATAGGATAGGTTAGGGGTCTGGAGGGTGCATGAGTAGATGTCGATGAACCTTGCGTTTGAACTCTGAGATGTTACATGAGTTCGGAAATACCGACTGCGGGAGACAGTTCCACAATCGAGTTGTTCTATTTATAAACGAACTGCTAAACCGTAATGTGCGTGAAGGGGAGGGCTGCAGGGTGAAAGGGTGAGCCGAGTTGGCTAGTCTTGTGTTGCGGGAAAAATATTGCCATGTAGGCAGAAGGTTTTTCATTTCAGTGGAGCAGTCGCTATTGTAATAGTGGTAAAACTTGCTGAGCGCTGCTACTTTCCTATGGTGGCTTAAAGGATCAATGGAGGAGCAAAGCGTGCTATCGCCAATGAGTTTGATGGCGCGGTTTTGCACCTTGTCTAGCCAAGCCAGGGTGGTTTTAGGGGCGCCCGTCCAGATATACGAGTTGTATTCAAGGCTAGGCCGAATGTAGGACTTGTAGATTGTAGCCAAGGCAGCTGGATGAAGAAGGAGCTTGCATCTCTTGAGGAAGCCAAGGCATTGATGCGCTTGTTTGGTGACTTGGAGTATGTGATTATTCCAACGCAGATCGTTCGATAAAGTCACGCCGAGGATGTTAAGAGATGGATCAGCAGTTATATTATCCTCATCCACTGAAATGGAGGGAAAATTGGTGCTGGTTTTTGTGGAGAATAGACAGCACTTGGTTTTGGTTTCATTGAACTCGACACGATCCTTGCGGCCCCAATCAAAACTGATTTGAGCGTCAAGAGAGCTGGACATAAGTTCACGTTCTAAGAGACAAGGTCTGGCACTTGCTTGTCCTATGTTGTCGGAGGGGTAGGAGGGGTAGGTACTCAGAGTACCCACGGCTCGTCTGAACTCGGTCCAACCCAAAAGTTTTGGCACTTCTAATTTTATTGCGGCAAAGCTTCAATGAAACTTTCAGAACCTCAAAGAAACTAAAAAGAAAAAAAAGTGTCGAGCTATTTTTGATTGCGAGCGTTTTTTCAAAAACAATAAAAAACTTTAGGCTATTTTTGCGATTTATCGACCCCTGGTGAGATATCGTGAGATTTGGCTCGACTCTCTCCCCATCTAATCACTAGTGAGGTTTTTCAAATTTAAAAAAATCTCTAGTATTTACATAACCACAGCAAATTTTCTTCGTCTTCTTCTTATTCTTTCTTTAACGGCTCTACAACCGGGATCCGGTCCTGGCCGATTCATTACGCTAAAATTCAGCGTATGCCTTCCTGTGTTTCAATATTCTAAAGGCCTTTTCGCGAGTCAGTTCTACTTGGTTCGTACGCTGCAGTATTCGCGGGGTCGCGCGTTTGGCTGGCCGTTGGCGGCTTAGCAATCACGGGGCTACTATGCTACTTTCTGGAGTTTGTGTTGGATTTAGTCATATCTTAAGGCTCCAATTTACACATAGGACGCCGGCAGGCCATGGCCTGAAAGTTTTCGCATTGAGGCCAAACATTACCACACGTGCGCCTGCCGCCAACTGTATGGGGCCTGCAGTCCAAGAAAACTGACAAAAATCTTTATGTGTTTGGGCATTTATCGTCAGTTCGTGCCTGAAGATCTAAACTTCTATTGAGTCTCAAGCCATGAAAATACGGCACGAACTCACGCCGTATCCACATGGAAAGGAAATCAAAGCGCGAGCTAGGCGCGAAAACCATCCGCACTCGGGTTCGCGTGTGTTCACGGCGTGAGTCTGGAGCCGCCTTGAAGTTTTCGTTGAGGGCATTAACATTTTTGCACTTGAATTAATAACTAAGCTGTCGTCTTCGCATGTGTGTCTGTAGGAAATCATGACTTCACCTGCATGCCACGGCCTGTCAGGTGGATACCTGAAGTATCATCCCTCAGTCAAAATAAGTAAGTAATCTGTGGCCTTCATCGGCCCGTGCCGGCCGACCTGGCCTGGAAGTGAATGAGGGTCTTTAGTGGAGAAACATGTTTTACTTAATTTAGCCTAGTGTTCTCGCAATTTTACACTGTTTCTGAAGTTACGTGATGTTTGCCGTGAGATTCCCACGTGAGATTGAGTGAGATTAGGCTCGACCCCCTCCCCCAAAATGCCGCACATAATTAATGGACGACCCCTTAGCAATTATTTTTTACAAAATATGAACAAAAATTTTAAACTTACATTAACTTATGAAGAGTAAATAAACAAGAGATTTAACGGGTTTCTTTTCTTTTTCGAACAAACGCTCGCCATCGAAAATAGCTCGACATATTTTTTTCGTTTTAGTTTTTTTGAGTTTCGGAAAGTTTAATTTAAGGGTTGCCGCAATTAAATCAGAAGTGCCAAAATTTTTGGGTTAGACTGAGTTCAGGCGAGCCGTGTACCGTCATCGGCAAAACTATGAAGTGGATTTGAGGGGATTGAGAGCAGATCATTAATGAATATAAGAAAGAGAGTAGGTGAGAGGATCGCCCCTTGGGGAACGCCGGCCGAGATGGAGTGAGGATTAGATTCAACGCCATCCAATACTACCTTGATTGAACGGCCAGAAAGAAATCTCTCAATCCAGTTCCATAGAACTGAGTCAATACCAATGTCAATACTCTGTCAAAGGCCTTGGAGATATCCAGAGCAACTAGACCAGACTCACCGGAGCCATGGATGCTTTGGTTGATGTGTTCAATCAGACACACAAGAAGGTCGCCAGTAGACCTTTTCGGTCTAAAGCCGTACTGCCAGTCGTGAATAATTTGGTTAGATTCTAGATATTTCATCAGCCTTCTATTGATTATTGTCTCCATGATTTTGGAGAGAACAGAAGTGATTGCTATTGGGCGGTAGTTTAAAGGGTCGCTGGCTTCATCTTTTTTGGGAATGGGCTGAACATGAGCTAGTTTCCAAGAGTTGGGATAAACTCCGGAGAAGTATGACAGGGCGAAAAGTTTGCGCAGAGGTTTAGCCAAAGGCGAGGCACATTTATTGAGTACCATAGGGGGGATATTATCAGGGCCAATGGATTTATTGACGTCAAGCTCTTTGAGACATTTAAACACCTCATGTGTCCTGAAGAAAATTCCGTCCATTGAATGGACGTTGCAATCGAGGACCGGTGGTGACGTATCAGCTTCGGGTAGAGAAGAATTTGAGGCGAACAGAGATGCTAATAAATTGGCCTTGGATTTGCTTTCTGTTATCACCACCTTTATATTAATAAATGGAGGGGTTGAAGAGGACGTAAAATTCTTCTTGATGGAAGTTACCAAGGACCAGAAGTTTTTGCTGCCTACGTGAGTGTTGAGGATCCTACTTCTCAATTTATCGTCAAATGATGCTTTGACCTTCCTGATGATGCAATTACAGGAGTTTCTCGATTTGATATACTCACGCCGAAATGACTCGTTAGGGGAACGTCTGTACGCTCTATAGGCGGCTTCCTTAGCTTGAATTGCGTTCCTACATTTCTCATTGAACCATCTATTTGGCCTAGGATTTATAGATATGGTAGAATGAGGAATGAACAAACACATTCCTGCCCGTATTATTTTAGTAATACAGAGAGCAGCATAGTTCGCACTGGCACTGCGGAAACACAAATTCCAGTCGGTGGCTTGGAAAAAGCGAATAAGTCCCAACAAGTTGGCTTTCCCATAGTGCCAGACAGTTTTTTTAGGAACTGCGGTGGTTGGGGTAGAAGATGGATATGGGAAATTAGCGCTTACTAGATTGTGATCCGAGTTGTCAAGGGGTGAGCTAACTTCGACGGAGTATCGAGTTGGATGGGAAGTAAGAAATAGGTCAAGGAGATGGGCTCCGTGACCTTCACCGTCCGGAACTCGCGTTGCACAGTTCACGATTTGGTGCAAATTATTTAGGTCTGCAAAAATCTCGGCGTCTTTGCCAGAAGCACTGGTGCCATTAGAGTAAATTAGCAAATTGACATTATGAACGTTGAAATCACCCGCAACAATGATTTCACACTCCGGGTGGGAAGATAAAAATCGGGAGATTTGTTCAGAGATAGCATCGAAGGCTAACGTCGAGGCTTCATTACTGATATTAGGGCTTCTGTATATAAAACAGAAGAATAGAAGAACTTGGCTACGAAGCATAATTTTAATCCATAAATGATTAAATTCGGAGGATGTACTATTGTACACCTTTTGAAACGCCACGTCATTCCTAATATACATGGCGACTCCCCTATGGTCGGAAAATTGTGCACTAAGGTATACCCAGCCACCTTAAGGCTGCTCGCACACTGCATCAGAATTTGTACGATTTTGTGCGAATTCTGATGAAATTGTATGCTATTTCATCGGAATTCGCACAAATCGATCGATCGGAATCAATATCAGTGACTTGAGTCTCACTTAGTGCGAATATGGCCGGGGCATGAATATGAAGATGGCACATTACGGAAGGGAAATTCGCGAAGAGACGCCTAATGTTACAGAAAACAAAAGAGAAATATTTTTTTTTTGTTTAAGGGCCTTTCCTGTGCAAGGTCCATGACCTCATTTGTGGCTGACTCAGCCGGCGTTGCAAACATCGGAGCTTACGGGAACGGCCTTGCTGCAGTGTTATGCCTGCTTAAGCAAGACGATTCCCATAAGCTGGCCGATATTTGTTGCAGCGCCGGCGATGTCTAGCTGGGAGAGCGGGAGAGTTATTATGCTATTTTAATGATTACAATTTGTTTTGTTTTATGAGTTGTTTTAGATTTGCACTATTTGACTTGTATTAGAATTGAATTTGGTTGTATTAACAAGTTGCGAAGTGGAAGGACTTGCGGCAGCACACGCCCGAACTCTATGCCGGCACAGTCCAGACATCTGGACTGGCACGGTGCAATAGGTCTTGATTTGTAATTTGTACTAGCCCAACTATTATAGATCCCTAATGCGGCGAGAAACACCTCTGTTCTGAAGTTCTTGAAAGCGCCTTCTATGTCCAGAAAAGCTGTTAAGGTGGACTGTTTTTTCCTATGCAAGATTCTACAGTAGAAACTAATACATACATGGAGTGCAGTGACCACCTATTACCCCTTGAAATATGAAGGCTTTGCGAACGAGATAGAAAGTTCTATTATGGAGATTCGATCCTAAATTGCTATAGATTTTCAGAGCCCTATGCTGGAAATTGTTAGGGAAGTGCAGCTAACACCGAAAAATATCCTGGAGGATTAAACGGCATTAGTGGGAGAGTTTTGTGAAGTTAAAACGCTAGCAGTCTTAGCGCAAAAGCAAGATCGCGAAGCAAATCTTGATTGCACAAAGGTGGCGCTTTCATAAAAGCAATTGGTGTATTTGCACCGGGCGCAATTCTTCTTCTTCTTTAATCTGTTATCTGGCGATGCAAGCGGGACGTCCCCGCAACGGATACGCTGCTGTCGGTGCCGCTTTAAAAAATGCGGTTTCTTGCCTAGTTCCTTCGGCAGGTCGACCACTGGGCGCAATCGGACGGGGCGCAATTTCAGAAAAACTTTAAAAAAAATTTAAATCAAAAATTCAGAGTGAAGACAGACTCACGCGATTATGAAATACGCGATGGGGGATTTTCTTAGGCGGCATTTGTCGTTTCAAAACCGCAGAAAATTTGTTGCGGATCACAATTTTACAGCGGGGAAAATGGCAAAGAGAGAACGGCCGCTGCGGATTTGAGAATCGCAAAGTGTCAAATCCGCACTCATTTCCGATCCGCCGGATCTGGGAATCGAGGCCATTAAAGGAACTCCACAAAGTGTTTGTCTTTTCCCAATTGTCCTTTAAAGCAACCAAAAAATGAGTAGCTGATGGGGGCGCAATGTGGTATACTGCACCGGGCGCAAAAAAGCCAAACACCGGGCCTGGGTATCACTAGGATGGTTTTTAGTGACGCGATGTATCATACTACAAAAGCTATACAGAAATGGAGCTTAGGTAGGATGCTTTAACAGATCAAGCAGTTGGGCAGTCTGTAGTCTGGCAGTCATCTCAAACCAAACTAAGCTGATTATACTCCCTGAGGGAACGAAAATTGTCGTATTCAATAGAGTTGAGCCGGACTTACAAGAGGCAGTTCATTTGTCCCGTACACGATGGTAAATTGTACTGAGGCCTCAACTTTTTTAAATGTCCCGGTTCAAAAATAATGTACTAATGGGATATGAGCGTGTATCGTGCGATTGTAAATTACGAAGTGGAGAGACATTTCCTTCTTCTTTTGCGGCAGTAAAATATCCAATTTGAACATTTGAGTCATTCACTACCTGACGTGCTAGCAATACAATGCCACCTCGCCTCATTTGAAGTAAGACATTGGTTCAAAAGAAAAAAGAGGCTCCTCTTACAAACTCATTTTATAATCGTGTCCTACCCAACACTACTTTCTTGTAATCTCATTCTGTCTTCGTCTAAATCCTTCTTTTTTTGTTCCAAAGCGCGTAACTCCTTTGCAACCCTTTTCTTCTCTTCTACTTCTTTACTTTCCTTTTCCTTCTTCTTCTTCTGCTTGTCTAAAGCCTCGCGATATCGACTGTGTGAGCACTTCTGGTGGACTGAAGAAGAGGCTTTGACAACTCTACGTTCAATACTCCACCGACGACGTTCGAAACAGAATCATAAATTTGTCGTTGGGCTATGAGTGACGTTGGTTTTTTTTGGTTTTCGACAATGCACTCTTTGTTGACCGAAAAAACTCGTTCAATTGTAGCATTTCTGTGCGATATTATCAAAATCATCTTGAATAATCTCCTAAATTCAGACAATTGGTCCTTCTTCTTCTTTGGTACTTCCACCCAGAAGTGATCCAGACGAACTTCATCTCGCTTATAGGTTTCTGCTGCTGACTGAAACTCCACCGACTCAATGACGACATTGAATTGTCGACTTGATTTTTCAGCAAAAGTGGGTGTGACCAAGTTAGCATCAATAAACTCGTCCAATGGTGATCGCAACAGCGTTTGGGCTGTAGGCTTGATCCGAGATATCTTGTGCGGGTCAAGACACGACAAATATTTTGTCAAAGGATACTTGAATGGTGAACGCTCGAATATTTTCTTGAGAGCAGCTTCGACAGCTATGAGGGTGGCGAAATGCCCATTATCTCGGGAAATACTGGTCAGACCGGTGTGCGATTGAATTCACAGACTCCCTGGGAGGTCCCTAACAATTTCCCATTCAAAGAAGGGCCGCTCCAAAAATTTCCCAAAACCGGAAATTATGCAAAGGGGTACCCCTTGGGATATTTTTGGTCGATTTCACGAAAGTGCTGGGATCTTAATGAATGGGGAATCGTTGGAAAGGGCTCGCTCCCCCGAGTTCAACGCACAAAATTTGGTCCAAAAATTCCAACTGGACATTGCACCATGACCTAAACGACATGACGTACTAGTAGTACAAAGGGTGACACCTGAGCTTAGACTATCACATAAAAAAAAGGAGGGTTCGGGAGTTATGGCCGCTTTTGTGAATGGCCAAATGAGGGTGGCGAAATGCCCATTATCTCGGGAAATACTGGTCAGACCGGTGTGCGATTGAATTCACAGACTCCCTGGGAGGTCCCTAACAATTTCCCATTCAAAGAAGGGCCGCTCCAAAAATTTCCCAAAACCGGAAATTATGCAAAGGGGTACCCCTTGGGATATTTTTGGTCGATTTCACGAAAGTGCTGGGATCTTAATGAATGGGGAATCGTTGGAAAGGGCTCGCTCCCCCGAGTTCAACGCACAAAATTTGGTCCAAAAATTCCAACTGGACATTGCACCATGACCTAAACGACATGACGTACTAGTAGTACAAAGGGTGACACCTGAGCTTAGACTATCACATAAAAAAAAGGAGGGTTCGGGAGTTATGGCCGCTTTTGTGAATGGCCAAATGAGGGTGGCGAAATGCCCATTATCTCGGGAAATACTGGTCAGACCGGTGTGCGATTGAATTCACAGACTCCCTGGGAGGTCCCTAACAATTTCCCATTCAAAGAAGGGCCGCTCCAAAAATTTCCCAAAACCGGAAATTTTGCAAAGGGGTACCCCTTGGGATATTTTTGGTCGATTTCACGAAAGTGCTAGGATCTTAATGAATGGGGCATCGTTGGAAAGGGCTCGCTCCCCCGAGTTCAACGCACAAAATTTGGTCCTAAAATTCCAAGGGGTTCGGGAGTTATGGCCTCTTTTGTGAATGGCCATATGAGGGTGGCGAAATGCCCATTATCTCGGGAAATACTGGTCAGACCGGTGTGCTATTGAATTCACAGACTCTCTGGGAGGTCCCTAACAATTTCCCATTCAAAAAAGGGCTGCTCCAAAAATTTCCCAAAGCCGGAAATTTTGCAAAGGGGTACCCCTTGGGATATTTTTGGTCGATTTCACGAAAGTGCTGGGATCTTAATGAATAGGGAATCGTTGGAAAGGGCTCGCTCCCCCGAGGTCAACGCACAAAATTTGGTCCAAAAATTCCAAGGGGTTCGGGAGTTATGGCCGCTTTTGTGAATGGCCAAATGAGGGTGGCGAAATGCCCATTATCTCGGGAAATACTGGGCAGACCGGTGTGCGATTGAATTCACAGACTCCCTGGGAGGTCCCTAACAATTTCCCATTCAAAGAAGGGCCGCTCCAAAAATTTCCCAAAACCGGAAATTTTGCAAAGGGGTACCCCTTGGGATATTTTTGGTCGATTTCACGAAAGTGCTGGGATCTTAATGAATAGGGAATCGTTGGAAAGGGCTCGCTCCCCCGAGGTCAACGCACAAAATTTGGTCCAAGAATTCCAAGGGGTTCGGGAGTTATGGCCGCTTTTGTGAATGGCCAAATGTGGGTGGCGAAATGCCCATTATCTCGGGAAATACTGGTCAGACCGGTGTGCGATTGAATTCACAGACTCCCTGGGAGGTCCCTAACAATTTCCCATTCAAAGAAGGGCCGCTCCAAAAATTTCCCAAAACCGGAAATTTTGCAAAGGGGTACCCCTTGGGATATTTTTGGTCGATTTCACGAAAGTGCTGGGATCTTAATGAATGGGGAATCGTTGGAAAGGGCTCGCTCCCCCGAGTTCAACGCACAAAATTTGGTCCAAAAATTCCAACTGGACATTGCACCATGACCTAAACGACATGACGTACTAGTAGTACAAAGGGTGACACCTGAGCTTAGACTATCACATAAAAAAAAGGGGGGGGGGTTCGGGAGTTATGGCCGCTTTTGTGAATGGCCAAATGTGGGTGGCGAAATGCCCATTATCTCGGGAAATACTGGTCAGACCGGTGTGCGATTGAATTCACAGACTCCCTGGGAGGTCCCTAACAATTTCCCATTCAAAGAAGGGCCGCTCCAAAAATTTCCCAAAACCGGAAATTTTGCAAAGGGGTACCCCTTGGGATATTTTTGGTCGATTTCACGAAAGTGCTGGGATCTTAATGAATGGGGAATCGTTGGAAAGGGCTCGCTCCCCCGAGTTCAACGCACAAAATTTGGTCCAAAAATTCCAACTGGACATTGCACCATGACCTAAACGACATGACGTACTAGTAGTACAAAGGGTGACACCTGAGCTTAGACTATCACATAAAAAAAAGGGGGGGGGGGGGTTCGGGAGTTATGGCCGCTTTTGTGAATGGCCAAATGTGGGTGGCGAAATGCCCATTATCTCGGGAAATACTGGTCAGACCGGTGTGCGATTGAATTCACAGACTCCCTGGGAGGTCCCTAACAATTTCCCATTCAAAGAAGGGCCGCTCCAAAAATTTCCCAAAACCGGAAATTTTGCAAAGGGGTACCCCTTGGGATATTTTTGGTCGATTTCACGAAAGTGCTGGGATCTTAATGAATGGGGAATCGTTGGAAAGGGCTCGCTCCCCCGAGTTCAACGCACAAAATTTGGTCCAAAAATTCCAAGGGGTTCGGGAGTTATGGCCGCTTTTGTGAATGGCCAAATGAGGGTGGCGAAATGCCCATTATCTCGGGAAATACTGGTCAGACCGGTGTGCGATTGAATTCACAGACTCCCTGGGAGGTCCCTAACAATTTCCCATTCAAAGAAGGGCCGCTCCAAAAATTTCCCAAAACCGGAAATTTTGCAAAGGGGTACCCCTTGGGATATTTTTGGTCGATTTCACGAAAGTGCTGGGATCTTAATGAATGGGGAATCGTTGGAAAGGGCTCGCTCCCCCGAGTTCAACGCACAAAATTTGGTCCAAAAATTCCAACTGGACATTGCACCATGACCTAAACGACATGACGTACTAGTAGTACAAAGGGTGACACCTGAGCTTAGACTATCACATAAAAAAAAGGGGGGGGGGGTTCGGGAGTTATGGCCGCTTTTGTGAATGGCCAAATGTGGGTGGCGAAATGCCCATTATCTCGGGAAATACTGGTCAGACCGGTGTGCGATTGAATTCACAGACTCCCTGGGAGGTCCCTAACAATTTCCCATTCAAAGAAGGGCCGCTCCAAAAATTTCCCAAAACCGGAAATTTTGCAAAGGGGTACCCCTTGGGATATTTTTGGTCGATTTCACGAAAGTGCTGGGATCTTAATGAATGGGGAATCGTTGGAAAGGGCTCGCTCCCCCGAGTTCAACGCACAAAATTTGGTCCAAAAATTCCAAGGGGTTCGGGAGTTATGGCCGCTTTTGTGAATGGCCAAATGAGGGTGGCGAAATGCCCATTATCTCGGGAAATACTGGTCAGACCGGTGTGCGATTGAATTCACAGACTCCCTGGGAGGTCCCTAACAATTTCCCATTCAAAGAAGGGCCGCTCCAAAAATTTCCCAAAACCGGAAATTTTGCAAAGAGGTACCCCTTGGGATATTTTTGGTCGATTTCACGAAAGTGCTGGGATCTTAATGAATGGGGAATCGTTGGAAAGGGCTCGCTCCCCCGAGTTCAACGCACAAAATTTGGTCCAAAAATTCCAACTGGACATTGCACCATGACCTAAACGACATGACGTACTAGTAGTACAAAGGGTGACACCTGAGCTTAGACTATCACATAAAAAAAAAGGGGGGGGGGGGTTCGGGAGTTATGGCCGCTTTTGTGAATGGCCAAATGAGGGTGGCGAAATGCCCATTATCTCGGGAAATACTGGTCAGACCGGTGTGCGATTGAATTCACAGACTCCCTGGGAGGTCCCTAACAATTTCCCATTCAAAGAAGGGCCGCTCCAAAAATTTCCCAAAACCGGAAATTTTGCAAAGGGGTACCCCTTGGGATATTTTTGGTCGATTTCACGAAAGTGCTGGGATCTTAATGAATGGGGAATCGTTGGAAAGGGCTCGCTCCCCCGAGTTCAACGCACAAAATTTGGTCCAAAAATTCCAACTGGACATTGCACCATGACCTAAACGACATGACGTACTAGTAGTACAAAGGGTGACACCTGAGCTTAGACTATCACATAAGAAAAAAGGGGGGGGTTCGGGAGTTATGGCCGCTTTTGTGAATGGCCAAATGAGGGTGGCGAAATGCCCATTATCTCGGGAAATACTGGTCAGACCGGTGTGCGATTGAATTCACAGACTCCCTGGGAGGTCCCTAACAATTTCCCATTCAAAGAAGGGCCGCTCCAAAAATTTCCCAAAACCGGAAATTTTGCAAAGAGGTACCCCTTGGGATATTTTTGGTCGATTTCACGAAAGTGCTGGGATCTTAATGAATGGGGAATCGTTGGAAAGGGCTCGCTCCCCCGAGTTCAACGCACAAAATTTGGTCCAAAAATTCCAACTGGACATTGCACCATGACCTAAACGACATGACGTACTAGTAGTACAAAGGGTGACACCTGAGCTTAGACTATCACATAAAAAAAAAGGGGGGGTTCGGGAGTTATGGCCGCTTTTGTGAATGGCCAAATGTGGGTGGCGAAATGCCCATTATCTCGGGAAATACTGGTCAGACCGGTGTGCGATTGAATTCACAGACTCCCTGGGAGGTCCCTAACAATTTCCCATTCAAAGAAGGGCCGCTCCAAAAATTTCCCAAAACCGGAAATTTTGCAAAGGGGTACCCCTTGGGATATTTTTGGTCGATTTCACGAAAGTGCTGGGATCTTAATGAATGGGGAATCGTTGGAAAGGGCTCGCTCCCCCGAGTTCAACGCACAAAATTTGGTCCAAAAATTCCAACTGGACATTGCACCATGACCTAAACGACATGACGTACTAGTAGTACAAAGGGTGACACCTGAGCTTAGACTATCACATAAAAAAAAGGGGGGGGGGGGTTCGGGAGTTATGGCCGCTTTTGTGAATGGCCAAATGTGGGTGGCGAAATGCCCATTATCTCGGGAAATACTGGTCAGACCGGTGTGCGATTGAATTCACAGACTCCCTGGGAGGTCCCTAACAATTTCCCATTCAAAGAAGGGCCGCTCCAAAAATTTCCCAAAACCGGAAATTTTGCAAAGGGGTACCCCTTGGGATATTTTTGGTCGATTTCACGAAAGTGCTGGGATCTTAATGAATGGGGAATCGTTGGAAAGGGCTCGCTCCCCCGAGTTCAACGCACAAAATTTGGTCCAAAAATTCCAAGGGGTTCGGGAGTTATGGCCGCTTTTGTGAATGGCCAAATGAGGGTGGCGAAATGCCCATTATCTCGGGAAATACTGGTCAGACCGGTGTGCGATTGAATTCACAGACTCCCTGGGAGGTCCCTAACAATTTCCCATTCAAAGAAGGGCCGCTCCAAAAATTTCCCAAAACCGGAAATTTTGCAAAGAGGTACCCCTTGGGATATTTTTGGTCGATTTCACGAAAGTGCTGGGATCTTAATGAATGGGGAATCGTTGGAAAGGGCTCGCTCCCCCGAGTTCAACGCACAAAATTTGGTCCAAAAATTCCAACTGGACATTGCACCATGACCTAAACGACATGACGTACTAGTAGTACAAAGGGTGACACCTGAGCTTAGACTATCACATAAAAAAAAAGGGGGGGGGGGGGTTCGGGAGTTATGGCCGCTTTTGTGAATGGCCAAATGAGGGTGGCGAAATGCCCATTATCTCGGGAAATACTGGTCAGACCGGTGTGCGATTGAATTCACAGACTCCCTGGGAGGTCCCTAACAATTTCCCATTCAAAGAAGGGCCGCTCCAAAAATTTCCCAAAACCGGAAATTTTGCAAAGGGGTACCCCTTGGGATATTTTTGGTCGATTTCACGAAAGTGCTGGGATCTTAATGAATGGGGAATCGTTGGAAAGGGCTCGCTCCCCCGAGTTCAACGCACAAAATTTGGTCCAAAAATTCCAACTGGACATTGCACCATGACCTAAACGACATGACGTACTAGTAGTACAAAGGGTGACACCTGAGCTTAGACTATCACATAAGAAAAAAGGGGGGGGTTCGGGAGTTATGGCCGCTTTTGTGAATGGCCAAATGAGGGTGGCGAAATGCCCATTATCTCGGGAAATACTGGTCAGACCGGTGTGCGATTGAATTCACAGACTCCCTGGGAGGTCCCTAACAATTTCCCATTCAAAGAAGGGCCGCTCCAAAAATTTCCCAAAACCGGAAATTTTGCAAAGAGGTACCCCTTGGGATATTTTTGGTCGATTTCACGAAAGTGCTGGGATCTTAATGAATGGGGAATCGTTGGAAAGGGCTCGCTCCCCCGAGTTCAACGCACAAAATTTGGTCCAAAAATTCCAACTGGACATTGCACCATGACCTAAACGACATGACGTACTAGTAGTACAAAGGGTGACACCTGAGCTTAGACTATCACATAAAAAAAAAGGGGGGGTTCGGGAGTTATGGCCGCTTTTGTGAATGGCCAAATGTGGGTGGCGAAATGCCCATTATCTCGGGAAATACTGGTCAGACCGGTGTGCGATTGAATTCACAGACTCCCTGGGAGGTCCCTAACAATTTCCCATTCAAAGAAGGGCCGCTCCAAAAATTTCCCAAAACCGGAAATTTTGCAAAGGGGTACCCCTTGGGATATTTTTGGTCGATTTCACGAAAGTGCTGGGATCTTAATGAATGGGGAATCGTTGGAAAGGGCTCGCTCCCCCGAGTTCAACGCACAAAATTTGGTCCAAAAATTCCAACTGGACATTGCACCATGACCTAAACGACATGACGTACTAGTAGTACAAAGGGTGACACCTGAGCTTAGACTATCACATAAAAAAAAGGGGGGGGTTCGGGAGTTATGGCCGCTTTTGTGAATGGCCAAATGAGGGTGGCGAAATGCCCATTATCTCGGGAAATACTGGTCAGACCGGTGTGCGATTGAATTCACAGACTCCCTGGGAGGTCCCTAACAATTTCCCATTCAAAGAAGGGCCGCTCCAAAAATTTCCCAAAACCGGAAATTTTGCAAAGGGGTACCCCTTGGGATATTTTTGGTCGATTTCACGAAAGTGCTGGGATCTTAATGAATGGGGAATCGTTGGAAAGGGCTCGCTCCCCCGAGTTCAACGCACAAAATTTGGTCCAAAAATTCCAACTGGACATTGCACCATGACCTAAACGACATGACGTACTAGTAGTACAAAGGCTATATTTTTGGTCGATTTCACGAAAGTGCTAGGATCTTAATGAATGGGGCATCGTTGGAAAGGGCTCGCTCCCCCGAGTTCAACGCACAAAATTTGGTCCAAAAATTCCAAGGGGTTCGGGAGTTATGGCCGCTTTTGTGAATGGCCAAATGAGGGTGGCGAAATGCCCATTATCTCGGGAAATACTGGTCAGACCGGTGTGCGATTGAATTCACAGACTCCCTGGGAGGTCCCTAACAATTTCCCATTCAAAGAAGGGCCGCTCCAAAAATTTCCCAAAACCGGAAATTTTGCAAAGGGGTACCCCTTGGGATATTTTTGGTCGATTTCACGAAAGTGCTAGGATCTTAATGATCTTAATCTTCAACTTCTTTTACCGAAACGCCCTGACAACTTGCTATCATTTTCCGTGTGTTGAAACCAACGCCGTTTTTTTTAGCAGGCAACAAATTTTCGTTTTTATTTAGGTCGATGTTTTCTACCCGGTGCTGGCTGAGAACTCCTGATTTGATGATCCTGGAGATCAAAACTTCTACAATTGTTGTCAAAGATGAATATAGGAAAGGCGTCATTGGTGCATCGGTTTGAAACTCTCTTAAAAAAGGCTCGACGTTACCGGCAAGAGTTTGGAAGAACGCAAGTTTGGCAGGCAGGAGTTTATCATTCATCGTATTTTAGACAACAGTGTAGCTTTTACACTTGAGCTTTTTTTTCTGCTGTTCAGCCCATTCCACGTATTTTTTCAAGTCCACCAACATAGTCGCAGCTCTTTGCACAACTCCGACGTTTTCTACCCATCTCGTTTCACAAAATTTTAGAGGAGACACTTTGCAACCGGTAGCCTTTGTAAAATCGCCTTGGCGCGGTACGCAGTCCTTGAATAAATAGAAAATTTCTCGCAGCAACGCTTTCAGTACCCAGTCAGTGTTTTTGATGCCCGGTTTAAACGAGCTATGGACGACATGAATTCCGCAAGATCCAATCTCTAGTAATTTTATACCGTCCAGGTCCGACTGCAGCTCCGCTTTTAAAAGTCGTAAAACTTTTGGCTCGTCAGATTTGGCCCGTCCATGGAAACTTGAAAGAGATTTTTTTGATGTCAACACAGTCCAAGCCTTCCATCAGTCCTGTTAGAAGATTTTCAGCTTTTAATTCATCTAAGAACAGGGACGTCAAATAACTTGATCGTACGTCATCGGTTTCTTCATCCCAGAAACGAATTATCACGTTCATTTGTTGAGACTGCACAAACTTATTCAAAGTTTCGTCAAATGATGCGACATACTGTTCGCAATTTTGTATTTTCGAAAACGAACGAAAATATCGAGCCAAACCGTGATTTATCACGTATGATACTTGTGTCATTCCTTGAACTTTTTCATCAGTTGACATTTTTTTAAGTAAGGTAACATCTGATTCAGCATCGCGAACCGATCAGTGCGTCATAACAGTTTCAAGGCACCAATAAACCTCGTTCATTGTAACTTCGTCTGGTAGGAGGTACGACTTCAAATTCCTGGTCTGAAAATTGTTGGATGTAAAAATATGATACAATCATGAAATTCAATAATCATCAGTCAGTAATAAAATATTACTTTATTCGCTGTCGCAACTGCCTTTGACGAAACACAATTTTCCGATTGATTTTCGTGCAACGACAAAGTCGATGACGTTTGATTTACAGCTTGAACCTGCAGACCAGCAGCCATTGTATCATTTTCTGAAACCACTGATTTGGTTCCAGTCAAACTCTCAGATAAAAGCCTAGTCGATTTGCGTTTACTGGCAAAAAATTCTGTGTATTTTGCTCCCTTTTCGTGGCTTTTAACGGCTTGGATTCCCATACTAGCTACCGAAATAGGTGCTGCACATAAACTGCACAAGGACAGAGTAAAGAAATCCCGTAAAACTTTCAATGCCTGTTAAAGAAGCTAAGGCAAGAGATGGGTTTTGTTGTAAGTAGGTAGTTGAACGCTTGAGCCTGGGAACCAATGTGCAGCCATGCATAAGGGGTAGCGAAGCTTGACGAACAGCCACGCGTGACGGGCGGCCTTGCATGACTGTGAGGGCTGTGCGTCAATGAGTGACTTGTGGGGTGTGCTGTCATCCGAGATGCTTTAAACTAATGGAGTGGTTAATCTTTTACGTAAAGCTATCATGCCGAGGGTAGTTTTTACGAGACTAAAATGTATGCATCTGGCGAGAGAAAGCACAGCCTTCAAAGCCTACCCAGCCTAGATGTAAAGCTATAGTGTAAAGGGCTGCATGGTAGGGGGTAGTTTGTGCACTGTCGTTTAATGATATCTTCTGGACACCAGGTGAATCTAGTTGTATAATGCCTTGTCCTGATATGGCTGTTCTTTCAGGATGGACCTTTCCTTTCCTACCATGGAACTTTTATGAACCGATTATATTGTATTCATCGGTCCGGAACCGGCTGTTGGAGCACCCGGATGTTTATGAAGAGGATTCTTGGCAATCCCAAGAACATACCGAACGCTGGAGGTTGAGGCCTGGAATGGCAAACTCTATTCAGTTACTTTCTGTGCCGTTTCTTAACGCGATTAAGCGTTGGGGAGCATCAGAAAAGATTACTTGTTGGTTTGTGTATCGGACACTCCGCCCTGAATTATCACTTGTGGAGGATAGAGACTGAGTAAGACTTAGCCAGGCTTTGCTTTGAGAAGGATGAGTCTGCCATTCGCGAAAGCTCGAACAGGAAAATCTAAGCGGCAAACCACTAGGCAAATTGCTGAACCTATAGGGCGTAGTAGGTACAATTGGCCATGTAAGTGCTTGCGGTACTTTTGGATCCCATGGCTCACCAAAAAGGAAGAAGAAGACCCCTAAATATTAGATTTCTTATTAAAAGTCAATCGCTTCCTGATTTAGTGTGGTAGCTTGAAAATTTAGATTTCATTCTTTGGTGAAAGATACATTGACCGTTTACCTTGGGTTTATGCTTTGCGCTTCTTCTTGGCAGCAATCATAAGCTTCGAAGAGAGATATCTATAGAAGACCAATTGTAGTTGTGTCGTCGTTTCTTCTTCTTATGATGGGAAAGATAACATCGCCTTCGGGTATTTTAAAAGATCCTAAATTTTGATATCGTAGGGGTAACACTACTAGGGTACTAGGATCTGCGATGGTATGATCACATATTCCGATTGGACAAAGTATTTCTAAGTGTGTGGGATTTCTTTAGCCAACAGCCCATGCTGCAATCTATCTATACTAGTACAAATTCTACATTCGGTCGATGCCTCGAATACAGCTAGGCCTCGCGACAAGGTTCAAAACCGTACCTTAAAACTCATCGTTGATGACATCTATCTCTTCTCTATGGACTCATTGAGCTACAAGAATTCAGCAGACATGACCAAATTTAAGCTGGTACTTTTGACGTTTCTTTCCCTTTCTCAATTTTTTCGGCATGTTGCAGCTTGCCATTGCAGTATGGTCATTGCTAGAAAAGCGGCAGGAGCGTTGAAAGCCATAGGCCATTCGTACACTCAGGAGGCACTCTACACGCTATCCTTGTGCAAAAAAAGCTTTCTAGAACCATGGCCCCCAGTGTAGGGTGGCCTATAACTTTCAGCGTTTCTGACACTTTCTCCACAGATGGTCGGACCTTATCATGTATCCTAGGAAGTATTCTGACGCCTCGGCCAGGACGGTATGCCGCATGTTGCCCGTAAAACTTTTGGGCCCACTTACGACCTACCCATGAGGTAGGACTACTACCCGCACTAGCTTTTTTGGTGTACCTAGCTTGATCAACGCCTCAACTATTTTCTTCCATCTTGCCGGGTTTAACGCAATTTTTACGAAATGGGAGCACGAGCTCCCGCTGTTTCCATCGTTCTGTCAAAACCCCCTGTGAAGACTTCAGCTGCTAGCTTGGTCGCAGGAAACAGGAAAAATTACATATTCTATATTATAGGCAAGAGCAGGTGATCTGGCTAGGGCGCTTCACCTTGACCGGTGGCAATCATTTGATATGCTTCGCACCAGGGGTCAGCGTCCTTGGCAGCCTTTTTCTCACTTACTTATACCTCTTGAGAAGCTCGTCGAAACCTGGACGGATTTCTTCGGCTTATCCTTCTCGCTTTCATGCAGGCCCTTCGTCATTTGTCAATAACTAAGTTCCACCAAAAATTTGATGAATGTCGACGGTGTACACATCCCTCAAGTAATGTCGATCACAGATCTTCTTCCACTCCTTTGAAAAGTGTTTACACCTACGATGTTGACTAACAGCACGTTCAGTCGCGGGAATACTGCTAGCAGTATGCATCGTCTTGCATTCGTTTGTCGACAGCCGAAGTATTGAAGCCGCTCGCTATTATATATGTGGCTAATCTTTCCAACATCGACTCATCATCATCATTGCGCTCCTTTAATCCCTCATGGGACATAGGGCGGAAACAGTTGCCCTCCAGCGGACTCTGTTTTGCGCGACAGCTCTCAGCTCCGACCAGGATCTCCCAGTTGTTGCGGCTTCTTCTAGTAGGGTTCTCTTCCACGTTGTTCTAGGTCTTCCGACTCGACGGGATCCTTGCGGATTCCAGTCGAGGGCCTGTTTGGCTAGATTTTCGTTTTCGCGTCGCAAGGTGTGGCCAACCCAATTCCATTTCCTTCGTCTGATTTGGTCGTCTATCCTTTCTTGGCCGGCACGGCGCCATAGTTCTTCGTTTGAAATTCTATCCTGCCAGCGGATTTTTAGGATACGACGCAGGCATCTGTTGACGAAGACTTGTAGGCGCCCTGTGATGAATTGGGTGACTTTCCATGTTTCGCAACCGTACAAAAGTACTGCCTTCACGTTGGAGTTGAACAGCCGCAATTTGGTGTTAGTTGAGATCTCCGTTGATCTCCATATGCGGAACAGGCATGCATATGCGCCTCGTGCTTTATTTATTCTGGAACTGACATCTTCTTCTGCACCGCCATTTTCGGTAATAATACTACCGAGGTAGCAGAATTTATCGACCAGTTCCACGTCACGGTTATTCAACGCAGTCCGTTCAATGGTGTTTGCATTTATCCGCATTTCTTTAGTTTTAGATGGATTTAGCCTTAAGCCTGCTGGACTACTTTCTGTTTCCAAATTGTTAATCATGTTTTTGAGGTCCTGGTGTCTGTGGGCCAGCAAACAGATATCATCTGCGTAGTCGAGATCCTTAAGGCGGTCTAACAAACCCCATTGTATGCCGCCTGTTCTACTATCTAGAGCGCCGACAAGGATGCCATTTATTACTATAAGAAATAGTAAAGGCGAGAGTAGGCATCCTTGTCGTACTCCTGAGCTCACCTCGAAGCTGTCGGATAATTTTCCATTATGGAGAACTCTGCATTTGGAATTGTTATATAGGGCTTTTATCAGTTCTATTATTTTATCAGGCAGTCCACGTCACGTAGTGCCTGCCATATAAAGCTCCTATTGACCGAGTCGAACGCTTTCTCATAATCTACGAAAGCAAGGTAAAGGGCAGATCGGAATTCAGTAGACTGCTCCACTATTATTCGTAAGGTGTTGATATGATCAATACATGAGCGGCCCTTCCTGAATCCGGCCTGCTGCCTCCTAAGCGTTCGGTCTACTGCCTCACTTATCCTAGATAGTAATATATGGGACAAAATTTTGCCCACTGTAGATAGTAAACAGATGCCTCTCCAGTTGTCGCATATTGTTAGGTCCTCCTTTTTTGGTATTTTGACTATGATACCTTCCGTCCAATCCACCGGAAAGGTACAGGTGTTCCATGCTATTTCCAGGATTGGCTGAAGCGCATCTGCTATGAGGCTTGAATCGGCTTTCAACAATTCTGGCGGGATGCCATCTTTCCCAGCTGCTTTACCATTGGCCATCGCATGAATTGCGGTTACTATTTCCGTCTTGGATGGGGCTCGGGTGGTGATTCTTATAGGCTGTGCATTGTTGCTGGTTTCCTGAGGTTCCTGGGTAAATGAACCATTCAGGGCGGCGAAGAAGTAATCTCTCCAACTTTGGAGCTGCTCCTCGTCGCTGCACAGCAGCCTTCCATCCGCACTCTTAACGGCATGCTTTTTAGTAGAGTGCTTTCCCGTGAGCTGTTTAGTAATTTGGTACAGCACCTTACTGTTGCCTGTGTTTGCCGCGTTTTCCGCTTTTTCTGCGAGCTCATTTATCTGCTGCCTTTTATCACGCCGGACACTTCTCTTAACCTCCCGGTGTAATTGGGAGTACTCCCATTCCAGTTGGTAACGTCTTTCGGGGTCGCTTGTAGAGTTTACGTCATTTTTTAGGGCTCTCCTGCGTTCTATTTTTTGCCAGGTTGTGTCCGAGATCCAGTGTTGCTGGTTTCTTGGGACATAACCGATGCTCATTTCCGCAGCCGTCAATATTGCGCCCTTTGTCCTACTCCACCGCTCTTCAATATTTGTGTCGACAGAAACGTTGTGCTGGTTTAATATTTGTTGTAGGTTTCCAGCAAATTCTCGCTTTTTACCGCTCTCCCGCAGAAGGTCTACGTTGAACCGTCTACGGTTTATAGCATCGCGCTGTACGTTTCTGATTGCGGCGATTTTAAGGCGAATAGTTGCTACTACCAAATGGTGGTCGCTTCCAGTGTCTGCTCCGCTGAAACTCCTGACATCCTCAAGGATAGTTCTCCATCTGCGGCTGACGGCCATATGATCTATCTGATTTCTCGTTCTACCATCGGGCGATACCCAGGTCTCTTTGTGTATCTTCTTGTGACAAAAGTAAGTTCCACCTACCATGATTTGGTGGGAGCTACAGAAGTCAACGAAAAGCTCACCATTGTTATTGGTAACTTGGCTTAGACCTTGATTTCCGATTGTTTGTTCAAGGCCGGTGTTGTCACGGCCGATCTGTGCATTTAAGTCACCCATTAATACAATGATGTCTCCCCTTGGAATAGAGCGAAAAACCTCATTCAGCCGCAAAGAGAACTCGTCTTTGGTGTCATCTTCAGCGTCTTCAGTTGGAGCATAGCATTGAACTACCGTAGTACTTCTTAGTCTGGTACGCAGACGCACGGTAATAATCCTCTCAGAAACTGGTGACCAGCTAATGAGGCTGGACCTGGCTTCTTTGGTGAGTATTACACCAACGCCACTCCGACGGCTTTCAGTTTCGTTTCTCCCAGAATACAAAAAGGACTCACCATTTGGGCAGATATGTTCACCCGCATCGGGCCATCTGGTCTCGCTAAGTCCCATGATCTTGATTTTATATCGATTCATCTCGTTGAGGACTTCATCCAGCCGTCCCTCAGCCAGCAGTGTTCTCACATTCCATGATCCGATTCGTGTCCTTGTTCGAAAAGCAAAGGTCGTCGTCGTGTTGTCCATCCGGTTCCGAGGCATTGTTTGCCGATTCGTAGCAATGGTGTTTTTTATGGGAGCGGGTTGCTAACCCTCAGCCCAACCGACTTAAAACTCTGTTTTGTGGCGCAGAGAGTTCGCCATTCGCCCGTCTCCCGTTAGCTCCTTCCGAAGAAGTACCCCAGGGGGCACCGCGGGGAGGTGGGATTAGGACTTGCTAACAGGTCTGCTAGGTGTTTGTCTGCAGTGACTTTTCTCGGGTTTTGGCAGAGGTGGCAAATCGGGTACCACCACTTTCCGAGGTCTTTGTTAGCCGTTTGCCCCCCACTATTGCTCGCTATTATATCTGTGGCCAATCTTTCCAGCATCGACTCATATTCGTCCAATATCAAACGTGATGCCGGATAGCAGCTGTAGACGTGCCAATAGGCTTCCCAACTAAGAATTTTAGTAGGTACTGGGACACTTAAACCTGGGAACCAATTTGCGGATTAGGTTGAATTTTTACTTAGTAGGCAGTACTCCTCCTTGTTCAACTAGTAGTTTGGTACTGCCAAGGTTACAGCCTTTGCCAACTGGCTAGCGGAATTCACTTGTTTCAATAGGCATAACACTCTGATGAGGCTATCTCCCAACTAACACCGACGATTGTTTGTCTAACTCAGCTGACTGCTATTAGGAATATCGACTTTGCGAAATCGAAACCTCGTTTTGATTTGGATTTTTATTCAGTCGGCATCGTGAAAATGTCTTCTCATTGGTGTAAACTACTACAATATCCAGAAGTTCAAACGCATGTCGCACTACCTCAAAAGACACAGATAGTTTATCACATATTCGTATCTGGTCATAACTTGTCTTCTTCAATCGCTACATCGAAAATGTTTTTATTCATCAAACATAATCTTCACCACTTCTCAGCAATTTTCTGGTCAATTTCATAAGCAACAAGAAAAATCATGCCTCATTTTGCTCTCCTCACTTGAAAACTTTTTATCGCTCCCCATATTCCCATTCGGTCTTCATCCCCACCACCACCAACCAGCGCAACACCATAAACAGGAGAAATTCACCATAACAACAAGCTATAAAATGAAGACGAAATCCTCTCAGGTAGAAGAGAGAACGGTAATCATCTAAAATTGATGATGAATACCTGAGTGTGAACAAGTATGAAGGCGCAGACAGAGAGAAGTAGTTGTCCCCAGCGAGCGGTCCACAAACCTCAGCACAGCAAGAGCGATATCAGGTGTAAGGCAGTGGCGGGGGAGCGGGGAGCGTGCATTCCAGAGGTACTCGAGCTGTTCGCTCTCGGCTGGGCTCAAGTTGCCAAGAATAATAATCAAGTTTACGCTTGAAAGTTTGTTTCAAGAGTTCTCAACCACGTCGCTGTAGACGTCGTTATCGTCCACCCTTTCGAGAGTTGTTGTAACACGTTTCGGCATTCACACAATTGCACACCCTTCGACCCCTCTTTCTCTGTTTAAAAAAATAAACGGGTGGTTCTTAAGTAAGTTTCGCAAAAAACACAACTTTATAGTGTAAGAGGGTGTGATTGTTAATTTCTTTCGCTTTTTACTTAGTTTGGGGAACCACGAGTAGTACAATCCCCATTACATAAACCTCAACCCTCGCTGGGTTTTTTCTGTTATAGGGGTTGAAAAGGGTTTTAATTTTTCGAACTCCATAATCGACCCTGTTGTGCGAACGCGTAGTCTATTATTCCGCCCTGATAACTATTGACTTAAAGTGCTTTGAGGATGGGTGGTGGGTTGAGGATGAGGGGTGGGTTGAGGTACCATTACGTCTAACCGCGACGAGGATGAGTGGTGAACGGTGATGGTTATTTATAAAATTCCGAAATGAGGTGGAAAACTTTTGCTTGCTCCCTCCTCACCACCCTCTTCCCTACTCTTTCCACGTTGTCATCATCAAGTTTTTCTATTACCTCGCTCAGTCGCTCATGATGCGGCTAATTTCGTTCGTGACGCCATCGTTGACTTGTTGCTGGGTTAATCTCTCTCCATTCACCCTTATATCACAACCGCACCAACACCACCATGAGTTTTCTCGTCTACCTCTACCTTCCATCCCTCCATCATTCCATCTTTCAAATCTTCTTCAGAATCGCTCGTCAACAAGAAACGTCGGCAGCCACAGTTCCGGTTATCTTCTTACGCTTGTGTGGCTACGGAAAATTGAATTTCCTTCGAATAGGAAATTGTAAATTTTGAGTAATGGAGGAGATCGTTAGTTTGGCACCGAGCGTAAAGGAAATATGCCAGAATTTTCTATTTTATTAATTTCCGTCGTGCTTTATGATAAGCACGACATTTAATCGAGAGGATAATAATGAGGATGTTGATGGAGAGGGGAGATTATAAAGTGAATGGTAATATTGTGAGCCAATGTGGTTATTGGTTTTGATAAATCGTTTATAGTTGACTAGTTACTGACATCGGATCGGATGGGTAATTATAGTTCGTTAAGGAAATGAATTGAGGTTGCGCATTCTCGATTTTATTAATAAATTGATAGTGGGATGCTGAATTGGATCACTATTCACGAATGCCATTACGCCATTACGCCATACAGTCATCGCGGTGAAGCTTAGTTAGTATCACAAGCTAGGTGAGTCGTCCTCCATGTCCGGCGATCCTCAGTAACTCATTTCTCGATACGATTTTTGGGCAGCCCTTAACCAACATCATAATATAAGTTACGTGATTAGTCTTCTCATCGAAAACACTGTGTCCTCCAATCTAGGCTTGCATCACCCAAGAATTTTAGTAGGTACTGGAACACTTGAACCTGGGAACCAGTGGGCGTGACAGGTCGGGTTCAAGTGTCCCAGTACCTACTCATTTTCAATGGGGTCACCCTTGCTTGATTCCCGGATTATCAGAGATCCAAAAGCTAGTTAAAAGGCGGGTGTCGCATTCATGTAACGAAATATACAGAGTGCGGTAAAAGTCCGGCAACGGTCTGATATATCTTGAAGAGTAGGTTCCGTGAAGAAAAGTTTGGAGATATTGCTCAACTTTCTCTTCTTCTTTGATCCATTAGCTGGCGGACCGAGCGCGACGTCCCCGCAACGGATACACTGCTTTCGGTGCCGCTGGGTCTCGAACTCTATTCACGATCCGTTCCCATTCTTGCCGGTTTTTGGCGACGTTTCGAGCCTTGGTAACTGATAACCGTTGATTCTTTAGGTCACCCTCAATATTCTTTAGCCAGGTTTTCTTCGGTGCCGATCGCTGAATTCTCCAACTTGCAGGACGGTCTCGCCAGAGATGTTTACGTGGTAAGCGGTCATCATCCATTCGGCAAACATGTTCAAATCACCGTAGTCGACGCTTTTGCATTTCTTCTTCGATCAGTGTCTGCTGATCAAATCTTTGTCTGACTGTCTCGTTTCGAAGGCGATCGCGTAGGGAGACACCGAGGATCTGCCTCAAGCATCGCATTTGGAAAACCTCGAGCTTCTTAACGTCCAGTTTGAGCAGTATCCACGTTTCAGATCCATAAAGAAGAATTGAAAAGACGTACTTTTGTTTTGATGGAAATATTTCTTCGTTTCCATATGCACCACTTGAGCGAGGCGAATGTTGCTGTTGCCTGGCCGATGCGACTGTGAACGTCGGACGTCGATGTTACTTTCGTTTCCTCAACCAACGATCCCAAATATTTGAACCTCTAAACCTGTTCGATTTGGGTTCCATCGAGGTGAACACTGGCCCTCGATCCGTCCGTTGTGAGCACTTTGGTCTTGTCTGCATTGATTTTTAACCCGTATGACCGGGCGATGCAGGAAATGTCGTATAAGATGTCTGTTGCTTCGGCATCCGTGTCGGCGACCGTTGTTGTCGTCGTATCGAGCTCCGAGTCGTCCATCGAATGCTTCACGCATAATCGCGTCGATCACAACATTGAAAAGAAGTGGCGAAGCGACATCTCCCTGTCGGTGATGATTCTCAATGGCAAGTGTTCGGTTTCCAAGACTCTCCACAAGCTGTTCCAATCGATTCAATCGAAAGCGGAGTTGAAATCGATGAAAACGACGACGGTTCGTTTGCCGCAACGCATTCTTTCTTCCATTATCTGACGGAGTGGTATTCGCGTTCCAATTTAATTTTCTGTCGAACTTCTTTGTTCAATCGTCGGTATTGCTCAAAGTCGGCGTGTTTCATTCGCTTCCGCTGATCGCTGACAGCTGTCCGAGATCCATGGCTGCGTCCGTTTACGGATAGGTGGACACAACTCCATTGCACACTCCACAATAGACTCCGACAATGATTGCCTTTCTTCTACATCTATATCGTCCGGTATTGCGAACGCCGTGAATTTGTTGTATAATGCCATTTGAAACTCTCGCCCGATGGCCGGGTTTCGTAGGTACGTCCAATTCTTCTTGGCTGATGGTGGCACCGTTTTCTTCGCTATTTGTAATCGCATCTGCAACTTCGCTCGAACAAGATAATGGTCCGATCCGTAATCGGGCCCATGCATTGCACGTATGTCTTTAAGTGTCGATCGGAATGCTCAACTTGGAGGGTGGAAACGTTCAGACCTTGACACTGCTTTCCTCCTAACTAAAACTAGGGCGAGCGGGGCCTTTGCCTATCTTAGTCCTCTTCTTCTCCGGGCGGTCCGCAGATTCCTCCTCTGAGCGATTACTATTCAGCTCAGTTTTTTCCGGAGGGCTTTGTCCATAGTCATTTCCCTCTGACCGAGCTTGCGCTACAGACGGTTTCTGCGTTTAAATAATCATTTTCAGCGGCTGACAACCCGTCTGAACAACACTCTTGCCCACTGGCTCCGCTAGTTAAGGCAGTTGTTTTTTCTTAAGTCCAACTGGTCACTTGAGATGAAGCTGCCCTCACACTTGACGAGGTTAATGCAGTCTGAGTTGCATCAAGCTCTTTGATTTTCCTTATTATCTGTTTCCATAGTTGGATATATTTGGAAAAGTAGGTCATCCACAGCGTGCTTGTGTACTTTGCGAAGGCTTATTTAAACTGGAGGCCACCAGGTGTTCACAGATAGAATATTAGTGATCAAGCAAGAACCCTTTTGGCCATACATCTCTTAGTTGGTGGTTCATCATATCTCTCTGGCTATTTGAAGGTTCCTTTTTCAATTCCGGCTGTTCACCAACCAGCAGCACGTTGAATTGTGGACTTTTACTGATGTTGGAGAGCACCCCGCTTACAAAGTCTTCTCCAACGCTCTCTGCTGGACATGTAGCTAGTATTTTTCATCCCCTGTGATTTTCGGTACTTTTGGCAATCTTCGCCGGAGGTTCGAACGCTGCATTTCAGTGAATTTTGTCAAGTTTGCGTTTCAAGGAATTCTTTTACTTTAGTATTGTCGTTCGTGACCAGGGATGCTTAGACTGGCTGAAACAGAAAGGCTCTGCAAAGAAACAGTAAAACAAACCAAGCGACGAGAAGACTTGACAGAAAAGTGTCGGTACAGCAAGGCAACCAGCGCGTCACACCAGATAAAAAAGCGGATGGTTTCCTAAAGAATTCAGACGGTCGAAGGGTTGATTTCTCTGCCGGGTGACTAGGAAGATAATATAACAAAACCTTGTTACCATTGGAGAGATGATCAGGTGGTAAATCGACGAATCTAGAGATAACTACCGCTGACGCACACTGTTGCTTTAAAAGAGTTTATCGTATGATAATTCATTATACGAGATACACCAGTGCTATTACTGTAGGAGAGCTATAGTAGTTCCTGGGAGTGAACATTTTAACACATCAGGGTTACTATGGGAGCGTTGATCCAGGGTAATTCAAAACAATCCTATTCCGTCCGCCTCTTTTTAAAGGCGGATTGTCGAGAGCTCTAGAGTATCTTAGGGTTTTGGGAATAACACCTCGACACAGTTTAGGGAATATTTTCTTATCTATTCCTCACCACAGTAGAAAGTGACTTCTCCGGAACTAGTCCGGAAGAGAACTGCCTGCAGAATGTTGAGCAAGCTTATTTTATAGTCCAGCGAGAAAGCTTTTTTTTTTAAGGAGCTTTCATGAGACAACTTTCAGCTTTCAAAGAGAGAAAAACCGACTGTGGCTTTAATATTTACTGGGTCTGAAGTTTTTGGAGAGGGATTCTAATAACGAATCATGGTTTCTTACAATATCAATGACGAACTGTTAGTACAAAGCGTGATACTAGACTATCACAAAAAAAAACAATGTTGCCGCGTCACAGTTGAAGAGCGGCCTCAGTATCCGACTGATATAGAGAGTAATATTTGTGACTTTACTATTTTGAGCATTGAAGATGGTATTTTCAACTCTGACGCGACACTGACTTCGGCTATCGAATAGAAGATGTCTTCCTGACTTATTGTGCTTTTGTAGGCAATGGTATAAAATACTGTAAGGAATTGGTTTGAAAAGAGATGTAAAAAAAAGAATAAATATTATCTGTGTGAGAGAGTGAAAAAACGAGGGACCATTCTACTGCGTGGAATGAAACCATGAATCTATGGGATGGTAGTCAGGTACCTTTACCGACCGTGATAGCCATATTGTTGTAGTTGGTGCAGAGCCTCACCTTTGTAATTGTTGTTGGTGTTGTTGCTGGCACTTCACCATAGGACCTTTGGACAGGTTCGATAATTAGGCTACAAAGGTTTTGCTTCGGAAGCATGAGTCCTTATGTATTTTGGGCCTCAAGACTACAGTCGAAGCATAAAATACCTCCTAAGGTCTTGGAATCAACAAATATTACAGACTATGCTACAAATGACGGAGACGACAGCAAGTCTTTAGTAGGAAGGAAGGAATCAGATCTTCACGACTACTACGTATACGCTAGGTTTGGAAGGAGAGAAATTGTAGACTATGAAATCTTCTATATCTATAAAAATCTCATGCCACAGTGTTTGTTACCGAAACTCCTCCGAAACGGGTTGACCGATTTGTATGAAATTTTTTGTGTATATTTGGTAGGTCTGAGAATAGGTCGTAGGCTATTTTTTATACCTCTAACCAAAAAAAAACAGCTGAAAAATCCAAAAAAATGGTAATTTTAGGAATTTTCACTTCATTTTAGTTTCAATAGCTTCATGGCCTACCTATTGTTTGACAGCTTCGTAAATGTAAATTTGTCATTAAATTGAATCATTACATTTAAATGAAAATTTCAAATTTACGCAGCTGTCAAACAATAGGTAGGCCATGACGATAGTGAAAATAAACTGAAATACAATAAGCAATATAGTATACTGAATATACGTTAGATCCATGGCGGCCGTCTCAAGAAGTGGGATCAACACTTTCTTCACAACCCCCCGACATGGGTATCAATAGGGTGGCCGTCACAATAGGGTGGATTATCACTTTCTTTACAAATCCCTCGACATGTTGATACCCATGCAAGGGTATGATAAGTAGAATACCATAAACAATAAAGTACACTCAATATACTGTTAGATCCATGGCGGCCGTCTCAAGAGGGCAGAGTGCCACTATCTTCACAGCCACCTCAACATGGGTATCAAATGAAAGGGTATGATAAGAAGAATACAATAAACAATTAAGTACAATCAATATACCGTTAGATCCATGGCGGCCGTCTCAAGAGGGCGGATTACCACTTTCTTCACAATCCCCTCGACATGGGTGTCAAATGAAAGGGTATGATAAGTAGAATACAATTAGCAATATAGTATACTCAATATACCATTAGATCCATGGCGGCCGTCTCAAGACCCATGTACCCGCTCTTTAAGGCACTTAATCTGTGTAAAATTCATATCTCGAAAAATACCAAGTCAATGAATGGTTTTAATTGGCTACTATTGGCTTATGATTATGTGCAGCGAAGCGTATCGGGTCCCAGCTAGTAACTTTTATATTTTTTTGGCGTCTCTAAATTTTTTGTAATATTGAAAGGAAGTTTTTGAAATATAAAGTGGAAAGTCCTTGCTAAACTTACAGAAGAGTACAAATGTGCTATTTTTTAAATTAATTATTTATTGCATTTTATTCCCAAGCTGTTAAACTAAAACACTTTCTCTTTCTTTTACTTTACTTACAGATTACATCCTTCTCGCTTCTGAGACTTGACCAACAAGAGACTGGGGATGAAAAAACTCACTAGAATCGGTAAAAATGCAGGTGAGAGAGAAAAATGCCAATCAATTAGTTGATTAAACTCAAACCCCTCAGCTCGAGAATTCATTCATGTGGGAAACACATTTCCAAACACTTTTGCTGCTACCACCAACGGGGACGCACCCAAAAAGCAATAAAAATATTTCCTCAAACACCCCTTTTGCCTCACTCGAACATTCTTTTTAAATACTCCACAAGAAGCAATTGACATAAGAAGCAGCGGGAAAAAGAGTTCTTTATAGAGAAACTTCCTTAGTGAAGAAGTTCAATGTACTGAAAAGGAGCAAAAAGGTGCCAAGAAAGAGCAACAATAAAAATGGGGAACTATAGAAAAACTTTAAGTATCGAACACAAGAACCACCAGTCGATGAAACAACACCCTTTTTTTATGTGGTATACAATGGAATTGTAAAACTACCCCCTAGACCCCCCTCCATCAACAAAAAGTCCTAGAAAAGTTTTATGCCATCACGTTTTGCACACATGTACACCTTTTTTAATACCTGTTGGTGTAAGGAGCATTTCCATAAAAGGTAAAGGTGCACAGCACACATTCCAGGTCCAGAATCTTTATTTATGGATTATGGCATCTGTTGCTAGCTGTACGTCACGCCGCCGAGGGAAACACTAGATGTCACGTGATATGGTTGGCAGGAGACTTCTTTGTACTGGGGGTTTTTTTGGTCCTTTTACCTCGGATACCTCTTAAGATGGCAATGGTAAATGGTGGTGGTGGGGATAATGTAAACAGAAACAAGAAGGACCATGTGTACTGAAGAAGGAGTCGGGGACGAATGGTCTGAAAAGATGCTTTTGCACCAGCAGCAGTAAATCTTTTGGGTTTTGAGCGGTTTTCGTTTCTTTTCATAAAGTTTTTGGGCCAATTTTATGCTTTTTCGCATCGGTACCCTAGCCCACACCCCCACCCAACTAATGTGTGTCCCCTACGCCCAAAACTTTTTAAGGGATGAAATTGAGGTTGAGAAATTGCGTCGTAAAATGTTGAGTGTGAATTTTAAAGTAGGTAAAATGTAAATTGTGTGTGTGCTTCTTATTGAATGTTTCTTCGATGGTTTTTGTTTTCGGAAATTTTTGTGATCATATTCTGTAGGGGTGGTTCCTATGCTGGGTGCTTTGTAATGCCTTAGAGAGATATTAGTAGGTCTGGGGGGAAAAGTTTTTCTAAGTAAAATTCAACTGGTGTCAAAATGGATTTATTTAAACCAAATATGGTCCATGGTTTTCTAGCCTAGGCTGGCATCCAGCAAGTATTTTAGTAGGTACTGGGACACTTGAGCATGGGAACCAGTAGACGTGGCAGTAGGCAGAGTCAAGGGGGCGGACTAGTAATAAAAAGTGTGATTCCTAAGTTTGACATTACCAAGTTCCAAAGGTAATTTACATACTTTGGATAGGATGGATGTAACAAAACTTCGCGACCAAATTCTCCCAATTTTTGATAGATTCATTAAAGAAGTGTGTGCTGAGCGTTGACAAGATAGAAGAGAAAACCTTTCCTAATTATTCAATTCGGGCCGTTTTTTTCATTCAATTGCCTGGCGTTACCTCAACAGTACAGTTAAGAATCAATCGTCAAACCAACTATAAGTACCTCATGCTGGATAATTCCCACCACGGACATCACCACTATTCCAACGTCAATTGGCTCACTATCTCTTGTCTAGGATCTTTGGCTCTTTTGATTGTCGTACGTGACCCTTTGAGTAAGACCTATGGATTGCGCAGATAGAAAGACCCAACCTCCGCTGGAAAGATGGCGTAGACCACAGGTAGTAGCACGTAAGTTGTTTCAATCGACCTCTTCATACAAAACTTTTTGTAACACTTGAATAATTTTTGTATGAAGAGGTCGATTGAAACATATTCCAAACAGTATCAAATGCACAGTGTCTGATCCTACCCAAAAGCTAGATAACTGCAAAGAAAATGTTCAGTTGTCTTTTCAGCAACGACAGTGGGCGGAGCATATGATTCTCAATCTTGCCGCATGTCACGCAATATGTCCATTGCACTGAATTTATCACGATTCTGGCAATGTCCGGTACCATTTTCCCGACATCGTGTAAACTTTACTTATTGTAGTTAGACCAAGTGTTTCAAGACTTAAGGCATGATGTTAGACCTCTACTTGGAACTTTTTTTCTCTTCTGTGTTGAGGTATTGGGTCCAATTCTATCGCGGTCACATGCTTGGCCTATTGTACTACACCTATATACCTCATATTTGTAAGCCACATCACTTGAACTTGTTCGGCAGTCTGCCTAGTGGCTTGTCACTTAGACTTGTCTGTTTGAGCTATCACAAAGCACATACAACGAACATAAAGGGCCGACTGATCCTCCTCAAGGCCTGCAGTTTGGGTACTCCGCACTTTCCATCCGCCATAAGTGGTAATTCAGGTCGCAGTGTCCGGTAATCAAGCCAACAAGTGTAGCCAACAAAATAGGTAATGCAGCACTTTGGCTTGGGAAAAAATCAGTCTGCGGCGATGGAGACGTGAAGGAATAGTAGTGTAAAGGTGACATTTGAGCTTAACCTATGCTTGGATTTGAAGAGCCTTAGCAGGCTACAGTAGACTTTGTTGGCTTTTAGCAGTTGTGCACGTATTTCTGGTTCCATGTTATTATCGGCTGGTGATCCAAGGTAGGTAAATGATTTTACTACATCAAATTGTCGCAATTAAGCACTATTAATAGGTGCAAGAATGAGATTGATTCTTCTCCATGGTGACTTCCCTACTCCTAGGGAGGTTAGGGAAATGAATACCAAATCAATTTTAACGACGGGCTTGGTACAATATAATGATTGGATGAAGCTATCGCCTGGAGTTGGCCAATCCAGGCTTTAGCCTCCAGCATTTGGTGAGTTTTAATCAAGTCCGATAGGCAAGAACCTTTTTCAGGGAACTACTGGGTTCTTCAATAGACGGTTGTGGACCGGCTTGGTGTGCTCCACCTCACCTACTGCATTCACTCGCCCACTTTGCTCGTTGATGGTTACACAAGGTCCACTCAGAGTTAACAGCGTTACCATGTGTGGGAGGCGTTATATTCGAGGATCCGCCATCAGGTTGCACAGCAATCCCCATAAGACAACTATCTTGGAGCTTACTACTAAAAGGAAATCCATGGTGATATTTTTTTTATAACACACAGCAGGGTTATGTAGGTCCTAGTCTGGCAGAGTTTTGTTGTTTCTCTCGATGCTCCAGTGACTTACTACCTACGGAAAGCCGCCTGGCTAGGCGATAATATGATTACCCTGTCCCCTGGCCTTGGATTCGTCTGGATCACTAAGCAGGATTTTGAGGTTACATTTTTGGAGGGTTAACGAGGGGAAAAAACTCCAAAGACTTGGACTTCACTAGACTTGGATTTAGAGCCGTGTATGATGTATAGATCAGGTGACATCAGATCGGAGTTTTATACAGAGCCTTGTGTAGCATTTGGGAGCCTACTGTTGGTCTTGTGGAGTTGTGCTTTGAAGTAGTTCCTCATCTACTTGGTAGGCAATAATCGCCTTTCCTTAACCCTTCGTTTATAGAGTTAGGCATGTGATAACGATCTAAAAGATATGGCCTGGCAAGTATTTCCACTATCAGTGTAGCTGTGAAAGGCTGCTGGATGTTGATAGTTTTCATGAAGATTACAAAAAGAGCGGGTGATGGAACTGACCTCTGAGGAAGACCGGTAGATGTGATGTGAGGTTCAGATTCATCGCTACCCAATACTATCTTCATTGAACGGTCAGAAAGAAATGAGGTATTAAAATGGTTAATTATTTTCTTTTCGTCCTTACATTTTGAGTGCTTTTTCCTAAATTTACTTGGCAAGTCCTCCAGCAGTAACTAAACCAACCCCTGCTATTTTATCTACTATCTCTCTAATATTTTTTTAAAGGTCAAAGAGTGTAGAAATATTTAATTTTCAAGGTGACACACTCACAAAATGGATTTATGTGTTCCCAACGAAAATAAAGGTGAATTTCAAAATATATTTCATCGTCCGCTGGGGCCATTAATCGTAATTTGTCATGTGCTGTCGGGGCATCGTAAATAGGCAACACAAGTTTACCTTTAAATTTTGCCTTCGTTACATTTTACACACAACATTTCAAATCCCTTGGAGCTATGGTGATTACAGGAATCCATACTTCACTATACACCATAACCGTGTTGCGTGTTAGTAATTACCGAGAATATTGTCATTTCATTTTAGAAATCGCTTAAAATAATTTCACAGAGAGAAAATGAAAATTGTATTTCTTGGAATTCGAATGCCACTTGGGGGTGTCTGGGTGTTTGCTTAACAATTTTCGTCGTAATAGTTTTTATGGTTTGAGACTATAATTGTCAGCGGTTTAAGCTAGAACCAAATGAAGATAAGAGCACTGTCATTAGGCTTCAAGCGTGAGTTGGATCAATTTTAGACACATGACCGTCGCTCATGACCTAGCTCTCACGCTCAACCGCCCCTATACCTACTAATGCAATGCGCTAAATTACAAATACTGCAACTAGGTTAACGAGTAATTTGATTCGCAGAAGCAGTGGAAAAATAACTTTCATGAATTGCTATATGTCAAGCTTAGTGAGGAATTGGAGACTCCACAAATATCTGATGATGATTCTACACTAGCCCCACCTAGTTTTAGTTTAAAAGAGTTTAGCAAAGCCATAAACCGACTCACTAACAAAGACGTCTGGAGCGTGGATGGTATCCTTATAAATTTTGACCAAACATGGAGGTTCAATGGAATTTTGTAACTAAGATAGCAGGAATCAATGATAGAAGACTGTAAAAACGGCATCCTGTTCCCCACCACCTCAAGCTTTCATAGCATAGCGGTTGCGTAGTGGTCAAAGGGGGCCATAAGAACCCAGAAGTCTGCAAACGCCTTAAGTAGAAGGCACAACTCTGCCAAAGGTCCCTAAAAAGGGAAGTAAAGGAAGTAAAGAAGAGATGAAAAACGGCAAGAGACCGCTCAGTGAAGAAGGGCCTCGGAAAGGGAGAATGGCTGGAAAGAAGGGTCTGTCTGAACTAAGGTAGAGCGGCAAATACGCCAAAGAATGATAATGCTGAGTGTGGTTATCAAAAGTAGTCTAGGCAGGGGTAAGGCGCCTGACTACTAACCCAGAGGTCCCGGGTTCTAATCCCGGCAGCGCCATGGTCCTTCGCCTTTCCCACTTTCGCACCTACATAACTTTCCTTCTTTCTTCTGCCTTCTTTACATTCCTGATTCCTCCTATCGTAGCCTCCCTAGTCCTGCCCCGCTCCACCAAGCGCATGTCATCGGTTGGTTGAAGAGATTCGTTTCAGGAGGCATAGCACTCCAGCGAGTTGCTTTCGATGCCCCGATGTCAGAATCGCGAAATGGTGAGGAGTAGGTGAAAAAAATATCGAGGCTAGGTTCCTTCCTTCACTTCTCTCTCTATCTCTTCTCTCTATCTTCCGACTAGAGCTGCTGTTCGACATTGCACTCTATATGAAAAAAATAGATTGTCGAACAGTACAAAAGGGCTTTCCCTAAGCCCCTAGTCTATCACATAAAAAAAGCGAGATAATCTACGTGAAATTCCTGAGGAAATCAGTTCGTACGCTTTCTTAAGGTCAAATCCTGACCAGGAGAAGCAGCACATGGTACTAAGAAACGTATTTTGCATTGCATCTAGAAAAAACCGCTACAAGCAGGAAGGCCCGCATAGGATGGGTTGTTTGCCGAACAAGTGCTGGAAGTTCGAGCATAGAGCAAACATTTCCACCAACACCAAGAAAATAAAGGAATTGTGGAGAAAAGTGGCATATTTCCAAAGACTGTCCCAAGAGCCCTAAATGCCTATTATGCCAGGAATTAAGGAAAAGCAAAAGTACCGACGGCACGAGCAGGAGTAAGTACCCACTATTCAAGAAAGCACTGAAACGTGAAAGAAGTGAGCATTATAACGACTTCATGCTACAGCGCCCAAAACTTTGAAGACGCTCGCGACACTTTTTGTGGAATGACGACGAAGGGTTGGCCTCAAGGCAAAAGGCCATGAGAAACTTCTTATAAAATATAAGGAGGCGAGGAGAGATGCCATCCAAAAGAGTAACATGGAGTACTTTTACAGCCTGTCCGAGAAAACAGATAGTAACCCATGTGAGGGTGGTCACAGGGTAGTGAAGTCGTCTCACATGGTAGTGATGATAAAGAGTAAGCGTGTTTTTTTTTTATGTGGCAGTGCTAAGCTCAGGAGTCACCCTTTGTACTACTAGTCCGTCATGTCATTTGTCACGTCATGGTGCAATGTCTAGCTGTAAGCTTAGTACGGGGGGATGGGGAGGGGTATAGGTTAAGGGTTAAAAGGTACGGGGGGGTATTGAAGAAGGTGGTGATGAACCCTGCGTTTGAACTCTTGGATGTTGTAGGAGCTCGGAAATACTGACTGCGAGAGATTATTCCACAGTCGAGTTGTTCTATTAACAAACGAATTCATATCCTGTTGAGTGCGTGAAAGGGGGAGTTGCAGGTGGAGGGAATGAGACGAGTGGGCTAATCTGGTGTTGCGGGTATAAGATTGCCGTGGAGGCAGGAGAGCGTTTAACTCGGAGGAACAGTCACTATGATAGTAGCGATAAAACTTTGTCAGTGCTGCTACATTCCTACGGTGGCTCAAGGGGTCGATGGTGGAGCAGGCGGTGTCGTCATCAATTAACTTGCGTGCCCTTTTTTGCACCTTATCTAACCATGCTAAGGTGGTTATTGGGGCGCCGCCCCAAACTAGGGAGTTATATTCGAGAAGAGGCCGAATGTAGGATTTATAAATAACAGCACGGGCCGATGGCTGGAGGAGGAACTTACACCTCTTAAGAAATCCCAGGCACTGGGATGCTTGTTTGGCGATTTGGAATATGTGGTCATTCCATCGCAAGTCTTTGGCTAATGTCACGCCTAAGATGTGTAAGGATGGTTCAGCCATTAGTTGAACTTCATTCACTTTCAAGGGTGGAGGGGTGTTGAACTTCTTTTTGGAGATAAGACAGTACATGGTTTTGGCGGGGTTGAATTCAACACGATTCTTCTTTCCCCACTCTAGAATGAGTTTAATGTCGTTATTAATCGACTTGGACATTAGTTCGCGATCATCAAGACAGGATCTGGCATGAGTCTGTCTTGTATCGAAGCTGTACGAGTAACGTAGAGTACCGTCGTCAGCAAAGCTGAGAAGTGGGTTGGAGGGGATTGAAAGAAGGTCATTTATAAAGATGAGAAATAGGGCCGGTGATAAGATTGACCCCTGGGGGACTCCCGCAGAGATCGGGTGGGATTTGACGCCATCCAATACTACTTTGATTGAACGGCCGGAAAGGAAGTTCTCGATCCACTTCTGTAGAAGTGAGTCGACTCCAATAGCTTTGAGTTTAGCTAACAGGGCTGGGTGCCAAACTCTATCGAAAGCCTTGGAGATATCTAGAGCAACCAGACTAGATTCACCGGATCCATGCAGACTACGGCTGAGGTGTTCTGTAAGACAGACTAAAAGATCGCCAGTGGATCTTTTTTGTCGGAAGCCATACTGTCTGTCGTTAATGAGTCGGTTGGATTCTAGATATCCCATAAGCTTTTTGTTGATTATCGTCTCCATGGTTTTGGAGAGAATAGAAGTAATTGCTATTGGGCGGTAATTGGAGGGAAGGCTGGAATCACCCTTTTTCGGTATGGGCTGAACATGGGCAAGTTTCCAAGAGTCGGGATAAACTCCGGAGAAATATGACAGGAAAAATAATTTGCGCAGAGGTTTAGCCAAAGGTGAGGCACATTGTTTTAAGACGGTAGGGGGTATATTATCGGGTCCAGTGGATTTGTTGACATCGAGCTCCTTGAGGCACCTGTACACCTCGCGAATCCTAAAGAAAACCCTGTCCATTAAATGAGCGCTGTGCTCGAGGACCGGGGGTAGCGTATCATTTTGGGGTAGAGAAGAATTCGAAGCAAACAGAGGTGCTAATAAATTGGCCTTGGATTTGCTGTCTGTTATTACCTTCTCATTGTGAATAAAGGAAGGGGTTGAAGTTGTTGTGAAATTCTTCTTGATGGAACTTACCAAGGACCAGAAGTTTTTGCTACCGGAGGTTGCATTTAGGAGTTTACTTCTCAATTTGTTGTCAAATAAGGTTTTGACTTTCTTGATGGCGGTTTTACAAGAATTTCTTTGTTGTATGTACTCTAAACGGAGCGATTCACTCGGGGAGCTCTTGTAAGCTCGAAATGCGGCTTCTTTATTTCTGATTGCATTCATACACTCCCGATTAAACCATCTGTTGGGCCTAGGCTTCACAGATTTGGTAGAGTGGGGAATGAACAAATGCATTCCTGCCTGTATGATCCTGGTGATACGGATAGCGGCAGAGTTGGCGTTTCTATTCCGGAAACACAGATTCCAGTCTGTAGACTGGAAAAAATTAATAAGCCCCAGCCAATTGGCCTTCCCATAATGCCATACAGTTCTTCGAACTGGTTTGGGAGGGGTGGGAAATTCGAATGGGAAATTAGCGCTGATTAGGCAGTGGTCTGAATTGCCGAGAGGTGAATCAACTTCGACGGAGTAACGTGCTGGATGAGAAGTAAGGAAAAGATCAAGGAGATATCTTCCTTGACCAGCAACATCAGGGACTCTTGTGGGATGATCCACAATTTGTTGCAAGTTATTGATGTCTGCAAAGAGCTCGACGTCCTTGCCAGAAATACTGGTGCCATTTGAGTAAGTCAGCCATTTAACGTTGTGAACATTGAAATCACCCGCAACGATGATTTCACACTCAGGATTGGACGACAAAAATCCCGAGATTTGTTCGGAAATAGTATCAAAAGATAAGGTGGAGGCTTCGTTACTTATGTTAGGACTTCTGTATAGGAAGCAGAAGAATATGACGTGGCTTTGTAAAATGATTTCAATCCAAAGATAATTAAAATCGGAAGTCGCGCTGGAATATATTTTATAATAAGCCACGTCGTCCCTAACATAAATGGCAATACCCCTATGGGGAGAGAGATTGTGCACTAAAGTGTATCCCGAAACCTGGTAATGACCGAAGTCATTATCGGGTGATATTTGGGTTTCACTAAGTGCGAAGATTGGGGGTTTGTAATTAGATAAGTGGCACTCAACAAAAGAGAAATTCGCATGAAGTCCACGAATGTTACAAAAGTCAATACCAAAACTTGACTTGTAACGGGACTTCGGTTGCGCAGGCTCAATCGCCACGTTCTCGGGGATATTTCCCGGCATTACATTTGCCGCAACCATCAGAGTCAATAAAATTTGTCCTCGTCAAAGTGTTATGCCTTTTGAGGCGGGGCAAATTTCATCGACCGACAGATTTTAGCCGCGGCACCTGCAGGACCGAGATGTGAGAGAGGGTAGGGAGCAAGGGTACTTACTTGTGCCGTTCGTCGGTCCGGTCGGTCGTTGAGTCTATTGAAGGGTGATGGGCCTTCGCGTTAGACCGCGCTCGTTATTTTTTTTTTGTTTTGTCACTGTTTTTTTTATTAGTTTTTTTGTGCACTTTTTTATTCGATTTCTCGCACTCTTTTTGTGTAACAGTTTTGTTTTTTTTTTTTGTTTTTTGTCGGCGCGTTTTTAGGGACCGGGACAGCACACGTCCGTTCTCTTCGCTGTCCTAACCCAAACTCGTGTTGGTTGTGTTATACTCACGAATAACTTCCCTAATAGATCCTGTTATGCTCAAATAAATACTGTACTCAAGATCTGTGAACGGGAAACGGAATTTTCATTCTACAAAACAGTGACACGACCAGTACTGTGTTATGGTAGCGAGACTTTGACTATGACCCAGGACATAGAGGAACGAGTCAACAGGTTTGAGAGAAAAGTTGTACAACCAGAGAGGATGGATGGCAAAGGAGATTCGACTCGACAATGAGTTGTATGAAATTTTTGACGACAAACAACTCTCAACCTTAATAAAATTTACAGACTAGGGCTAGCCGTACATGTAATCAGGATGGAAGACAACCGTATCCCAAAACGGCATCAAAACCCAGGAGGAGACGGACAAACTCTGTGATGGCTAACATCCGAAACAGGAGAACTGTTGCAAGGGACCTTCAAACTTGGAGAAATGCCCTAGTGGAGGCCAAGGCTCGAATTGGGCTGTAGAGCCATTGGATAGGATAGATCGATGGAAGGATCATTGTCATTGAAATTCACTCAGATGCGTGAAACAAGTGCAGCAGCAACTAGTCGTACTATTATATTGCTAAAAAATGTCACGCCTGTCAACAAAAATGATCTGACCAAACCGGTTTTGATTCCCAGTCCAAACCGACCCAATACCTACTTACAAGATCTACAAACACTGCGATCTACGAATGCCTTGTATGACTGAAATTTCTGCTTGATGGATGGATGGCTTGGCCTCTTATGCTCTGTTTTGGGATACCAAACTAGATGACTTCGGTTTGATATCAGGAACGGCGAAAGGAGCAGTTCCGATAGGCCAAGATCGGATCGTGAATTTTAATTAAGTGGTAACTAGAATTATTATTTAAGAGCTTCCAATGACTTCAAATCTGTTATATGGGTGATTGTCATGAAATGGGGGTAGTGGCTGGCTGGCCGTTGTTCTCTAGCTACAACGCCTCAAACAAATTTTTTCTGGGGTGAAAATCTCCATCCAGTAATAAAACATTCTCTCCTTCATCGCCTCCCGCGGCAAGCACTCTTGAACAAAATGGCGGCCCTTCGACTACCGAAAATGTCGCCTCCGTAACCTGTCCATTTTCCGCTTTTACGTCACGGCACTACGTTTACGGAAAAACAGTGCATTATTGCCGCGCGCCTAGGGTCTCAAACGATAGCAGCAGTGTTCCGAAACTGATCACCGGTATGTATTACGCGGGCGGATACCTGCTTAGTTAGATGTCAGTGTTTACATTCTGACTGTTGTTTGTTGCAAATTTCAATAAAAACTATAAGAATAGCGCACACGCAACGACAAATTGGTTGTCAAGTGGCACTAAGTAGTGAAAACGAATCGTCACAAGTTTCTTTATGAATGTTTATCCTCGCCGGACGTTTAGACTGTGAACAATTTATAAACAAGAGAGCAACCCTCAAGAAAATTATCGAAGAAAAAAAAACTGTCGCCTCCGTAATGTGTGTTTTCGTTGTGATATGTGTTGCAAATCTCTTTTAACTCGGTTCGGTATATTTGTTTGCATTTGTAGAGCAAGCATATTTTCGGAAAAATTGTTTGCTCTCATTGATCATGAAAGCGACGGATTTTTCGATGAAATGTCGCTACCGTAATTGTCGCCTCCGAAGCCATATAATTTCGGCTTTTCGATATAAACTTCTCACTGTCTATACCTCGTGTGTATTTATGTGGAAATATACAGAAAGTACTTCAAAATAATGTTGAAAACACATGAGAAAATTTTTTTTCAGCACTTTATTTTTTGTTCACAAATTTTTGTTCAAATCTCAAAAACTCCCATTTCATGACAATCACCCATATTCCAATCAAACAGAATTTTACGCAATACCACATTGTTCCCTTTTTCCCACTACACCCAACAAGCGCTTACTTAGCCATAACCTAACTCTCATTGTAAACCGCCCCCATACCTACTAATGTAATGTACTAAGTGACAAATACCTAGCCATACCTGTCTAGCCATAGAATAAACAAAACAACAAATTTATTGACGGTTATAGCTTTAATTTTATTTCGGAAAGAGCTTTACGACTGTCATCGACAAAATCTACTCATAATTGGACAGATAACCCAATCAGCAAGGACACTACCTTCAGGCGAAATGTTATCGAACACTTTTTCCTAGGTTTCAACTAAAACTTTTTGGGGATTAAAAGTGTTTTAGTTGAGTTCGTAAAACGAGAATGTGTCCATTGGTTTCAGTTTTAATTAATATCTAATTTTGTTTTGCTGTTATGTCATCGATTACGAAAAGATCCTGTTAAGCTTTAACTTGTTATGTGTTATGATAGTCTTCAGAGAGAGAGAGACGTTTGTAAGGTAATCCCTTTACTCATTGGGTTATCAACTTTGTCGTTATGTAACAGTGTAATGGTATCGCCATAAAGGTCCCATCAACGCTGAATAGGCAGGAAAATGTACAAATCAAATTGATTGAAACATATTAAATCTACACGCACTCTGATTACACAACGAAATGACAATTGACATTCAGCCTAGCATCAATGCCATTAATACCTCTGAAGGAGCCTCCCTCCCTCCTATACACACCATCAACTGAAAAAAGGACGTAATTTACGAATCTGCCCGAAATGGGATTTCTAGGATTCCGGGGAGTTTCTGGAGTTGCTCTAATTAATTTTATCCCAGCATTAACCTGTTCAAATGCGCGCCACTCAATGGGTGCTCCGCTTTTTGTATACATGTATGGTCTAAGGTTAAGATTAAATTGTACAGATAAAAACTGAACATCGTTAGCCCATAACGAGGACATAAATGTCCCTTCTGGCTGCATAGAGACGGTAAGGACACCAACCAAGCCTGGCAATAAATCCATCAGTTTAGGTGAGTGGAGGAAATCATTAACGACCTCATAAGGTGTCGGGACGACATACAGTGGCTATGGCTATATATGGGTGGGAAGTACACATCCGGTCTACTCTAGGCATTTGTCAAGCTGTGATATGTTCGCTCTATAGGTGGCTGACTAATTTTGTTGTGGTTGATGTACACACTCGGATCCAGATATTTGTATATAGTATATGGAAGTGCTGTAGTGGTGTCACAAAGATTGGTTGACTATACATGCCACAGGGTTGACTACAGGGCAGCATTCCCACCTCTATGTCATTAATTACGTGTTCATTGTCGTCGACGTACAAGAGTCGGCAATCATCGGGTCATCAAGTCCTTAATAAAATCAAATTCTCGACCCTTTTTGCAAGAGAGTGACAGAGAGAGGGAGAGAGTAACTAAGCTAGAATTTGAGCCCCTTTCCATTTGGGGTCACCACAAAATGTCAGGCCTTTTATGAGCCATAATCCGGCAAGGATACACTAAACAATAACCAGCAGGACATTTTCCTCCTTAAGCGTAAGTAATTCCTACTTTCCTACGACCTTGTAGTTTGGGTAATTTAGGATCTTATCGCAGCAAGTGTGACTCGAACTCGGCTCAAATCTAATCCTATTAAGCACCAAATCAAGAGGGCCGGAACTTCCATTTGCGGGTGCTGTAAAAAGGATATTTTCTTCCTTTTTTTTCTGGTAGCTCCCCAGGGGGTAGAGACAAGTACATATTCGTGTACTACTTTCAATGTAATTATCTCTCTTCGGTGATTTTTTTTCGTCGTTTCAGAGGTCGACGTACTTGATTCGGTTGGTCATTTAGAGAGAGTCCTTTACCTGGACACCGCTGGCTGGCTGACTCAAGGAAATATCAGGATAATTAATTTGATTCGTTGATTAATGTTTAATTGACATCGCATCTGTCAACGAACCGTCATTATGAACTTTGAACTTTGCATGCCGCCGTGACTTTGTGAAAATGGATTGTGACCCAAGGAAGAAGGGGAAATGTCATTAGTGTGGAGTGATTTGTGAGAAATTTGTTTGCTACCATGAATATACACCTTTGATAATTAACAAAAATTTTGTCCATTAAGTGCAATGAGGATAATAGAATTGGTTATTAGCTGTGATCCCTAATGGTGCTTATAAAAAATGTGGGCTACTAGTGATGCACGTGAAACAATCGGATCAATCTGTCACAGGTTGTATTTCCAAGATCTTACAACACCCAAAAGTTCAAACGAAACGTTCATTCTATTACCCAATCTTTTAGTAATTTTTATAAATAATCTGCTCTCAAGACCTTCTCTAACCCAATTGACAACTTTACTGATGAGGGTACTCGACGTTATTTTTACACCTTCGACAATATAAGACGAAAACGTGCCAGACCTTTTCTTTTTTGTCGACAGCTGATGTTCAATTCAATCGACAAGGATGTCGAGCTTATTCGTCATTTGTACCGCATGAATCTACTGGGGTATACTATGGGTGAGTTAAAAAACTCACGATTTCAGTATTTAACAAAGTGCTGCCTTGCTATTTCTACCATTCTGAGCATCTGAGGCCAACCCATCCTTATGGAGAAGGTTTTATCTAGCCTTCTCATTGTAACTAGGTATTGGGTTGGTTTGGTCTGGGAACGAAAATAAATTTTGTCAGGTCATGGTTCATTATTCTCAGGTTGAGTGAGAATCGATCATCAGTCGAGCAACAGGGTATGTGTAATACCAATGCCTAAGACAGGAATGGGTCCTAATTCAGACGAGTAGAGCAGTCCTAATGACAAAAGTCATCAACACTTTTGTATGATTTTTGAGCCCAGACCGATTCGAGCCGTGTTACTTCGGTTTGGTGTCATCAACGTGACCTTTAAAATAATCTCTCAGAGGTGCTCACCAGAGCCGAAACTGTGGGGTATACGAATCAGGGATTTACCTTCTCTGCTTTTTTTGGCCTGGGAACCAAACCCAGTTTGGGAAGGGCATGGTTCATTAATCATGAATAGATTAATTAAATGATTTTATTAGCAGGCATGAAGAAACATGTACAATAGCTTATAAAAGGGCGTTCCTGGGGCATGTGTCCATTTCCCCTGTTGTCTTTATCTACATAGACTCTTAAAAACTTTATGACATTATAGATCCTGCTCAGCGGTGGCCACGACACCAGCAAGCCATACATGAGGATTGGACGTATGAAAGCTGTGTACATCTACAGGAACATCGTTATTGGCTTGAGATCCCTTTTCTTCTCGATACTCTTTTCACAAGCGTAAACCAACCAACAATGACGTGGAGGAGAATTATAAAAGCAGAAAAATCGAGCCTATTCTGAAACTCATGTCCGCTAATGTCAGGTAGATCATCAATTCTCTGTGCACCCTCTCTAACTGGGTGATCTATGCTGGTTATCCAGTGGTTGTGATTTCTTTTTTTATGTGATAGTCTAAGGTTAGGTGTCATCCTTTGTACTACTAGTCCATCATGTCGTACACATCATGGTGCAATGTCTAGTAGTAAGCTTAGCTCGAAGGATAGAGAGAAAGATAGGATAGATTAGGAGGAGTCGGGTGGGTGTTGGAGGAGATGGTGGTGAATCTTGCGTTTGAACTCTTGGGGTTTGTATGAGTTCGGAAATACTGACTGAGGTAAGTTGTTCCACAGTCGCGTTGTTCTTGTTATAAACGAATTTCTAAATCGGAGTGTGTGCGAAGATAAGGGCTGTAGACTATAAGGGTGAGCCGAGCGGGCAAGTCTAGTGTTGCGGGAGAAAAGTTGCCTTGGAGGCATGAGGTTACTTATTTCAATAGAGCAGTCGTTGTGGTAAAAACGGTAAAATTTTGCAAGAGCTGCTACATTCCTACGGTGGCTTAATGAGTCAATTGAAGAGCAAATGGCACTATCGTCCATAAGTTTGAGAGTGCGGCTTTGCACCTTGTTCAGCCAGGCTAAGGTAGTTTTCGGGACCCCAGCCCAAATATGCGAGTTGTATTCGAGACGGGGACGAATGTAGGACTTGTAGATTGTAGCCCTGGCCGACGGCTGAAGGAGGAATTTGCATCTTTTAAGGAATCCCAGGCACTGTGATGTTTGTTTAGCAATTTGGAATATGTGATTATTCCAGCGCAGAACTTCGGCTAGTGTTATGCCTAGGATGTTTAAAGACAGTTCTGCCGTTAGGTTTTTATTGCTCACTGAAATAGAAGGAGGGTCGGTACAGGTTTTGTTGGAGATGAGACAGTATTTCGTTTAGGATGCATTGAATTCGACACGGTTCTTGCGGCCCCATTCAAGAATTCGTTCGATGTCCCTGTTGATTGAAATAGACATGAGATTGCGATAATGCAGACAAGGTCTGGCGCGTGCTTGTCCTACAGCATCGAAGCCATAGGAGTAAAGTAGTGTACTGTCGTCGGCAAAGCAGTGGAGTGGGTTGAAAGGAGAGAGCAGGTCATTTATAAAGATTAGGAAGAGAGCTGGTGATAGAATTGAGCCCTGGGGAACACCTGCGGAGATGGTGTGGGCGTCGGACTCGACGCCATCCATCATCACCTGTAAGCATTATAAGCGAAGTAGTCATCTCTTGTTCTTCGATATTTGGTACTTTATCGCGTATTAGATGAATTAAAAAACCATCGTGACATTAGTAATATTATCAATGAAATATAAAAGGAGATACAGAAACAGTTTCACATAAATCAATAAAATGTCGATGGAGAAAACAGTGATCGTTCCGCAAACCTATTGATCAATTGACATGCTATTGAGTGAATTGTACGCGTAAAGTCGAGTTGAATAGAGTACAGATTGCAAGATCGGGCAGTGATGGTGTGGGGGTCGGATTTGACGCTATCCAATACTACCTTGATTGAACGGCCAGAAAGGAAGCTCTAAATCCAGTTCCTTAGAACGAAGTCAATACCAATAGCCTGGAGTTTATTTAACAGAGCGGGGTGACACACTCTGTCAAAAGCCTTGGAGATATCTAGAGCAACCAGGCCGATTCACCAAATCGGTGTATAATTTGGTTGAGGTGCTCTGTTAGGCAAACAAGGAGGTCGTCAGTAGATCTTTTTGGGCTGAAGCCGTACTGTTTGTCATTTAATATTTTGTGGTGTTCAAGATATCTCAAAAGCCTCTGGTTTATTATTGTCTCCATCACTTTGGAGAGAATAGAAGTAATTGCTATTGGGCGGTAGTTAACGGGGACACTAGCGTCACCTTTTTTTGGTATGGGCTGAACATGGGCCAGTTTCCAGGAGTCGGGATAGACTGGAAAGGGCGACAGGATAGCGCGAAAAGTTTGCGCAGGGGCTTAGCCAAAGGTGAGGCACATTTTTTAAGAACCATAGGGGGAATATTGTCGGGGCCAGTGGATTTATTGGAGTCAAGCTCTTTGAGACACCTATACACTTCACGTGTTCTGAAGAAAACTCGGTCCATTGAGTGGGTGGAACACTCGATGGCTGGTGGTTGCACGTCAGCATCGGGTAAGGAATAGTTTGCGGCGTACAGAGATGCAAGTAAGTCGGCCTTGGGTTTCCTTTCTGTTATCACTTGCCTATTGTAGATGAATGGAAGCGTTGTGTGTGAGGTAAAATTCTTCCTGATGGAGGTTACCAAGGACCAAAAATTTTTACTGCCAGCAGTGGAGTTAATGAGTTTATTTCTCAGCCTGTCATCGTATAATTACTTGACTTTCCTGATGGTGGATTTACAGGAATTTCTCAACCTAATGTACTTATGTCTAGATAGTTCGATCGGAGAATGCTTCTTTGTTAACCTAACACGATTTAAGGGGTGCCCTCAAGGTGGAGTCTTATCCCCGTTACTCTGGTCACTAGTTGTGGATGAACTGTTGATCAAACTATCTGAATCTGGTTTCGATGTCATCGGTTATGCAGATGATCTTGCCATCATTGTCTCTGGGAAGTTTGACTTGACCATTACAGAGGTCATGAGAACGGCACTGCGAGAAGTTCAAAGATGGTGTACCAAGGAGGGTCTGTAAATCAACCCAAATAAGGCTGTCCTGGTACCTTTTTCGAAACGCTACAAAGTGGACCTAGGTCCTATCTGTATCCTGGATACCACAGTTGAGTACTCAGACTCAGTCAAATATTTGGGAGTAAACTTAGACAAGAGGCTGAACTGGAACGCTCAACTTGACTACGTCATCAGCAAAGTCACAAGGGCCATATGGGCTTGCAAAAGGCTTCTGGGTAAGACATGGGGTCTTACACCACAAATGATGTACTGGATGTACAATACGATCGTTAAACCTGTTGTCACCTATGCTGCTATAGTTTGGTGGCCCAAGACTAAACAGGTTACGTCGATGCTCAAGTGCAGCAAGCTGCAACGGCTTGCTTGCCTCTCCATTACCCGAGCTATGCGGACCTGCCCCACAGCTGCAATGGAAGCAATCATTGGATTGACCCCTTTGCATCTCTTCATATGGAAATACGCCGCCATAAGTGCCTTGAGACTTCAGATCTCATCCAACTGGCCCCATACGGTCAAAGGACACATGGATATCCTTAAAAATATCCCAAGCATTTCCATCTGCCGCGTATCCGACCATATGGTTAGTCAACTGCGGTTCCAAAGGAAATTCAAAGCAATTATCCCGGATCGCTCTGAGTGGGAGGAAATTATTCTTCCTAGGGATCCAAACCATCTCCACTGGTTTACTGACGGGTCAAAGATGGAACATGGTACAGGGGCTGGTGTCGCAGGACCCAACTCCAAGGTCTCGATTGCAATGGGTAAGTGGCCCTCTGTTTTCCAGACTGAAATACATGCCATTGCGACCTGCGCTAGGCTGAACCTTGAGAAAGGTCTGAAAGGCGCCAACATTAAAATCTTTTCTGACAGCCAAGCTGCCATCAAGGCACTCTTAACGTGGAAGTTTTCTTCCAAAATAGTAGCAGGATGTTTTGACGTACTCCAGAGCCTGACCAGAAGAAAAGAGGTCTCGCTCTGCTGGGTCCCCGGACACTGGGGTATCGAGGGAAATGAGGCTGCAGACAGCCTCGCGAGGGAGGGGTCTGAGACGTTGTTCCAGGGCCCAGAACCCTTCTGTGGCATCTCTTGGTCCACCTCCAAGTCCTTGATAGAGGAGTGGATTAAGAGAATAAACCTAGCCTATTGGGAGTCAGTCCCAGGTCTTAGACAGGCTAAAGATCTTATAAGACCCTTTGCCTTAAGAGGCACTATTACTCTAAACAGAGCGGACCTAAGGCTGCTGGTAGGTTATCTCACTGGCCATGTAGGACTGCGGTACCACCTCCACAACCTAGGACTGTCTCAAGAGACAGAATGCCGACTCTGCTTGGAAGGCGATGAAACTTCCTCACATATTCTTTGTGAATGTCCTGCTCTGATCTGGCTTAGAAGAACGTTTATCAGAGAGTTCTTGAGCCCTGCACAAGTCCGGTCTTCATCATTTAAAGACCTTCTTACCTTCATTCGGAAGTCTGTTCCGCTAGTGGGGTACGTACACAATAGGCCTAACTTGGCCGCAGTGTTCACCACATGGGTTGCCCCCTCACTCCTTATAATTTTTTTTTTTTTTTTTTAGGTGAAAGACTAGAGCCTCAGGAAACGCCCTTTATACTGTGTCGACAATCTATTTTCTTCATATAGAGTGCAATGTCGAACAGCAGCTCTTGTCGGGGAAGGAAGGAGCTGTCACAACCTACCAGAGATATTTTTCAGTCCACCTACTCCCAACCATTACTGTCGCGACTTTGACATCGGGGCATCGAGAAACAACTCGCTGGAGTGTTATGCCTCCTGAAACGAGTTGAATCTCATCAACCAAACGATGACATGCGCTTTGGTGGAGCGGGGAAGGGCTAAGGAAGGCTATGACAGAAGGAATCAGGAATGTAAAGAGGGAAGAAGAAAGAAGGAAAGTTATATAGGTGAGAAAGTGGAAAAGGCGAAGGGACCGTGGGGCTGGCCGGGATTCGAACCCGGGACCTCTGGGATAGTAGTCATGCGCCTTACCTCTAGACTACCGAGGCCCCCCGTTATAGTTAAAACTTAGTTTTTATAAAAATATTCATCACTTTAATTTTTTGTTAACAGCTATATGCTAGTTCCCATGCTTAAACTCTAATAGTAGTGCATGTTGTATTAAACCAGCACTATTTCCCCCCTAGAGATAGACACCCTATACCCCACAGCATCTTCTTGATTAGCACCACATTAACAAACATTTTCTCCATCTAAACTCCATTCCACCGCTAGAGCGTCGAAAGCGACTCCCACTTACCACTTTTCCCATTTAACCCTTCCGCACCATCAGCTAAAAATAATTAGCTAGAATCGAGTCCTAGTCCCTAGCTACTCGGCCACCATCGTTCACCCATAATAGGATCCTTATGCTGATAGTCGAACGGAAGTCGATGTTATACCGCACTCTGTCCATATAGAATTAGCATCCCTTTGGGTGATTGAAATCGATTCGATTCGATACAACACAGCCCGTTTCAATTCGATTAACACCCAATACACTCAGCACACACACATAAAAGCAGGCATGTATAAGTTCATGTGTATGCGTAGATTTGAGCTAATTTTTGTACGACTTAGATGTGTCCTAAAATATTAATTGGATGGATCCTCGTCAAGGATATGTGCCAGGGTGCCAACATGGGAATTGGGGATGAAATTCATGTTCGAATATAAATAATTTATCGGGGGTTGACTTTGTGGATCTAGGTGGGGGTCGATTTCTTGTTTAGAGTAGGGGGAGTACTGGTGGGTGGCTTGTCGCTTGTGTGAGACAAATAGTGCTGAATTCGCGCTGACATTCTATTAGTAGCATTTTTGACACAACGGGGGCGTGGCTTCCTTCGATTAAAATTTGTTTGTTTACGGAAAATGTGTAGCAGGAGTTCTCGGGGCAGATTTTGATTAGGATAAATATTAACATTGAAGAGAAATTAATTTTCTTGATGATGGCGGCGGCAGTCACGACTTTTGTGCTGCTCACGCTGTGTTAGTTTTGTGCGCCCCCTTTGACCTTTCGTGGGGAAGTTCCCAGATTTGTTTCTATATTGACTTACGCTGCGAGGATTTTGCGGAATATAACAAAAAAAAAAGGAAAACAACAAAATAGAAAGAGAAACTATACAGAGGGGGGAAAAAGTGTAACAATAATTCTGGGAAAAGATTACAAAACTTTAAGGGTTAGGGTTAAGCAAACAATAGTGGAAGGGTAGTATCCATATAAATTTTTCAGTTCAGTGCCTTATGGTGGTGGCAATGAAACAATTCTTTTCTCGCGTCTTGAATTTTAACTAGGGCCATTAATCACTGGATTTTGCCATATTGTGTTCTTGATTGTGTGTGCGTTTTTGTATACGTGTGTGTGTGCTGTTAATTTTAACCTAGTTAATAACCGGCCATAGATGAGGTCATAAAGCAGCTAATGATTTAAGATTCGCTCGGCATTAAGTATGATGAATGGGAAATTAAGTGCGACTTATTGTTGGGGGATGTTTGGTGTTATGGGGATTTGTGGCTTTGTGGCAGATGTCGTGGAGGACGTGATTATCATAATGCTACCATTGTGGCCTTCTGGTAATATTAAACTAATTAAATCTGGCTTTTTTTATTGAATAAGCTAGTATTGACTGAAATATTAAAAACAGTTAAATCATTCATGATAACTAATTAAATTTGTTTTGAGGTATTGCTATATTTTCCGTTTGTTGATGGTATATTTATTATTTATTTATTTATTTATTATTCGCCAAACAAGGCACACTTAAACTAGGTATACATATATGTACTTAGATTAAACATAGTGTATCTTTTATAATATAATATAATATAATATTAGGTACTATAACTACTGATAGCTACTAAAAACCTACTATTGTCAGAGAATGTTAGTAGGGATTTGAGTATTTTTTATAGGATGCCTTGTTTAGGGAAGGGGAGAAAGAGGAGCTATGGCTATTAAAAACCATACAGCATCTGTTGACGGGCTCGTTCCTTGCGTAATCGGTGCGGTGTGGATATTCCCTAAGTAGTTTAGTGTGTCGTGTGTGTCGAACTACATCATTGAATTTGATTCTGTCCGACAGAAACTGCACTTTAAGCTTTCCACTTAGGACGTCAAAGGCAACGCAAGATATGAGCAGTTTCCTCCTGCTAGACAACGGCATGAGATCAAGCACTTTGAGCCTGTCCAAGTAGTGCGGCAGGGTTTGGTAGTCATGGGGGTTGTGTAGATGTCTCAGGGCAAAAAGAAGAAATCTCTTTTGAATGGATTCGATCCTCCTACTGCTCACTTGGAATATAGGATCCCAGATAGGACACGCATATTCCAGGATAGGGCGGACTAAAGAACAGAAGAGTGTTTTTGTGACCCATACATTACCAAATTCTTTGGCTCTCCTCTTAATGAAACCAAGAAGTTTGTTGGCTCTGGCAGTTATATTATCGTAGTGCAGGTTGAAATTGAGTTTTTTGTCTAGGACGACGCCTAGATCTACGATATGATCAACCTGATTCAACATTATGCCATTGAGATAATAGTTATGGGTCTGTGTGTTTTTTAAGCGGGAGAAGGTAATTGCATGACATTTGCTGGTGTTAAGTTGCAGTTTGTTCATGGTGCACCAGTCGTGTAGGGCATTGAGCTTTGTCTGCAAGAAGGCAGCATCAGTTTGGGTCTCAATGACACTATAAATTTTGAGATCATCAACATAAAAGAGATGTGGAATATTTGCTAATTTTTCGGATAGATCGGAGATGAAAATATTGAAGAGAAGAGGACCGAGATGACTGCCCTGAGGAACGCCAGAGGTTACTTCGATCTCATTAGATAGAAATCCTTGGAATCTGATAACCTGTGTTCTTCCGTTCAGATATGATTTTAACCATTCCAGGGCAGAACTTGATATTCCAAACTTTAATAGTTTTGCGATTAGGATGGCGTGGTCCACTCGATCGAAGGCCTTGCTGAAATCAGTGTACACAGCATCCAATTGATGGCCGCTCTCCATACCGCATAGCAATTCGGAAATAAGGACCATAAGGTTAGAAGTTGTTGAACGTCCTTTCCGAAACCCATGTTGTTGTTCGTTTAGGTATGGATCGATAAGAGGCGCAATCCTGTCATGAACAAGTTTTTAGAAAAGCTTAGGAATTGATGATAAAATGGCAATGCCCCTATAGTTGTCTACCGAGTGCTTGTCACCGGATTTATAGATTGGCGTTAGATAGGATTTCTTCCACAGCTTGGGAAACTTTCCTAACGATAAAGATTTGTTGAAGATGAGATAAAGAGGAAACGCGATATGTTGCGAGCAGCGCTGCAGGAAAATAGGAGGGAGATTGTCGGGACCATTACCTTTTTTGATATCAAGATTGTTCAGACCTGCCATGATCTCATCAACAGAAAGGGATATACCATTTAAAAGGGAAGTGTGAGTGTGCGAGTCAGTTACATCGTGTGCTGCGCTGGACAAGGGGCTATAAATTTCAGCAAACCTATCAGCAAACATGCTACAAATTACTTGGGGGCACGAGGTGTGGGCTCTACCATTCGTCATTGTTGTTGGCTAGCCTGAAGTCTTCCGTTTTATGTTAACGTAATCAACGAATTTTTTGGGATCACTTATGATACTATCACCAACAGAATTAATATATGCAGAGTAGGCCTCGCGAGACCTAACAGCAAATTCTGAGGCTAGTCTAATGTACTCGGAATTCAATCTCTCGTTTACATATGTGTTATTTTTGATCATGTTGTATAATTTATTTCTTTGATTACGTAGGAATCTAGTATCTCTATCCAGCCATGGCTCCGACACTCTATCCCGTTTTTTTAATTTTGGGTACATATTTGTCGATGATGTTGAAAATGATAGAATAGAAGCATGAAACTATCACGTCAAGATCATTGCTAGTTAGCCTATGCTCCCAGTCGACTAGGGATAATTCGAAACCAATACTGTCCAGGTCCGCGTTCTTAAAATCGTAAACAAGTGCATTGTTATGTGATGTACGATGCTTGGGGATTGATGAATTAAATTCGAGGATCCACGCGGAGTGGTGGATGGAGTTCGAAAATAGGTTTTCCTCATCGGAAACGAGTAGAGTATTCACTTCCTCGTGCGAATTGGTGAAGATCAGGTCTAGCCATTTACCACAAGAATTTGGTTGTCCGATAATTTGGTGAAGATCATTGCCGTAAAGAGTGTCGATAAATTTTATATCGACGGCATTAGTTGCATTAATAGGAAGTAATTTATTATCTTCCTCGTCGGGGATAAAAGAAATATTTGGTCGATTGAAATCACCGAGGATAAATATGACATCATTACCGCAGAGTGTATCGTTAACTTCCTCCACTATATGCAATAGATCGTCATAGTTGGATTCGTCGGAATTGTGGGGGATATAGAACGAACCGATGAATATATTCTTCAGGTCGGATTTGATTCTTATGAAGACGTGTTCAAAGGATTTTGGAGAATTGGTCGTGATTAATTCACTATTTAAAAAGTCTTTTACAGCTATAAGGACTCCACCCCCTCTGGTGAGACCAGTGGAACTGTAGTCTCTATCGCACCTGTGGATAGTCCAGCTGCTGTCCAAGATCTCTTCATTTAGGAATGTACTATTCAACCATGTTTCGGTTAGTACAAGTACATTATAAAGACATGATTTAGAGTCAATGTAGAGGTTATTAAGTTTGGTTCTCATACCACTACAATTGTGGTAAAAGATTCTTACAACCTCGGGTGGGCTAGGTTTGGGAAGAAGAGATTGGGTGGGATAGGCAGTTGGGGAAGTAACTAGTTAAGGGCGGTAATATCTGTTCATCTCATCACGGCTTTTTTGCAGCTGGGACACATGTATTGATCTTACATGAGCGGCATAAGCGGAGAGATCCTTGGTAACTTGATGAGGATTGATTTGATAATGCTCAAGGTACCTAGTGTACAATTCGAGCAGGGCACTATGATCCGTAGGAAGACCCTCTTGTTGGAGCGAGACAATGAGGCTGGTCCTGGTTTTACCATATATACAGGTAGAGTCAGGTTTGTTATGCATGTACGCTAGAAACAGCCTTACATTGTCAAAGACATTCCTTTCTCTTAACCGTGATAACAAATATCGACTATCGGATGAGTCGGCTGAAATCAAGGTATTTTTTACAACCGGGGGTTGTAACGGGTTTAAGAAAGGAGGTTTCAAGGGGATGTTGTTGGCGCGGCTTACAGAAGAATCAACTGATTTCTGTGTGTCATTAGGAACCTCATTAATGTCAGCATAGGAACGACCTTCGACAATGATGTGGCTTCGAGAAAAGTTAGAGTAGGGATTTTGAATTTTGGTTGTTGTTGTTGCGTTAAGTGTTAGCGGGATAGGTCTGTCCAGGCTCGGAACTGAGTTAGACGCAGTTGGAATGGTGTTAGTATTCGTTCTATTGTAATTGGTTATATTTCGAATTGGGTTAATAGTAGAGTGGGGTGGGTTTAACGTGTTAGTGGGAGGGGTGGGTTTCTGATAAAATTTACGTGGATTATTTACTATTTTAGGGCTAGAACTATTTATTCTACTACTTAACCTATGGCTGTGATGTCTCATGGCAGGATTATTCCGCCTGGATACGCCCATTGTTGCTACTCCTTCACGTCTACTGGCGATAGATGCTTGTTCTTTGCAACGGCTGATCGATAAATTCTTCCACTTGAAGACGTCAGATTCGCAGTTTAGAAGTAGCCACTCATATTTGGTCGGCATGAGCAGCTTGAAGTTAAGTTAAGATTGCCACATTTATTATGAAGATAGTTTTCCTACTAGAAAAAGTAAAATCGGGCTAAAAATCAATGTTCACCAGTTCTAGATTCGCTTTTGGCAGGATAAAAAGTTCTAACTGCCATCTCAGAGGTTACACGGGTTCAACTCCCACCCAAGGAAAATAATCTTCTTACATTTTCCTTTGAACAGATTCCTTTAACAAGTTTTTCCGGCTTTAGTATAGTACGTATAAGGTAACTTGTCCCCAGTAAAGTGGAGCAAAAAACTTTACCCCCATGCTGAAATTTTTCTTAAGAGAGTTACCTTCCAAGGATATCTTAGAGCTTCTGATACACTGACAGACTAATACTAGGTATTGGGTCGGTTTGACCTGGGAAGTAAAACCGGTTTTGTCAGATCATGGTTCATTATTCATTAATGGATTAAATAAAGGTTTTTGTTGACCGGCGTGACACTTATTGGAGCGGCATACACGGATCGTAATATCAAAATAAAAAACCGGTTTTTATGATACTCTACATGGCGTACATGGGTATTTATTTTACCGAGAGTAACTTTATTATCCCTACACGGAATATCAATGTGTGCACACCTCGAAAGCGAATAACAAAGAGATATGTCAATATCAGACCCAAAGAAGAAGAAGATAAAAAGATACATTTGTGCATGTGTTAGTTTTCACGCCAAAAATTTCTGTTCATAAAGTTACAACAACTTTCTCTCTTCCTTTTGCTCCTCTGTCCTCGGTTTTTTAGTCTTGATGTTATGATCCGTGCATGCCAGCTCATTGGCTAAATAGTAATATCTAGAGATGCGCTGAATATGGGTGCGGCCGAATGCGAATATTCGGCCAAAAATGTACTGAACCGAACATTCGGCCGAATTATTCGGTTCATTTTTGCGCAGTAAACAAGTTCCTATAGGTCGGTGAAGCGCGGTGAAGTAGCTGCGTTCACCCACCACTCAAGCACTTCGCACTAGCTCGGCTCGCTCACTCAATGCGCCGCTTTTTTTATTGCAATTTCTCGCGTGATAGAGTAGTTATCACCAAAAAATAAGGGGCTAAAGCAAGAATGTGGGAAAATTACAATTCCATAAACATTTAGGCCCTAAGCACATGAGTCGACTGATTTGCAATCCCAGTTTCAAACTGGTTTCACCATTATCACGCTCACAACCAGTTTGCAACCAAATGAAACCTTTGTCCACACACAAGCGCAATCGGTGGGAGCCTCGGTAGTCTAGGGGTAAGGTGCCTGACTGCTATTCCATAGGTCCCGGGTTCGAATCCCAGCGGTGCCACAGTCCTTCGCCTTTTCCACTTTCCCACCTACATACATAACTTTCCAACTTCGTTCTTCCATATTTACATTCCTGATTGCTCCTGTCATAGCTTTCTGTAGTCCTTTCCCGCTCCAACAAGCGCATGCCATCGGTTGGTTGATGAGATTCAACTCGTTTCAGGAAGCATAACACGCCAGCGAGTTGTTCTCGGTGCCCCGATGTCAGAGTAGCGAAATGGTTGTGAGTAGGTGGAATAAAATATCGCGGCTAGGTTGGACAATTCCTTCCTACTCTTCCCTCTCTCTTCTCTCTATCTTCCGGCTAGAGGTGTTGTTCGACATTGCACTCTATACAAAAAAAATAGATTGTCGACAGCACAAAGGGACTTTCCCAAAGTCTCTAGTCTGTCACATAAAAAAAATGATTTTTGATCCATCGGGATTCTGTGCTCACGAAGATTTTCTTGAATAAGCTTTGACACGTATCTACAAATGCAACCACACAACTGACACTGCTGACATTTCCAAGGGTATATGCGTTGCATTCGGTGACAGACAATATAGAAGTATGTGTATTCAATTGCGACTTGACGGAATATTGCGTGAATGAAACGCATGCATCGCAAATGTCGTTCTACTTTCAAGTCGAAGCTTCGTAGAATGGACAGAGGCACTCCTGAAAGAATACTACATTAGCATCAACACCCAGGAGTAAAAATAATTTATAGTTGGTTAATTTTGAGAAAGTATATACACGCACGCAGTTAACACTAATAAAAAATCCACCTGCCACACGGGTATTCATGCTCCCGTTACAGGCATTGAAATCTAAAAATGCCCCCGCCAGAAGTATGCCCGCCTCTGTTACAGATATGAATGAATTTGTAATCGACCATTCCAAACGCGAGTGTCATTTTACCAAGCGGTCTCCCAACTAAGTACTAACCACGTCCAATGCTGCATGACCTACGCATTCGAACGAGAACCGGTCTATTAAATATCCTAATGGCACCAATGGGAAAATTAAAAAAAATTAAGCTTCAGCACAATTTACTATCGTTTGATATGTACAAATGTACTGCTTTGTGTAAGTCCGGCTTAACTCTACACGTGCGTCCCTGTTAGTTAGAGGATTGCAAGAATTGTCTTTATTCTGAAGACATAAAGAAGTAGACACATAGGCCGATTAGACTAACATCTTACATGTTCAAAGCACTGGAAAGGGTCATCGATTGTCACAAACCTTCGGCAAGTGAGGACATCTCAAGTCGAAGAAAGTCCAGTAGATGTACATAGCGGTCATACGTTCAATGCACATGTATCGACTTATTAAATCATATCATAGCACTGCGAACTGTCCAGAGGATAACAACAATTGGTGGAACAGGTCTCATAAGAACGAACTTTTATCTTTAAGTTAGGAAATAATGGAGGCTGCGAAGAGGCGCGGATAACAAGGCTTCTGGTTTCGACAACATACCAAACGGGCTAGTTAGCTTGGGGGCCAAGATGGTACCAAAGACGTTGTTGCAGATATACAGCGTGATTCAGGGAGGGCGTATTTCGAAGAAATAGAAACAGCAAAAACTCGTATTTATTCCAAAGCTAAACAAGCTCCCGTGAGACTGCTCGTCCTCGCCGGGGGGTTGTGTAGTGGAGACCCCGGAGATAACACCCTTACCTGGTTGTGAGCGCCCCTCATCAGAGCGAACGCATAGAACTTATTTGCGAAGGAAATGTGCCTGAAAACTTGAATTCAAGACGAGAGGCCTAGTTATCATGCATTTCCCCTTACCTATTGTCAGTGTGGCTCGACCCATGACCCTGAGATTAAGAGTCTCCTGCGCTACCGATTGGGCTAACCGAAACCCATAAAAAAAATGATGGTAACGTTCCTGACTTCCGAACGGGTTGAAAATGTTGAGGGGACTGTGCCTCGGTTAGGGCTGTTCTGTCAGCCCTGTTGGTATACAACATGGCAACTTGGCCCCAGACGATCAAGGAAGGCAAGGAGATGTGCCATCCGCTAGGGAGCTACCTATGCGGCCCAACGGCACCCTATTGCTAACCGCTGAAGCCGACGAGATGCCTTCTTAGGGCTACTCAGAGACCATTTTGCTTCGACGACATGCAGGGTTTCAGTTTACCGTTCAGGTTCTCTAGCTCGTGTAGACTGCTTCCAAGCTTTCGCCTCACGCGAGCTTTAGTAAATTTGTCCCACAATTTGGCGCTAAATCGTTCGGCTGACCGGGAGAGAACTCTACGATTCTGCAACGCAGATTGCGACGTTTCTCCTGCCTCATGTCTCCTGTGGACCTCGACTAGTGTTGTCTCACGCGTTCCAACAGCGTTTGCCTTCGGTCTACGTCGCTCAATACCGTCACGTCTTCTTCTTGCAAAGCGCCTATGGCTTTTAGAAACGGATAAGTTGACCCGTGCAGGACAATAGTGCACCCAACTCTAGGCCCGTCACTACAATTACACAAATCGACGAAATTCATCTGAAGAAAATAGCGATCGTTCCACTGATCTATTGGTCGAATGGCATGTTATTCAGTGAATTGTACGCGCAAAATCCAGGTGAAAAAAGTACAGAGTGGTAGATCGGCCTAGTCTGGCTTACGATTAATATTCTAGAGGATTCCAAGTGCCATCGAGGCTATTTCAAAGCGTTTTGCAATTTTTATTCAAAACTATGTTCAGGAGCTCTGCGAGCTCTGGAGTCTTAAATCCTCTTTAAATGAAATTAGTCGCTCTTAAACCCTAATAGTCTAAGAAAATGTAAAACTGATTCTACTTTGATCACTATAGAACTAATTTTGTACTTTTTTTTTCAGAAACAAGAAAAAAGACGAGAATTGCGTCTAAAAAAATTTTGGCGCTCGCCAAAAACAACATCATCAGAAGAGTCTACAGGATACGAAAGTCCCACACATGTAAAGACAGTAGTGACTGATGCGCCACGGACGGATAATCAACAGCCGACAGCAAATAATAAGCCAACATGCTCTCTACCGTTGCTGCAAGTATGGCCAAGTCAGGTAAGGATTCATTATTTGTGGTTTGCCTTTTGGAGATATTAATCTTTTTTTTATGTGTCTTATTATGTACAGGACTCTCCGCGAGGAGAAGCAGACGGCCAAAGCTTTATATTTCCAGCAATTGGTGAAGATCAAGGTCATAATAATAATCATAACAATAGCCACAATAACAATAACAATAATAATAGTAATAATAATGTTGGTGAAAGGCGTAATTCCTTATTCTGTGATACATTGCACGCTGGTGATTCCGGTATCGATTCTGTACAGGCATCACCATCACCGAACGCTTTGCCTTGTCCGCCCGGCGGTGCCGGTTCAACAACAGTATCACCAGTTACTAGCCCAACATTAGGCTCACCAAATTTGTCGATTGGTAATGTTCGACGAAAGTCAAGTGCACTTCTACATCCTGATCATGCTAGGCTATTCGCATTGAGAATGAACCATCATCATGCTCAAATGTCGCCCGATCAGACATCCTTGGAGGATATAACAGAATTTAATGACAATAGCGTAATAGGAGGATTAGGTTTAGCTACCGGTGCACATCTATGCACCGCCAGCTCTAGTACAACATCATCCTTAACCTCTATAGCAGCAGTCAGCTTGGGGGGACAGCCATCACAGAGAGTATCTGATCCATGGCTACAGCAAACCGATCGTGATGACGAACGTAATAGACGGCGATCATCGACAATGACTGCTCGATATTCTCTATTTGATGCCTTGGATTTAGAATATGCCTTGTTACGTGCTGCAGCACGTGGATCTGTTGGTCCATATTCGTTGAGTGAATCTATACATAAGCTGACGTTCACTCAATCATTAGCATTCCCAGCATTAGCTAGAGGCTTGGCAACGAAGCGGCGCGGATCGACAACGCAAAGTTCGTCTAGGCCATTGAATCCGAATGAGTCGGGCTTGAATACGTTTGCTAAGGTTATAACGGCTGTGGTATTGGTGATGGTTAGTTTTTTGGTGTTTTTAGTTGTTTATAAATTTGTAAGGACGTGAGGGTTACTCCTGGCCCCGACCGATATCCCTATTATATCAACATATCCTTCTAGTAGTAGTAATCGTACTACTTTATCTTCTACAGCATCGGGGCTCAGGAGCGTTTTAGGTCTTAAAAATTTACAAGTGGATGATAAAAATCGTTGACAAAAACACAAGAAAAATTAATTTTTTTTGTTGTTTTAAGAAATAAATGAAACAAGTTTGATTGTAAACAAAAATAAAAAAAAATTTTTGTTTAACAAAACAAAAAAAAGAAAATAATCAGGGTGACATATAAGTGTGAAAAAAATGTGTGAAATTCTTTCTTTTTCATTTAAAAACAAAAATCTTAAATATAATCTTCCAATAAAAATCGATTTTTTAAAAAAACCTGCTTTAAAAAACTCAAAAACAAACAAAATATAAAAGACCAAATAAAGGCAATCGGATTATATAACTTAAACCAGAATAAAACTTCCCAAAAAAAAACTTAAATTTAAAAAAACGAAAAAATCTAAAAAATAAAAATAATAATTTTTATCACTAACCAAAAAAAATCCTGCAAATCCCTTTTTTTCCTTTTTCAAAATATTTATATTTATAGAAAATAGAAAATTTTATAAAAGTATACGTTTTATTAGCCCGCGTGTGTATTTTTGCATCAAAAAGTACACGCCAGAAAAAATGGATATTAAAATAACAAAAAAAAATGAAGAAAAAAATACTTTCAAATAAACCGAAAAAAATATTAATAAATAAAATTCAAAAAAAAAAAGAAAATTTTTAGCTTTAAAAACAAAAAAACTTAAAAAGAAGAAAAAATTTCAAGAAATTTTTGAAATTTTATTTACAAAAAAATTATAAAAAAAAAATGTCGACGTCAGAACAAAATTTATTAAAAAAAAAATCCTTTTTTTATTAAATTTAATTAATTAATAATAATTGGAATATATCATAGCCTCGATTTACACGGTAGATATATTCTATGTTAGTCATGTTGTTCAAGTAGTCGCAAACCGATTTTGGTTCCCAGGCGCAAGTGTCGCAATACCTACTGCTCTTACGAAATTACACATGAATAAATAACGCAAATTAGTGAGCAAAAAGAACTTCAACAAGGAAAGAACATTTAACATGTAAACATTATCCAACTTTGAGAGACAACAAAATACACATATAACATCCACATCATAACACGAATAGTTCCTGGCAACACTTTCTCACGCCTTTCTCGAAATGGAGCTTTTAGATTAGAGAAATTTTCGTTAAAATCATACCCGAACCTAGACACAGCTTAGCATAAATAGCTTAGCGGTATATGCTGTCGTCAGACAAGCACTTCACTCTTTTTACATTTAGTGAGAATTGTGACCAAGGAGGACAATGGCCGCTACTTAGACTATTGTACTCTTAGCAGCCTCTTTACTTTATATTTATAGGCCAAACCTATTAAACAGATTCAGCAGTCTACTTAAAGAATCACTACACTACACTAGATTTGTTTCGCTTTTACTTAAATTAAATTTATCGAAATGCCGAGCACAGAAGAAAACCCTATGGACAAGAAGATGACGGGTGAGGAAGTGCAATGTGGCATGTCAGGAGTTAGCACCACGTCGGCGAAACTAAATCTGTAGGCTTCTGAATCAACGGCCTGGTTCTGCCAGTCGCCCTAGCAGACACGGCTCACCAATCCCAAAAGAAGATACATCGGCGGTGGGAATCAAACGTCTCGCTGCAGGAACCCCGGAAATAGGAAGCCAGCAAACTTCCTCGGGGCCCTGCAAACATTGGCCGGTAATAGTGTCAGGATGATTCAGAACCTGGTCGCCCGATTGTGGAAGCAGCGCCTCCCGCAAACAATCCAGATTGAATTTGCTAGCTCGAAGGATAAGCACTTCGACTAGCAGGTGTAATTAGTGTATAACGCGTTGAAGGTACTCGCGTAATCCGGCGGATGGTACGCGTCCGCGGTAAGAGCCGTGAAAATCGGGGAAACGAGGTTGGAATCTCTCTAGAACGAATGAACCAACCATAACAGACTAAAGCCCGACGCAACCAGAGCAGAACTTTGCCTTCTTGAAAACTATGCTTGACTCCATCCGTAGAAGCTCAAGGTGGCGACACTAGAATTTGAAGATATGGTTCAGTTGGACATTTATCGACCTTCGGCGTCCTCGCAGCATTTCAACCTCATTTAGTCCTAGTCCTAAAATGGCCTTCAAGTGGCGACTTCTTCTCCTTGAACGGCTCTTCAACCAGGCTCCTGTCTTGGCCTCTGGCAACTGTTCTCTTCACCGGTTACGATTCTGAGCCGATGTCCTAGTCTAAATCATTCTTTCAGCAAAGGTCGCACCCTCGTGGTCACACTCTATAGGTCTTGCCGCACAGAGAGGCTATCTTCACTCAGCAGGCTCATCTTTACTCATACGAGCTATATGCCCTGCCCACCGGAGCCTACCGAGCTTTATTTTCTTCACAACACCTATGTCGCGATAGCGCTCGTAGATCACGTCGTTGTAGAGTTTCCGAAATCGTCCTTCCTCACATCAGGGGGCAACAATTCTTCGAAGTATTGTCCTCTCGAACACGGCTAAGAGGTTTTAGTACTTTTTGCTAACATCCCACGTTTCGGATGCATATGTGAGTACCGGTAAGACCATCGTCTTATATAGTAAAATTTTAGAATTTATGGTTAGATACTTCGATTTGAAGTCCCCTTGTCAAAGTCCGTTATAGATGTTGATTGGTCTGGACATTGTTCCGGATACCTTTACTTGGCTTGTCACATTGGTCATTATTATTATAAGGAGTGAGGGGGCAACCCATATGGTGAACACTGCGGCCAAGTTAGGCCTATTGTGTACGTACCCCACTAGCGGAACAGACTATCGACCTTCCGAATGAAGGCAAGAAGGTCTTTAATTGATGAAGAGCGGACTTGGGCAGGGCTCAAGAACTCTCTGATAAACGTTCTTCTTCCAAGCCAGACCAGAGCAGGACATTCACAAAGAATATGTGTGGAAGTCTCGTCGCCTTCCAAGCAGAGTCGGCATTCTGTCTCTTGAGACAGTCCTAGGTTGTGGAGGTGGTACCGCAGTCCTACCTGGCCAGTGAAATATCCCACCAGCAGCCTTAGATCCGCTCTGTTTAGAGTAATAGTGCCTCTTAAGGCAAAGGGTCTTATAAGATCTTTAGCCTGTCTAAGACCGGGGACTGACTCCCAGTAGGCTAGGTTCATTCTCTTAATCCACTCTTCTATCAAGGACTTGGAGGTGGACCAAGAGATGCCACAGAAGGGTTCTGGACCCTGGAACAACGTCTCAGACCCCTCCCTCGCGAGGCTGTCTGCAGCCTCATTTCCCTCGATACCCCAGTGTCCGGGGACCCAGCAGAGCGAGACCTCGTTTCTTCTGGCTCTGGAGTACGTCAAAACACCCTGCTACTATTTTGGAAGAAAACTTCCACGTTGAGAGTGCCTTGATGGCAGCTTGGCTGTCAGAAAAGATTGTAATGTTGGCGCCTTTCAGACCTTTCTCAAGGTTGAGCCTAGCGCAGGTCGCAATGGCGTGTATTTCAGTCTGGAAAACAGAGGGCCACTTACCCATCGCAATCGAGACTTTGGAGTTGGGTCCTGCGACACCAGCCCCTGTGCCATGTTCCATCTTTGACCCGTCAGTAAACCAGTGGAGATGTTTTGGATCCCCAGGAAGAATAGTTTCCTCCCACTCAGAGCGATCCGGTATAATCGCTCTGAATTTCCTTTGGAATCGCAGTTGACCAACCATATGGTCGGATACGCGGCAGATGGAAATGCTTGGAATATTTTTAAGGATATCCATGTGTCCTTTGACCGTATGGGGCCAGTTGGATGAGATCTGAAGTCTCAAGGCACTTATGGCGGCGGATTTCCATATGAAGAGATGCAAAGGGGTCAATCCAATGATTGCTTCCATTGCAGCTGTGGGACAGGTCCGCATAGCTCCGGTAATGGAGAGGCAAGCAAGCCGTTGCAGCTTGCTGCACTTGAGGATCGACGTAACCTGTTTAGTCTTGGGCCACCAAACTATAGCAGCATAAGTGACAACAGGTTTAACGATCGTATTGTACATCCAGTACATCATTTGTGGTGTAAGACCCCATGTCCTACCCAGAAGCCTTCTGCAGGCCCATATGGCCCTTGTGGCTTTGCTGATGACGTAGTCAAGTTGAGCGTTCCAGTTCAGCCTCTTATCTAAAATTACTCCCAAATATTTGACTGAGTCTGAGTACTCAACTGTGGTATTCTGGATACAGATAGGACCTAGGTCCACTTTGTAGCGTTTGGAAAAAGGTACCAGGACAGCCTTATTTGGGTTGATTGACAGACCCTCCTTGGTACACCATCTTTGAACTTCTCGCAGTGCCGTTCTCATGACCTCTGTAATGGTCAAGTCAAACTTCCCAGAGACAATGATGGCAAGATCATCTGCATAACCGATGACATCGAAACCAGATTCAGATAGTTTGATCAAGAGTTCATCCACAACTAGTGACCAGAGTAACGGGGATAAGACTCCGCCTTGAGGGCACCCCTTAATAGCCTTAACACTAATGGTGGAGACACCTAGGGTAGAAGAAATGTCACGATCTGCAAGCATGGCATTTATCCACTCAATCGTGTGAGGATCCAAATTTCTGAGAGTCAGTGCTCTAGAGATAGAATCATAGGCAGTGTTATCGAAAGCACCTTCGATGTCAAGGAACGCGCATAGGGCAGTTTCTTTAGCGATTAAGGCTTTTTCGATTTTACTGACCAGGTGGTGTAAAGCAACCTCTGTTGACTTACCCTTCGAGTAAGCGAACTGGGAGCTATGTAGAGGGAGGGAGAACTCCAGTTTGCACCTAATATGAAGGTCTAGCAGCCTTTCCATTGTTTTCAAAAGAAAAGAGGTTAAGCTGATAGGTCTGTACGATTTAGGCAGCTCGAGGGGCCTGTTGCCCTGTTTCGGGATAAAAACCACCACGACTTTCCTCCAGATGGTTGGAATGTATCCCCAATTGAAGCTGGCTCTAAAGAGGCAGACCAGGTTGTCGAGGATCAGATCAAGGCCCTTCTGAAGAAGTGCCGGAAAAATTCCGTCTCCTCCGGGTGACTTATAGGGTTGAAAAGAGGCCACTGCCCATTTAACCTTGTCACGGTCGAAGATATTCCCTGGAAGACTGCGGGAATAGCGGTCTGGGATGGTCCTATGACTACACCCAGCATCCAATGGATAAGCGGTCTGGAGGATTAACCCTGGAAAGTGCTCTCTGAGCAGGTACCTTAAGGTTTCCTCATGGTTAGAGGTGTAGGAGCCATCCTCCTTTTTGAGAAGGCCCACTCCGTTGAAGGAGTCTTTAGAAAGTAGCTTTTGGAGTCTAGTCCCCTCTGGTAGAGTCTGAATGCTCTCACAGTGTTTCCGCCAGGCAATCCTTTTGGAACGTCTCAACTCCTTGTTGTAGGCTGTTAGGGTGAACCTATATTCATCCCAATGGCCGGTATGTCTTGCCCTATTGAACAATCTCCTAACATCTCTACGCATTGCAGCTAACCTGTCATTCCACCAGGGCACTTTTCGCGACGACACATTGGTCATAGTCGTATCAGCTTTTTGGGGATGCCGACTCCTCTCATGGCTTTGTAGAGTTCTACTCTGGCTGTGCTATTATAGGTGGCTTGAAGGCCTATGAAGAGCTGTTGAATTTGAGTTTTGATATGATCAGTTGTATGATTTTTTGTTCGCCTAACCAAAACCTATTACTAGTCGGCCGCTTTGTAAACTTAGCAAATACACTCTGTAACACCATGTTATAACAACGATTTTCCCGGTAAAGATCGGTCCACACATGTCCGTTACCTGACGGCGACTTCAGTGTAATACCGGCGCATCAGTGAAAAAAAAATATCGGCACGATGTATTTCCATTGAAGGAAATTCCACACATCCGCCGCAGTCAAGCACCGACGTTCTCAGTTCTCAGAAAAAAGGCTTCTGACATGGCCTTGCCAAGGTTACAGCCTTTAAATGCCGGTTAATAGGATTCGCCTCATATCAGAAGGCATAATACTCAAAAGAGGCGCTGTCCGTAAGGAGCCCCCATCGCTGTGATACTGGCACTTCACTGGTGGAAATTCGGCTTATAACTTTGGGCATGCGAACTTCGGAAAAAATATTTGCAAGCCGTTGTATTTCTCTCTGATTTTCTGCCAAAATCAAATCAACTCCTAAAAACCTGTCTGGACTTTGGGAAAACCAACTAGCTGGGACTTATACACTTATTCCAAACCACCGACTGGGATTTGTGTTTCCGAAGTAACAACACCAACTCCAGGATCTCCCAGCTGCTGTGGCTCTTGCTGATGGGGTTCTCATTCACGTTGTTCGAGGTCTTCCAAAAACGACGGGTTCCTTGCGGATTCCAGTCAATTGCCTTTTTCGCTTGATTTTTGTTTTCGCGTCGCCACGTGTTGTAGCCAATCCAATTCCATTTCAGCTCTTCTTAAAAACCGTGTAAATCGAGCGATGGGCATAATAAAAAAAAAACAATTTAAACACACACACACAAAAAAGGAGATACAATTATTATTAAAACAAAAAAATTATTAAATTTCAATGAAATGAGAGCCATGATTAAATCGGTTTCATATTGAAAAGAATGTAGAAGATGAAAATTATTATAAAAATAAAAATAAAAATAAATAATGTAAAAGAAAAAGTATAAAAAAAGATTTATTAAGAAATTGCTTGTAGATTTTCTAGATTATTTCGAGAATTTAAAGATGAAACAACGCGAAAAAAAAACCAGAAAACAATTTTGAATAATATTTATTTAAATTTTAAATTATTTATATGTTTTTGGTTGTTATAATAGAAGAGAAGAGGTTTTGTTGTGAATGTGTATAGAATAAGTGGAATCCAGTTAGAGTGAGTGAAGGACTTTTAAAATATGTATATTTAGTTTTAATTTAGCAAATAAGATGGAATTATATTTCCATGTGTTAATATTTACTGTTTTTTTTTTGTGTTTAACCTAACTTTATTTCTTGTTTGTGAAAACTATTTTGGAACACTACTTTCTATTTGTCCAGATTGGCATCGACCTTCAATAATAACATATATTCAGTAAACACCGAAAAAATCCCGTTCGTAACCAAGCAATTGAGGATATAAAATTGAATTCTAAGAAACTATGTAGCTCTTGTTCACTACCGAAGTCGCAGTGACAAGCAGGGAAGGCGCTTTCATAAGTGCAAATGGTGCCCTTGCACCGGGCGCAATTGGACAGGGGCGCAACTTTAGAAGTTACGGTTCAAAATACATCCTATGTTAAATTGTAACAAAAAAAAAATTTCAACGGACCCTACCGGCTAAAACATTACGATTTACTTCCACCCACCCATACGATTTTTTATTCAACTAACCAAAAGCCAGCCGTTTTGTCAAATAACCATGTTTACCAATTTTATTGGCTTTTACGCAAAATATGAAAATTATTTCTCGCATCCTCGCATATTTCCTCGAGAGTTCGTGACATTTTCGTTCCTTGTCCTTCACTGCGATACAAATATGAAGGGTTGATGGAGCGAAAAATGGCATTGTGCACCGGGCGCAAAAGACCTAAGCAAGAATTTCACAAGAGGTCACAAGCAAGAATTTTAAAGTGATCCTATAGATATGCAATTTTAAATCTCCATATTTAAAAAAAATTGTATTAACACAAGAATTTACTGGAGGTGATTATGTAATCTGCAAAATTTGATCTTCTGATTCATCAGAATCATCTATCCAGTATCAAAGAAAATGCAAGCAAGCAGAATTATCGCCATTTAGTTATTTTAACTAACACTACCTATGGGTACTGGGTCTATACTTTTTTCTAGGAGATAGTCCATAGCTACTGCATCCAATTGCCATTCCAGAGGTCAGGATTCGAATGCCAGCCTTGTTATTAATTATTTATTATTTGTCCTACTTGCCTACAGAAATTTCTTACACTATCTCTGCTATCATCGTCTACAAAGCATAGCGAGAAACCAGGTAACTGCCCGATCTCCAAAGCCAAAGTTCTTTTATGAAGAATGACGGATTTTTTGCCAGCACCCTTTCGCCCTTTTGCCTATAGTAATCTCAGCTAGGGTCCATTGGATTGCACCACTGTACTCTTACTTCGATCCTATAGTCACCACTTGCAGTTCTTTGGAAGTAGCTCCACCTGTTCACCAGCGACGTAAAGTGAAACTCAAAGCTCGTGGAGCTACAGCTTACAGGTGTCATCTAGTCCCACAAGCCATTTGAGCGATCCTTAGTGGATGTTTAGAATATCTGAATCACTTGCCTTCTATCAATAGCAAAGTAAAAGCTTCCCGACGCCAATCGATCGGTTTGGCAATTTGTCAGTTGTCTTGCTTCAGGCGACACTTGCGCGTCCTCTTATGCAAGTTAGTGCCACAGTATTTTGTTTCGAACAACTGTTCAGTTTTAGGACATACTGTAACGCAACTGAAGCAACTGATTGGTTTGGTAGTCCCTTATAGTCCAATGGTATGAGCAAGATCCTTCCACCCACCTGATTGTCTTTCCAACGATCGAGCGAGCAACAATGAGGGCAATTTCAATCGTGTCATCCTTGTTTGGGCCCCAGGTCATCAGTGATTTAAAAGCAATGACAATGAAGACATCTTGATCTTAGAAGACTGTGGTAGTGCAATTATCAGTTCGAACCGTCTGTGGGAACACCGATCAGCTCGATGAAGAAGATCCTAAGTGATCGTACTTTGATGAAATTCACAGCCATACCGCCTCGTATACACAGAATTGTCGCAGCGCAGTGCAGAAGATTGCAGAACGCTGGTTGGTTTCATTAAAGAACATACACACACACACTCTTAACTACCGCCTATAGAAAATCGGAAGGGCAGAGGATCCAATATGCAGGGTTTGATTCGAGAATAATGAGTCTACCTCCTGCATTCTTGGTCACTGTCTGGCGTTGCGGCAGAACAAGGCCTCGTTGGGTGCAACCTTCATTTTGAATTTATAAATTGTGACCATAAATTCGCTATTTGCTACCTTAAAAACTCCTAGATACCCACTTTCATTGGAATCGGAGTAAAATTGCCAAATTCAACCATATGGCTTCAAGGTGCATCATTGAAGACCCCACGAACCTTCATGCAAAAATGCAAAGCTGTGCGATAGTTTTCAACGAAGCTATCCATGACTGCGCCATCTAGAAGTGGCTTTAGAAAGTAATAGCATAGCCTATGTTCTAAGTTTTAACGTAAATAGCACTAGTTAAAATTTCATTAAGATCGGTTGCACGGTGTAGGGCAGCCTATTGCGTTGGGGCTGGAATTCCCAAAAATTTAAATGGATTAACTTGAATTGAAATTCCCTGCAAACTAGCAGCCCACGATCACCTGGAAGGGGCGACCTGTTGGTGATGCTGCGTGATGCGGAGGTTAGCTGACCAAAATATCTAAAATCGTATTCTAAGAGAATGTAGTACATATAGCAACAGCAGGTCCGGAGCTACTATTTCACAATACTACACAGCCAAGCTTTTGGTTTGTGTCTTCGGCTGAAGCTTTGTGGTTCATATCTTGAGTAGCTTTTGAAGTTTGTTTCTTGGGTTGAAAATGTGCGCTTCCTGTGAGGAACCAGTTGAAGCTTTGCTGGGGTGGTTTAGTGCGTCTCTGGTGAGCTTTCATGCTGGCGAAATTTGAATCCCTTCTGAGGGAATTTGATAAAGGTTCCAGTTCTTGGATGTACGTGCTTTCGATGAGAGTTTATGCAAGTTGATCTTTCACACTGAAGATCATCGAATCTGTAATTCAACTTCGCAGTGGTGGGTCTTGCATGCGATCTTGTAGAGGATCTTTGGTTAAACTTTGCTGTGTCTTCGCTGCGATACTGTGAAAATCTGCAGTTGAGCTGCAGCTGTCTCAGCAGTGATATGTAGGGCATGGGAAAGGAATACATCAGCCCGTTTGATAGGTTTTTGCTTTCGTATATGATCTGCTTAATCTTCTTTGGGAATGAAGATCACCTTAGCCTCTCTCCTGCACCTCAGAAGACCAGCACAATGCTGTCCGAAGTAGTGGTAGAAAGATTGGTACCAAGCCTTTCTAAAAGGGGCCGGGAAATCGCAACCTTAAAAGGCCTGAAGATGCCAATTGGTCATTTGATCTCGCCTGTAGTGAATTTGATCCTATTTGCCAGGCATTTGTTCCTAATATAGGATCGGTGGGCTGAAACTACTTCCGAGCCAGTGTTAGGTTTTAAGTCTCATTCCTGGGTCAGTTACTTTTTTTTGTGATAAGATGAAGCTTAAGAGTCACCCTTTGTACTACTAGTCCGTCATGTCGTTCAAGTCATGGTGCAATGTATAGTAGTAAGCTTGATCTGAAGGAAAGATGAAATAGGATAGGTTAGGGGTCTGGAGGGTGCATGAGTAGATGTCGATGAACCTTGCGTTTGAACTCTTGTCTTGATGTTACATGAGTTCGGAAATACCGACTGCGGAAGAGAGTTCCACAATCGAGTTGTTCTATTTATAAACGAACTGCTAAACCGTAATGTGCGTGAAGGGGAGAGCTGCAGGGTTAAGGGGTGAGCCGAGTTGGCTAGTCTTGTGTTGCGGGAAAAATATTGCCGTGTAGGCAGAAGGTTTTTCATTTCAGTGGAGCAGTCGCTATTGTAATAGTCGTAAAACTTGCTGAGCGCTGCTACTTTCCTATGGTGGCTTAAAGGATCAATGGAGGAGCAAAGCGTGCTATCGCCAATGAGTTTGTTGGCGCGGTTTTGCACCTTGTCTAGCCAAGCCAAGGTGGTTTTAGGGGCGCCCGCCCAGATATACGAGTTGTATTCAAGGCGAGGCCGAATGTAGGACTTGTAGATTGTAGCCAAGGCAGCTGGATGAAGAAGGAGCTTGCATCTCTTGAGGAAGCCAAGGCATTGATGCGCTTGTTTGGTGACTTGGAGTATGTGATTATTCCAACGCAGATCGTTCGATAAAGTCACGCCGAGGATGTTAAGAGATGAGTCAGCTGTTACATTATCCTCGTCCACTGAAATGGAGTGAAAGTTGGTGCAGGTTTTAGTGGAGAATAGACAGTACTTGGTTTTGGTTTCATTGAACTCGACACGATTCTTGCGGCCTCAATCAAAACTGATTTTAGCGTTAAGAGAGCTGGACATGAGCTCACGTTCTAAGATACAAGGTCTGGCACTTGCTTGTCCTATGTTGTCGGAGGGGTAGGAGGGGTAGGTACTCAGAGTACCGTCATCGGCAAAACTATGAAGTGGATTTGAGGGGATTGAGAGCAGATCATTAATGAAAATAAGAAAGAGAGTAGGTGAAAGGATTGCCCCTTGGGGAACGCCTGCCGAGATGGAGTGAGGGTTGGATTCAACCCCATCCAATACTACCTTGATTGAACGGCCAGAAAGAGAGCTCTCAATCCAGTTCCTTAGAACTGAGTCAATACCAATAGCTTGGAGTTTAGACAGCAGAGCGGGATGCCATACTCTGTTAAAGGCCTTGCAGATATCCAGAGCAACTAGACCAGACTCACCGGAGCCATGGATGTTTTGATTGATGTGTTCAGTCAGACACACAAGAAGGTCGCCAGTAGACCTTTTCGGTCTAAAGCCGTACTGCCTGTCGTGAATAATTTGGTTAGATTCTAGATATTTTATCAGCCTTCTATTGATTATTGTCTCCAAGATTTTGGAGAGAACAGAAGTTATTGCTATTGGGCGGTAGTTTAAAGGGTCGCTGGCTTCACCTTTTTTGGGAATGGGCTGAGCATGAGCTAGTTTCCAAGAGTTGGGATAAACTCCGGAGAAGAGCAGCCAGGTAATGAGTGCCCGTTAATAGCTCCTTGATACCCCTGATATTAACGTGAATCCCTCAGAGATCTTTAGGGAGGCATTACTTCGCAGATACCGTTCCATGATCTTCGTTTGGATCTAACTGCTAAACTCTTTGTTGTAATCTGTGCAGGCTTTCTTATACAGATTCTTGTTATCCGAGACCAGGAGCGACGCTTTCATAGGTGCGAATGGTGCACTTGCACCGGGCGCACTTTTCGAGGGCGCAAATTCAAAAATTAAGAAATAAAAACAAAACTAAAAACTTTGAAGAAAAAAAAATTAAAAGGATTCTCACCGGCGCAAGAAATTACACAATTTTAATCAATTTCTCTCCCTGTACTTTCTCATCCAAGGGGAAATTTTACTCCTCCTCGTGCAGGAAGGTTCCAGAGGTTTTAGGTTCGAAATTTTCTTAAAATTTTACTCAAGATATGTTACTCGAAATTTTACCCAAAAAATGAAGGAACCGACCTTCGTCTTTGAGAATCAGCAGCAAAAATTCGGGAAAAAATCTCCCAAGTGAGAGAAAATCGACTCACACAAAGGAAAAATTGTACTGATGGCTCTGTAGTGTGTATTTCTTTTTACCGTGAATTAGTGATGAGCAAGATGGCAAAAAGTCTTGTCTTGCACATTTAGCAGGACAAAGACAAGACTGCAAGACTTTTTTCAAGAATTTTAGCAAGACTTTTGGCAAGACTTTTTCCCAAGGCCTTTTGCTCATCACTGCAAGACTTTAGGCATTTAGTGATGAGCAAAAAGTCTTGCTATTTTGATCTTGTAGTCTTATTTTCTCCTGTCTTGCCTTGTTCTTGCTTTAGTCTTGCTAAATGTACAATAAAAGGAAGAACTGCAAGAAAAGTCTTGCTCATCACTACCGTGAATGATATAAACTTCAAGGCGCTATGGCTACACTTTTAAATTCTGTTCCAAGAAGGTAAATTAACGAAATGAGGAGGAAAAATTCCTTGTTGCGAGAATTCTTCTTTAATTGTTCTGTTTTGTTTGTTTCTTTACTGTCTCATTAATTAATATGACCAGTTTCACACAGGACAACCAACAAAAACTGGCTGTAATCGTCTATTCCCTTTTGAAATTCGATGAACAGTAGCATGGGAAAACCCAACGAGAGCCAACTTTTACAACAAACTATAGATTAGAATGCTTTAGCTTGTTGTGGTTTTTAATATTAATTTTCCCTTCTGCCACTCCTTTTTTTTCCTAGCAAAAGAGTGACAAAAACCACAACAACAGCCACACATCTTTCAAAAATTTGATTCAAAAATTCAGTGAAAGAATTCATAGGATCAAAAAATCTGCCCACCCTATCGTTCTATCCTACTCTCTACTCTGCAAATGACGTTTTTAGCAGATTTTTGTTGGTTGGATATTGACCCATGTGAAACGGACCGATGTGAAATTTTGCGCAAACTATGAAAATGATTTCTCCCCAGCGCTGGCCCTAGGTAGGATAGAGTGGAGCGGTCGCTCTAGGTGCCAGGTGGTATGGGGCGCCAAAATGAATGCAAAAAACAATTTCGAGCAAAAAATAAAAGTTTAATGGCACTTTTTGAGGGCGTTGTTTGTAGTTAGCCAAGTCTATGTACTCATCAATATGACTCGAACACGGCGCACGCAGGGAGCACTGACTACAAGACCGTCGTACATGGCCTTAAGACACATCCTGCTTAAGATCCATGGAGCAGACTGAATACGGCGGATCTAAACTCGATAAAAATCGCAATCCTAATGTGTAAACAATCATGCTGAAATTATGAATGGTACTGCGTGAATGTACTACTAACGATGGACTTGCGGATACCAAGCGAACTTCGGGTTGAATTAGCCTTCCCTTGGTGATACGGAGCTTTGCCATGGGCGGCGGTCCTTTCTCGCCGAGGTCGTGGTATCAATATAAAATTACTTTAAAAACTTTTGAAGATGGAGCACTTCTTAACCCTCCACCCATTTCTGGGGCTCCTACAGTTCAAAAAAGAACGACTTACAAGGCCAGTTAGATATTTTTGGATCCATGCTTCAAGGTATCGAATGTGGTTCCAGTGAGGAGTTTTCGGGATTCTTTTTCAGGGAGGGCAGTCTGAGCCCGTAAACCCAGGGATGGAGTACGTTTAGATCACTCCTTTATTGGGAGATCTCCTTAGATCTCCTGCGGAAGTAAGGGCACCTAATCGGAGAGGCGACTAGAAAAAACGACCGCTTGCAGAAGACGGGGTGGCGCAGCTCGAAAACGTTTTATGGGATATGTGGAAGCTGCCTACTCCCGTGTAGAGGCTGGTAGGGTCCTAGGAAGCAAGGGGTACCGATCTTCTTAATAATAAAAAGGTTAGATCATCTGGATCTTCTCTAGGGCATAATAACCCGGCGAAAGGGGCGAAGGCTTGAAAAGCCTTCAGAAAATTCGGGGGGGGGGTCCATAATGAAGTCTAGAACGACTCAAAAACCGACCTTCTGTCAAATAGTGGAAAGTGTCAGAATTCGCATGCTTGAGACTAACAATCCGGAGACTCTTCTGACCACGAGACAACTAGTTACCGTGCAAGGAAGCCTTCTGGAGGCGGTAGCGAATTGGCCCAGGACTCAGAACAGCCAGGTCAGTAGGGGTGCGCGGGTCGGTCCTCCATGATGGGCCGCCTTAAGCCTCGGAAAGAGCAAGCCTTGTTGCTGTAGACGGGAACACCCTTTTTGTAATCGGGTGCTTTCCGGTATCAACAGAAGACCCCGTTGGCATTATGTTGCAAGGATAGGGGTCCAAAAAAAGACCGTAAGGGTGTAGGAGTGGAGAATACTCCACAAAGTGCACCGCATAAAATTCACAGATATGACGTTGTCAGGACGGTGAACACTACAATTTTGGGCTGATGGCAGGAGAAGCCTCTTTTAACGAGAAGGTGGCTCTCTCCACCATCTCAACCTTACTAGCTGGGCAAGCCCTAATGCCCAACCATGCAATACAAACAACCAAATAGCTTCCAAAAAAGATGGTGCTGTTAGCGAAACGTCAGAGAAGCAACTCTGAGAAAACATACTTCCTATATTGCCACTACAGGCGGAACTGGGACCCTAAAACAAAAACTATCGAAATCCTTATGGGGCCTCCAGCCCATAAAGGCTTGTAAAAGGGGAGAAAAAAGTTTTTTCTAGGACAACTGGAAATACAATTTATGTGAAGTGAAAGCGTCGAACAAAGGGCGCCGAAAGACAATCTAATCTCGCTCTACCCTCAACAAGGGCTAGGGCCGGGGCGTTTCTCCCATCCAGCGACTGTTTGTGTCGTTTTCCATTGTCTTTCACTGCGTTAAAAATGAACAGATTATGGGGCGCAATAAAGCATAGTGCACGGGGCGCAAAAAACCTGTTAAATAGTTTTCTAGCCTCCCTTAATTTTCTGCAAAGATCCACTGTTTTGTGATTTCATGATCTTCTTTCAAGCCTTCTAAATCAAGTCTTTTATATATAGTAAGTCTCTACACAATAAAATTTATTTTTACTTAACTAAAATCTCTTATGGATAAAAACAAATAAATAAAAAATATTTAGTTTTCTCTACTTAAAAAAAATCAGTAGACTTTAAATTTACAAAAAAAAAAAAAAAAAAAAAAAACTTTATTAATTTTTTCCTCTCTAAAGCTTAGATTTTAGAGTATTTAAACTAAAAAAAATAATTAAAGAAAAACGAAGAAAATAAAATTTTGTTTTTATCACCAAAAAATTTTGTTCTGACAAAAAAACAACGCACTCAAAAAATTTTATCAAAATGTGAAAGACAAGAAAAAAAATTTAGAAAAACGAGAAAAACAAATTTATATCAAAAGACGAAAATAATACGATATAAAAAAGAATATTAATTTAAAAACAAAATTCTTACCTTATACAAAATCTTCTTAAAAAGTTTCTTTAAAAAAAAATAAAAAAAATAAAAAAACAAAAAGAAATCATACCAACAAAAAAAAACTAAAAAAAAATTATCTAAAACTTAAATAAAAAAAAATGAGAAAAAAAAACTTTAAAATTTAATAAAACAAAAAAAAACGTAGATATTTTTACAGGAAAACAAAATAATATTAAATTTAGTGAAGAAACAAACAAAAAAACAAAAGTGAAATGATCTAAGAAAAAAATTTAATAAAACTAAAAAATAAAACACAAAAAAAATAATAAGAGTTTGTATAGGTAGTGAAGTAAAAGCCGCAACCAAATAAAAAAAAAGACGAGAGGAAATTAATACTAAAAATTATTATTATTATTATTATTATGATTATTACTAACTAAATTTGACAGACTTAGTAAAAATTTAATATTTAAGATGAAATTTTCACAAAAAATTTGTCATGGAATAAAAATTTTTTCAATACAAGAAAATTATGATGATGATGAAAAAAAAAATAAGAAAAACAAAGAAAATTAAAAATACAGCTGCTATTTTATTACTCTAAACAAAAAGGAAAATCAATAAAAATCTTTTAAAACTCTAAACAAAAATATTGTGGTTTAATTTTTATAATTTATCTTATTACTTAATCTAGTTTTTTTTTTAAACCATATATTTATTTTCTATTTTTATTCTATTATATGTCTTCCGCCATTTTGTAGTGACCGCCATATTTGATTTTAAATGACGTCATACATCTTACTTTCTTATTTACTGTCGTACACTTTCATTTGATAACTATAACGAGAGCGAAGTAAAGGAGAAGGTAATCCGCCATTTTGCGTTGGCCGCCATTTTGAATTTTTAAGGACGCCACACAGCTAATTGTTTTCTATTGATCATACCCTTTTATTTGATACCCATGGCGGGGATCGGGAAACACAATTGCGAAATTCGGCCGCCATCTTGGAGTCGCCATTTTGATTTTTTTACAAAAATGTCATATTGCATTTTCACTTGAACTATACATATTGGTAAAATCTGGGGTTGATAGGTTACATGAAAGTGTATTTTTCACTTCTTTTTTTTTTTTTTGTGTCAAATATTTCCTCTGCAATTCCCATTTTTATATTTTGTTTGGGCGCCATCTACCCAACCGCATTCGTACCATGCGGTTTACCCAGATTTAGTCAAAATACGCATTCTGTGAAGTTTCAGCTCAATCTGCCGGCAAGTTTTTGTGTTTTAGTGTCGCATTACAAACAAGACAGTCATTTTTATATATATAGATAGATTTTTCAATTTTGTGCAAGTAGGTAGTGGAGGACTTGAACATGGGAACGAAACAACCGGTTTTGGTGGTGAGGCATTTTTTGGGGATTTTGTATTCAAATCTGGTGCGGGTGCTGGTTTCGTAAAACTAAAGTTGAAGGAGGATTTTTTTTTTCATTATATAACAGTGAAAAAAAAATTTTGGAAAGAGATTGACGGCAGCAAAAAACCAAGATTGACAGTACTGAAATGGGTGAAAGTATGTCACGATAACTTATTCTAAAGAAACGTCAATAATGCCTCAGCAGTTCTTAAAAAAGATTTATCTCGGAAAACTTGAATGAAGTTCTAATACAAGTTTAATGGGGGTGGTACTCAGGAAGAGTATGTGGGTGTTGGCAGATTGATCTACTCCAGCGAGCATGACTGCCCTAGAGCAGCACTGCTCATGGGAAAAACATTAGCCTGCCTTCCTCTATTGCAGTTTGCTTGCAAAAATTTGGTGGCAGCGGAGGTAGGAATCCCCAGGTTAGTCATAGCTATCGACAACTTACCTAGAGAAGAGCTCGCCCTGCGACCATTAGATGCCAGGAAACTTGTGTAGAACTGCGTTACAAAGAACATTCAAGAGGAGGAGGAAGAGGTGATTGACTTGTCTCTTGCCAGCACATTCGTCAGTTCCAGAGTACTGAACTGACACGTCTCAAGTTAGTGACTGAATGAATAGACAGATAAGGTTTTACGTGAGAAATTCTGCAATATCCTCGTTATCATTTAAGGTTCTTCGGCAGACTAACTATGTATGAAACATATTGCTCAAATAAAAGGCAGTCACGTAGGTAATAACCCCATTACTGAGGCCGATATCAACCTTCGCTCTCGCAATCTGCAGGAAACGTTCGTTGCAACCTTTGAAAGGAGTTATCCCTCGAAACTACAAAGTTGCAAGCAAAGATATGCCTGGTGGGGTAATGATATTTGCAGATAAAGGATTGAAGTAAGGAAACTATTTAATCGGGCTATGGTCTCGGGTAACTGAGACCTCTAAAAGAAAGCCCTTACGAATTGAAACAAAGATTTGAGAAGATCCAAACGAAAGATTCTGTCCTGAAGGGTTCTTTACGGAGAACACCACGGATACCATGCAGCTATTAATGGGCATGTATTTCCATGGTTCTTAAGTAACTGACCATTAACCTTAGAACATAACACTGGACCGAGGGGTAGTTGTTGCCCACGTACAATAAGAGCATAACAGGATTTTTCCTGCAGGCAAGATCGAATGAGTCATTGGAACCTTCAAGACGTTCAAGGCAGCTGGAAAAGACCAGATTTTTAAAGGGCTTGGAAGAGATCTTACCAATCTTGCCCGTACAAAGAAGAAACATCCTATCGACCTATCAGCCTCTCCTCCTTTCTTGTGAAAATGATGGAGAAGGTTTTAGACAAGACAGGGGGCCTCGGTTGTCCTGATTCTTCCTGTCATAGCCTTTACTAGCCTTTCCTCGCTCCTTCAAGCGCATGTCATCGGTTGGTTGATGAGACTCAATACGTTTCAGGAGGTATAACACTCCAGTGAGTGGTTTCTCGATGCCCCGATACCAGAGTTGCGATAGTAATGGTTGGGAGTAGGTGTAATAAACTAGAGGAAAAAAATAGACTACTCATTTAATGTTCCACGCACAGAATATGATGTCGGTGAAAAGTTACTAAGCGGGAATGATCTCTTAAACTCACTGTACTGAAGTTCCTCAAATGTATCACAGCTAGAACTTCTTTTCCACACACGCACAAGGTATTTTTCAGCATCTTGCAAGTCACATTCTACTTCTGTCTTCACAAACTCTTTTAGAACATCGAAGGTTCAGCATTTATAGCTCCTACTTCTTCTTCTTCGATGGCTCTACAGCCCTCTGCTCCTCTTTCGTTAATCCATTTGGCTCATATTGACTTTATTACATAAAAATAAAAATAATATATCCCGGTCTTAAAATCGGGTTTTGTTCCCAGGCTCAATCGATCCCGTACCCAGTGGTCCCTTTTCAATAAAAACCCTGACTTGGTTGATCGAATATTGTAGATATATATTGAAAATTTTAAATTTAACATTATAGAGTACCAGATTATGACATTACTTCGCTTATTAAAGTTAAAGTATATAACAGAGCATAGATAAAATCAGTTATGAAAGTTATTGTAACTGCTCAGGTACAAGCTCAAGTGATAAAATCTGAGAGAGGTCTACCCTAGAAGCATGAGGTATGGGAGTGTAGTGCAATCTGACCAAGTGGCCGTGCTGCTTTCGGACCCAATACCTCACCAAAAGAAACAAAAAAAGCTCTCGAGTTGTCCACGGTAGAGTGGAGAATGCAAAAACAACAGATCCCAACAACGACAACGACGGGTTTTCCCCAGACCTCCCTTTTCAACAAGGCTCCAAACGCCAAGATTTGTTTTTACTTCAGATAGCAAAAGTCCTTGCATTATTATTGAGTTTTTACTGCAAAAGTCCTTCGGCGTTTGTTCCATAGTCATACCAGCTGCATATGCAGCAATCCTTCCGAAAAAGGGGCTTGCTTCGATGGAAACCCCCTTTCGTCCGGTTATGGAAATATTGAAATATTGAAGAAAAACACTAGCATTACCGGTGGCCAACCCTACATGGCCCCGACGAAAACAGCACGGCAGACCGGCCATTGTTTGAAGAATGAGCTTTACTTGGTCAACAAAAAAATAATAATCCACCCTCCATGAAAGCGTTTCGTGGCTGAATGTATTAAGGACTGCTAGACATGAAAATAAAGTCCGACTGTGCGGTGGTTGTCCCACACGAGGAGTTTGAGTGAATCCCTTTGTACACGAACACCTTTATAGCTCCCTTCGACAACCACAAAATACTGGTAGCGTGCCTGATGGCGTTCGTTGGACGTCCCAGCAGCTAACTAAAGTCGTCATATAATAATCACGGCGACTTTTCAGTGTATGGCTGGCATTCAGCAACATATATAACACTGAAACTTATTAAGGCCACGGCCAACACCCCCACAAGAAAGGCTTCAACGAGCCCAGAACTGCGAGTCAACAACTGGCGAGGACGATAACGAAGCCGCCATTTTCACAGGCATGACAATTACCCCACGAAATACAACAAGGCCCATGTCTGACTCCCGCAAAGGAGTAATTATTAACAATTTTCTTTCAGTCCCCATCCCCCTTTTTCTATGGGAGCCTTCTGTGAAGCCGCAGTTCACACCTGTCGCAAAGGTAATTTGTAGCGGAAATTTGATTCCACAAGACGCTGCCAATTTGTCAGCAAGAAGCTTTAATTATAATCAGCACCGAAAAGTAGGCAATGAGTGCGACGTGAAAAAAGTTTATAATTTCGCGCGCGCTCTTCGTTGAGTTACTGTGTTGACGGCTTTATTTCCTGCTCATCGCCAAAGCGGTTTTGTTAATTGTTTTATGCAGAAATTTGTGGGGGCAATTTGCAGGATTAAATTTGAGTTCATTTTTAGGTTGCTTTTTTATGATAAGGTGTCAGCTTGGGGGAGGAGAAGTTTTTGGGTGGTGTTCGTCGTCGTGTTTAATGTTATCAGGATTTTCATTAGGCGTGTCACAAGTATGAAGTATAAAAAGGACATGAGGTGTTAAGGGCAAAAATATGTTAGTAGAGTGAAAATTATGAAAATTGTAATTCTGAAACGCTTCGAACGAAAGTTGCTTGGAATTCAGAGTTTATAAGTGGGCTGATCTACTTGGATGTACTTAAAGCTATTCGTAATGTGCACATCTGTTATACATATACCAACGCCAATGGTAGAAAATCGCGCCGATGGTAGAAAATCTAAATGAAATAAAAAAATTATATACCTTTACTCAAATACAGGATGCGCTTTGTGTTTTAGGCCAGATTTTATTTGGTTGCCATTTTGGTTTGGCTGTCATCTGTCAGTTTATATTTGACAGTTGTAGCTAGTAGTCGATGACAATTTTGTAACGGTTGGTCCTTTTCCCGGCTTTTTTTAGGTTTGAACTTATTGGTCGAATGTTTCCTCCAAAGTCCATGCGAATGAGAATTTTCATCACCTGGAGTTTCTTCCATGGCAGGGATTGACAATGACATGCGATTAAAGCTGAACATTTACGCGCGCAATGATGCTCTTGTTTTTCGGCTTTCGGTCCCAAAAATTCCTGTTCATTGGTGCCTGCAGCTGTATTCTTTTATAGAAAGAAGTCCAGATAATGGACCCACCAGGCAGCACCAGCTCCATATCTTACAGTCGCATTCTGGACCCATCTGATGCACTTCCTAAAACGGCAGCGGTCAGAGTATTTTCCAGCAAAACAGAATCGAGAAAAAAGGGGAAGCCACAAGGATCCTCACAGCGCGATAAGCTAGCATGGCAGTGGTTCTAGATAACTTTCCTGAAGATAAAGCGACCGATCCTCTTCAATTTGTGACTCTAACAAAAGTTTTGAAAGTGATTCCTCACATCAGCTTTTGGGTGTTTAAGTCATGATGACATTAATGCCACCAAAACTAACTCAATGACTGACGAATGGTGTCGCCAGGCTACGGGTTTCCCATACCCGATGCAACCTCAAAGTAATCAAGGACAAGGTCCTTCCCAAATTTAAGAGGAACACTCTCCGGGTTCCCAACGATGATACAGAATTGAAACAGGCGCCCCGCAGAATGGCGATCTAAAACCAGCCGATTGAGATGACCTTTTGACATGTTATGGGTAGGAAGGTGGAGTAGAACGGTCAAACTCTTGATCTTAGCATTGACGAGAGGGCGGTCATGCAGCTGAAAAGCAAGGCATAACCCTATTTAATGGTTTCGGTCGAATGAAAGGCAAGGATGTTGGCGTGAAAAAGGAGACTCCCACTGTAATACACCAACAGAATATGGGTGGTTCAGTGCAGCCTGCAACACGAAAGGGCTTCCACTGCAGTTTTCGCAGGGTGCTGAACACCAAAGCTGTCGACGTGGCTTTTGTACAGGAACCATAAGTAAATAACGACACTATACAGAGCTTGCGATCATCCGGCTACAACACTGCATGGAGTGGTATGGGTGGCGACGCTTGGACAGAAATCGCTGCAAATCACGTGACTGACTGGCGGGTCTTAGCCGAGGCATCGTGCTTTATGGTGGACCTATTGCTCCGCCCACTGCCACGCTCCATTGACCTAATTCCCAGGGCCAAGTAACCCAGTACCCATTTCCCTATTTGAGCCTTCATAGTAATTCTCGTAGTGGGTTGGGGTCGTAACATCTAATTTTCATCGTAACGACAGCCGTGCGTTGAGGGTATAAATGTCCCGGTCTAGCCAAAGACACGCATCCCACACTAAGTAAGTTACGTCCTGGAAGACTTAAAAGAAATCTCCAGGCTAGAAGTAGGAGCACTGATGATAAAATTCCGAACCTCCACAGTATTGCTGCAAATCAAATCCCAACACAGTATCAATTCCTATTATCTTCCGGGCTTTATGGTGGATCGGTCCTTGGAAATACTGAGAGCAAATAGGAATCCTGTATACCCACCCGAACTAGGTAGCCTTTCGGGGCGAACTCGGTAGCGTATTGAAGGGTTCCGTGCACTCAATTATAACTACGATGGATGTAGATCTATCCGCTATCCCTTCCTTAAGGAGACAGTTACTGTTGCTTACAACAATAAACCAAAGAAGTGGTGATAAAATTCCTCCCTGTGGACATTCTTTTGTTATAGTTAGTAGGTAATGCGTCAGTTTGGTCAGACAGCTTGCTGAATCTGACGTGAAAATCGTGCTGAAAAATATTTCACGGGAACCCCGACATGGCAGAAAGCTTTTGATTAATTCCAATTCACCAAGATTTTGACTTCATATTCAGCGAACTCTCTGGCCAAACTGACACATTACCTACTATAGTGCCCTCCAGGGACCACTAAGATGAAAGACCATTAGTTTAGGAATTCTTAGTATAGATTCGACGGCTCGGTCTAGGGATCTCACGAAATGCTGCACAAAGAGTGAACATTTTATCCGCCATATTCTCCAAATGTGCTTTAGAAATTATATCCCAGGTACGTCAGGCCGGGTTGTAAGTGAATGATCCTTCGCGCACAGTTCAATCTCATCGAGACGTCGTCCTGCGAAACTTTGCATGTTGTTCTGTCAATAGTGTACATCCCATCTTCCGATTCTTAATAACTCGAACCCAACGTGTGGCCTGATATAATAGCCGATTTCTTGATTGATTAGGCTTCTCTCTATATTCGCCCATGCATTAGTTCAGCTTCATCCTCGTGCGCACAGAATGAATTCCCTGAATGCTGATTGAAGTTGCAGCCGAGTACACTAGGCTTTGTGGCCCTTACCACAACTAAAGGAAGTTCCTCACGGAGACGGTTGTGGTACCGCAAGTATTTATTGTTTCTTCAGTCTTAAGTTTAAGTTCATTATGGCCGTGAGATTTTATAAATTTTTCTTACTAGATGTCGGCTGTCAACGGTAGGTATGTCCTTTATTTTTTATTTCAGCGGCGTTTCGAGAACTTCTTGGGGCGGTCTGATGCAGTGGTCGGGCCGAACGGCATACGCGGGCAATATGCTCCTTAATCCCACATTTGGAGCACATAGTATCCTGACGTTGGCATGGCGGCCTCGTGTGTCCTCCGCCACACTCATTGCAAGATTGGCGATGGCGTTTCGCAGGATACGCTAAAATAGAAAGATTAGAACGATTTCTTTTAACACCTAACTTGACTTCTTCCGGATCTCTAGTAAGTTCTTTGCAACAGATTCGGCTACTGTAGCCCTATGGATGACGTTTTGAAGTGCCTGATCTTTTATCGTAAGTAAGGAACGTTGGAGTACTTCGTCGAGTAGTCCATAAACTAAACCAACCCAAAGCATGCGTTCTAAGGCAGTCGGGAAATTGCAGTCAATGGATAGCCGGCGCAGTTCGGCTAAGTAATCGACAAAATTCTCGCCAGGAAGTTCATTTCATTTGAAAAAGGTGTAGAAGGCAGCGACTTCGGATGGTGAAGGGGGGGGGAAGAAATGATTATCAAGTATTTCCACAATGTCCGGGAAGTTAAAATTTCCTATCTTTCGGGGGGGTTCGCATATTGTGATGAAAAGTGCGACCCACCTGGTTGGTTCCCTTATAGAACATGCCTCGAGGCCGAACCGTTCGAACCGTTGCCAATACGAAGTCCAATTCTTGCCATTAGACAAGTCAATAGGTTCAAGATTACTTAACATCGGGCTCATTATTCGCGATTACTTAACATCATTAGCCGCTTTCAATCCACTTGTACTTTGAACTCAGTAATTCCGACTTCTATGTAACATATGTCATCTTCTTCTTCTTTATTCGTCGTGAAGTTGGGAGCGTTCTTTCGCAATCAGCGTCGGGTAATGCTGCCATACAATATAATACCGTATACTCGGGATTTTTGTCGTCCAATCCTGAGTGTGAAATTATCGTTGCGGGTGATTTCAATGTTCATAACGCAAAATGGCTGACTTACTCAAATGGCACCAGTGTTTCTGGCAAGGACGTCGAGCTCTTTGCAGACACCAATAATTTACATCAAATTGTGGATCATCCTACGAGAGTCCCTGATGTTGCCGGTCAAGGAAACTATCTCCTTGATCTTTTTCTCACTTCCCATCCAGAGCGATACTCCGTCGAAGTTGATTCACCTCTCGGCAATTCGGACCACTGCTTAATTAGCGCTAGCTTCCCATTCGAATTTCCCACCCCTCCCAAACCAGTTAGGAGAATTGTATGGCATTATGGGAAGGCCAATTGGCTGGGGCTAATTAATTTTTTCCAAGCTACTGACTGGAATCAGTGTTTCCGAACCAAAAACGTCAATTCTGCCACTATCCGTATCACTAGAATCATACAGGCAGGAATGCATTTGTACATTCCTCATTCTACTAAATCTGTGAAGGCTATGCCCAACAGATGGTTTAATCAGGAGTGTATGCATGCAATCAGAAACAAAGAAGCCGCCTTTCGAGCTTACAAGAGCTCCCCGAGTGAATCGCTCCGTGAAGAGTATATAAAACTAAGAAATTCCTGTAAAGTCACCATCAGGAACGTCAAAAATTCATTTGACAGTAAGTTGAGAAGTAAACTCTTTAATGCAACCTCTGGTAGCAAGAACTTCTGGTCCTTGGTAAGCTCCATTAAGAAGAATTTCACTGCATCTACAACTCCTTCATTCATTCACGATAAGAAGGTGATAACAGACAGAAAAGCCAATGCCGATTTATTAGCATCTCTGTTTGCTTCAAATTCTTCCCTACCCGAAACTGATGCGCTACCCCCAGTTCTCGAGCACAATGCTCACTTAATGGACAGGATTTTCTTCAGGACTCGCGAGGTGTACAGGTGCCTCAAGGAGCTCGATGTCAACAAATCCACTGGACCCGATAATATACCCCCTATCGTCTTAAAACAATGCGCCTCACCTTTGGCTAAACCTCTGCGCAAACTTTTTGCCCTATCATACTCCTCCGGAGTTTACCCAGGCTCTTGGAAACTTGCCCATGTTCAGCCAATTCCGAAAAAGGTGAAGCCAGCGACCCCTTAAACTACCGCCCAATAGCAATTACTTCTATTCTCTCCAAAACCATGGAGACAATAATCAACAAAAAGCTTATGGGATATCTAGAATCCAACCTACTCATAAACGACAGACAATATGGCTTCCGCCAGAAAAGATCCACTGGCGATCTTTTAGTCTGTCTTACAGAACACCTCAGCCGTAGTCTGCATGGATCCGGCGAGTCTAGTCTGGTTGCTCTAGATATCTCCAAGGCTTTCGATAGAGTTTGGCACTCAGCCCTGTTAGCCAAACTCAAAGCTATTGGAGTCGACTCACTTCTACAGAAGTGGATCAAGAATTTCCTTTTCGGTCGTTCAATCAAAGTAGTATTGGATGGCGTCAAATCCGCATCCCACCCGATCTCGGCGGGGATCCCCCAGGGGTCAATCTTATCACCGGCCCTATTTCTTATCTTTATAAATGACCTTCTTTCAATCCCCTCCAACCCACTTCTCAGCTTCGCTGACGACGGTACTTTACGGTACTCGTACAGCTTCGATACAAGGCAGACTCATGCCAGATCCTGTCTTGATGATCGCGAACGTATGTCCAACTCTATTAATAACGACATTGTACTCATTCTAGAGTGGGGAAAGAAGAATCGTGTTGAATTCAACCCCGCCAAAACCAAGTACTGTCTTATCTCCAAAAAGAAGTTCAACACCCCTCCACCCTTGAAAGTGAATGAAGTTCAACTAATGGCCGAACCATCCTTACACATCATAGGCGTGACATTAGCCAAAGACTTGCGATGGAATGACCACATATTCCAAATCGCCAAACAAGGATCTCAGTGCTTGGGATTTCTTAAGAGGTGTAAGTTCCTCCTCCAGCCATCGGCCCGTGCTGTTATTTATAAATCCTACATTCGGCCTCTTCTCGAATATAACTCCCTCGTTTGGGGCGGCGCTCCAATAACCACCTTGGCATGGTTAGATAAGGTCCAAAAAAAGGCCCTTAAATTAATTGATGACGATACCGCTTGCTCCACCATCGACCCCCTCAGCCACCGTAGGAATGTAGCAGCACTGACAAAATTTTATCGCTACTATCATAGTGACTGTTCCTCCGAGTTAAACGCTCTCCTGCCTCCACGGCATTCTTATACCCGCAACACCAGATTAGCCCACTCGTCTCATTCCCTCCACCTGCAACTCCCCCTTTCACGCACTCAACAAGATATGAATTCGTTTGTTAATAGAACAACTCGACTGTGGAATAATCTCTCGCAGTCAGTATTTCCGAGCTCCTACAACATCCAAGAGTTCAAACGCAGGGTTCATCACCACCTTCTTCAATACCCCCCCGTACCTTTTAACCCTTAACCTATACCCCCCACCCCTCCCCCGCACTAAGCTTACTGCTAGACATTGCACCATGACGTGACAAATGACATGACGGACTAGTAGTACAAAGGGTGATCCCTGAGCTTAGCACTGCCACATAAAAAAAAAAAAACTCCAAAGAGACTTGTATGGTTTGAACGATCTAATCGCCTCCCTAATTGCTTCGTGGTTGAACTAGGTATAAATTGGTTGTGCCTGGGAAATGTGTTGGAAGTATTTCTTACGGACTTTGTTTATTATAAGCAGAGTTCTTATGCAAGCTGTGGGTGCTGTCTAGCTTTGAAACCTCTATGTTTCGCACTTAAAATTTTGACCATCGTTCTCGAAGGTTGATCTTTATTCCACCTAACACGAACAAGGCCGTCTCTGGTGGAGGCCGAGTAAAGCGACCCTAAATTGCGCAGTTTTAACGCCTCTCGCAATATAGCACTGTTTGCTGGAGTGAGGCTTTCATTTACATGAACTGGAGAGTCGGCTGAGAATCCATCCAGCTCACAAAGAGACAATTTAAATTTTTTCTTAATTTTCAAAGCGTGCATAAACGCTTTCGCCTCACGCTGCCCAGAAAACTTGACGACAATAATCGGTCCATTACGCTGACACATCCCAGCACTTAACCGAAAGGCTTCGCAATAGTCGGAGAGACGGTGGTTTATCAAAGCAGCAAGGTTGGAGACGATTTTAAGCGGTGAGTCATCAGATTTTTCCAGAATGCCCCGAATGATGACGTCGCTGAGTCTCTGAATCCGCCGTAAATCATCTAAATGACGTGTATTGTCATGTCAGCCAGCTGGGAGTTAATATTCTGAAGGCCATCAGCAAGATCAGCTGGATGGGGATTGTTTTCTAGTGACAAAACCCTCTCATGTAGAGATTCAATCTTGCCATCAATATCAGCCAGCTGTTTTTTGTTATGATCAGCGATGGACTTTAGACCCTCAGTTAGCCGTTCAGTTAGCCGTAGCTCGATGGATTCGAGATGCTCCTTAAATGATGTTATGGATTCGCAAGTGTCATTGATTTTTTCCTCGGCATGCTGTAGAACGATGGATAAATTATCAATTTTTTGCGAGAAGCGTTCCTCCAAAGCAGCAAGCATCACCTGGACAGAATTTTCATTCTGGCCGATTTCGGCAGAGGCCCGTATAGCGCCTCTTGTTACAACAGGGGACGGGTTATGTGAAGAAGGAAGTTTTTTTGACGACACTTTCGCGGGCACAATTTTCGATTTGTCCGACATGGCAAATTAGGACAATTAAAAATATAAATAATATTACTTAAATACAAACAGATTGGTGAATAAATAAAAACTAATTAAGTGCTTGTCGTGCGAAAAAGCAGCGGATAAAACAAGGAGCACGGATTTTACGTCTTACTCAGACAGCGACATTCGTTGAACACCCGTTGAACATGTCGATACACGCAAACCTCTACACAAACTAAACTCTTGACTCATGACTCATTTATCTAATTGCCATACTATACCATACCAAATTTCGCTTAATTCACTTCATAGAGTTCAAACTCCTCTTGACATAAATTTAATGGGCTTATCTCCAGCTGTTCTATATGACAGCTCCATTTACATTGTCCACAATACATCGGTTTCTGTTAAAAGACTCTTTCTCTCTTCTCTCTCTCTCACTCCCTTTCTATTTGACAGCCCTCTTGTCATCTCATCCCTAAAACTCTCACTCCCACCTCTTTACGTTTATATTTGACATTATTTTTGTTTCGAAAATGTGAAAATTCAGCAACCGACCAAAAATGCAAAAAGAATAAAACGAAATAAACTAGAACGCCAATATTCACTTTGTGTGCGTGTGTGTGTGGATTTTATTTCCATATTAAATTTGAAATGGTGTCAGTGAAATGAAACTGTGGCTTTATTGCCTCAGATCATGAGTGCGTTCCGTAATATACTGGGAGCACTGCGCCAGTACTACCAGTGGTAGTTTTGTCGTTCCGTTTTCACCAAACAGTGCCCTGTCGCAGTGCTCTGGGAACATTCATGACGTCATGAATATTCCCCTTTTTACTACTGGGACTACTGCTTTGAAAGAGGTAATGTGCTCCCAGTAGTTTCAACAGGTTTTGACAGATGTGCATTGTGGCTGTAAAAAAATTTAATCGTGAGCAGTAAAATATGGAGGCGGAGCCAGTATACTGTGCGCTCGTTCCGTATACAAAAATGTACTTCTTAGTTCAGTATAACTTTTTTAAACGGAACGTGCTTCTCAGTGCACTGGCATGACGTCTAAAATCACAGTGCTCCCAGTATATTACGGAACACACTCCATATTTCATGTCACCTGTCACCAACATAACAAAACCAAAAAAAAAAAATGGCGGGAAAGGGACAACTGCAGGTGTCAAACGCGTTTAGAATTCAACGTGGAATAATCTAGAGAGAAAGGAAAAATGGATATTTTCATAATAATATATAAATTTTTTTCCTTTCGTCCTTGTTCATAAAATTGAAATTTCAACGAAATGTTTTTTTTTTCTTTTTTTTTTTTCTTTTTTTTTTCTTTTTTTTCTTTCTAAACCGAATCCGCTTTTGCCATTCCATTTCAAGGTGCTTAACTTAAGATTCACCTGAATAAATTCTGTGCATTTTTTTTTTTCACCGGGGGCACAGACCCAGTTCATTCCTCCTTTAGGATATATCTGCTCCTTCTCCTCATATAAAAGGACTTGCAGAAAAAAAATTCGCTTAAACTTCCTTTCAAAATTAAAATCGGGAGAAAGCAAGAAATGAGGATTTAAATTTATGTTAAAAAAAAATAAAAAAAATTTTAAGGACGAAAGAAAGAAATCGTCTCCACATCCTTGGAAATTGATTCAGTAACCAATTGCCCTAATGGCCAACCACCACCAGCCAGAGTCAGGTTCAGGATCTCACGCAGGATGTGAATTTATATGAAAATGAAAAACCTCCCGAAGGTACAGATTCTCACTCATCCTTGGGTGCGCCTAGCCTGCTGGGTGGGTGGTAGCGCTTCTATCAGCATACAGCTTAGGCGCCATTCATAAATAATTCATAAGGTGCGCCCTGTATAAGTATGTATACCTTCCTAGACAACCCGGCTGTGTGCTGTGCTAGGCGAAGAAATTGGTAAACAGTTAAACAAGGACTTTAAGGCATGCTGCCATTCCGCCCGCCGCTATTAAGTCCCCGAAAAAAGGGTTCTGGGGTACGCCTGGGTGTGACCCGGTTTTCATCTGACTTTTTGTGTAAAACACAGATTTCGAAACACTTTTTGGGGTTGTCCTACCCCGACCCCCCACTCCTTTAGAAACAATTCCGCCTTTATAGAGGGGCAACAATTCTGGGGGGCAACAAGTTGTATGTGTGTTTACCAAAGAGATTTCAGCTCGTCGTCGTCGGTCGGATGATGGCGCTGTTTCGACTGTTTTTCAGCTGAATGATAGCAAGTCAACAACACTGTAAACAATTTCCCGAGGCAAACATTATCCTGGCCCCAGCCCCGGCTCCTGTGCGATCCTTTTTCACAAAAAGGAGCTGATTCAACAGAGGAAACCTCTTTCATAATCCACCATTACCACCCCGAAATGTATCCGCATCCCTCTTCCCCTCTCCCCCCACCCGTCATCCAAACGCCTACCACTTTAATGAGTACCAACCTTGCGCTGCTGAATGATGGTCTGTTTGAACTTTTCGAATTAATATGCATAGTTGCGGCTAGGTGGAGGGGATGAAATATCCTTGGCGTTGATTTTCGCTGTTTTAGCTCATTTGCGGTCATTTTAAGGATTCCCTTATCCCCTCCCTCCATATAAAAAACTGCAGAAAGGGGCTCGGGGGCATATCCGAAGGATCAGGAAGGAGATTTTATATATTAACAAAAGTTTTTGAGCAAACAGGATTCAGTTTTGTAGGTAAAGTATGACTACAGGATAAATGAAAGTTGGTACAAGAGAATTTCAGTCGTTTTTTCTCCTCCCGCTTTCGGGGAGGGGACGCTGCTAGGTGGTAGGTTCGGGGGTAGTATGATTTTCCGGAAAATAGATTTTATGCTGAAAGGATGATATTTAATCCTGGGATAATAGAGTGTTGTTGTAAAGCAGAATCAAGTTTACAAAGTTTAAGTGGTTTTAATATTTATTGACAAATCGATTAAGGTTGAATTTTAAGTGGGATCATAAATTGGTTGAGAAAGTCACACAGTCAGCCTTAGGAATTGTCAACACTGTTAAGAGTTTTTGCAGCGTTTGCAATTTATTATTAGTATTGGAGTTGGTATTTTTAGCTTCCACCCAGAAAACTACGAACGCTGATAAAGAAGTGAGCAACAAGGCCAGCTGCAGCACTCCTATATCGAAAGTAGTAAGGTTATCAAGTTCCTGTATCTTCCCTTGACCCGCTCCATCCACCTTGCTAACAAGCTACGGAGGTTTATGTCTGTGGTGTGCGGTTTGTATTTGTGCTGTGGGGATTGGTGCCTGGAAGTATGCAATGGGGTTGGGATGTGCGCTTATGGGTATACAATGGACTTAAGTGTTTCCGGAGAATCCAGCCATGATATTGCTGTCAAACCCCATTGAATACTTCAACCGTCGCACCAGAAAGCTCACATCCACATGCCATCGCCCCTAAACCCCATTGCATACCACCAGGCAATAAAAGCCCTCACCACACCACAGATACAAACCCCACACCACGGACATAAACGCCCCCAAATTTTGTAGCCAAGGGGGTGTAGTGGGAGAAGCAGCAGCCTCATAGCCTACCTATTAGCGAATGCAGCCACAAGTAACAGCCATAGTAATCGATCGGCTATTAAGCATAGGTGTAATGCAAGTGTACCAGCCATAGTACTACAAAATGCCCAGAGGTAGGTATTGTTTTATGATAAAATTTAGGAAGAACAAGGAGAATAGGAAAAGTTAGGGGGGTCTGGGGGTGTTCAAGGAAATATCGATGAACTCTAAGGTGTTGTACAAGTTCGGAAATACTGACTGCGGAAGATTATTCCACAGTTGAGTTATCTATTCATAAACGAACTTCTAGACGCAATGTACCCGAAAGAGACTGCTGTAGGGTATGGGTGTCGGCCGAGCGGGCTAGTCTTGGTTTGTGGGAAAAATATTGCCGTGCAGGCAGGAGGTTCTGAAATTCAGTGGAAGAGTCGTTATTGTTATAGAGATAAAGTATAGAGAGGGCTGCTACATTCCTACGGTGGCTTAAAGCGTCTAGGAAAGCGCGAAAGGCACCATCACCATAGAGTTTAATGGCATGGTTTTGCACCTTGTCAAGGCAAGCCAAGGTGGTTTTTGCGGCGCCTGTACAGATATACGAATTGTATTCAAGGCAGGGCCGAATGTAGGACTTGTAGATTGTAGCCAGGGCGGCTGAATCTGTAACATGCCATTTCACCACAGACATACGCCATGTCGCAGGGAAAGAAAACGTCGCCGGCCCATTGTCCCGAATTGAAGCGACTTCGACCAACCTGCACCAGGGTCGACTACCGCCAGCTGGCGGATAAGCTACAGGACCCAGATCTGCAGAAAATCATCAAGTCATCCGAGAAGATTCGCAAGAACACAGACGGCCATTCATTCCGGAGACCATTAGCGTCCATGCCCAACATAGCACACCCCGTCTGGTCCAATATTCGGAGAGACTACGCAACATATGTAAGGGCCTGCATTCCTTGCCAGCTTTCAAAAACACAGCTGCGTACGAGAACATCAGTGACCAAACACACGCCTCCCACGGAGCGTTTCGCGCACATAAATGTCGACATTATCGGACTATTACCACCGTCCACGGTCCTAACGGGAATCGGCTGTTTTACTCGGTGGCCGGAAGCAATCCTGATGCAAGACATTGCGGCGGAAACGGTGGGTCAACATTCCCTGGAAGGATGGTTAGCGAGATACCACAAACCTGAGAGTGACCACAGACCGGAGACGGCAATTTGAGTCGTTGTTTTCTAAAGATCTGACCACATCAATGGGAATTTTGATTTTTATATGACTGATGGAATTGATTGATGCTTGAATGACCATGCAATGGAAGCCTTAAAGTTACCCCAAGGATATTAAGAGTTGAGTCAACCGTACAGCCAGCTCCAGACTCTCGTCGGGAACAACCGTGAGCACCCGTGAACGCGAATATTGATGGTTTTCTCGCCTAGTTCTCTTCTTGTTTTCCGTTCTGAGTAGATACCACGTAAATTCTAACCATAAATTCACGGCGTGTGTGTGTGGACCCGGCTTAACATTCTCTTCTCCCACTGAGATAGGATATATACATATCGGAGTTAGCGAAAAAACTGGGTTAAATTAAGTAAAACATTCCCCCAATAAAATATTATCCATTATCACGGTTATGCCAACGCCACCGGCCAGCCTACAGCGATGAAGCCGGGTGGGGGAGGGACTCGCGGAAAGGCGCGTGTGTTTACGCCCGTAAATGCGTGTTTTTAGTGGAAATACTAGTTTTTATTAAATTTAAAAAACCTCTGGTGAGATTATGGGGGAGGAGGAGGTTGAGCCAAATCTCACCACATCTCGTCAAGGCGAGAGGGGGTCGAATAATTGCCAAAATCACGTTACGTAATTGATGGAGGATCCGTTTACTACCTATTAATTACATGTCATGATATGTAATTATCACCTATTGCTCCGACCACGCTCCACTGACCTAATTCCCAGGCCCAAGTATCCCAGTACCCACTTCCCTATTTGAGCCCTCATAGTGGGTTATGGGTCGTAACATCTAATTATCATCGCAACGACGGCAGTGCGTTGGGAGTATAAATGTCCTGGTCTACTCAAAGACACGCATCCCACACTAAGTGAGTTACGTCCTGAAAGACTTAAAAGAAATCTCCAGACTAGGAGTAGGAACACTGATGATAAACATCCGAACCTCCACAGTATTGCTGCAAATCAATTCTCAACACAGTATCATTTCCTATTGTCTTCCAATCAATTAATTCCAAAACAAAACATCCTTTTAGTCCGGCACGACAAAATATTATCTCTTAAGAAGATATCCTGCTCATCCTTAAACTTATTTTAATCAATTTCCTTTATCCAAATCTCTCACGTATGCTCGATAATCGTGATAAGAATTAAGAGTGCAAATCCTTGAATAGCCTTGAATACTTTCTAATCTAGGATGTGTCTCCTGTGAAAAAAAAGGATGAAAGTGTTCAAACCTCTCCTTTTCCTTCTCTTCATTAAGATATAAGGGGTCGCCCACAAATTGCGTGAGGTGATTTTTGCGATTTTTCGACCCCCCCCCCTCCCCCTTGGTGAGATATCGTGATATTTCTCTCGACCCCCTCCCTACCCTACAAATCTGACGTGAGATTTTCAAAATTTGAAAAAATCGTATCGACATTAAACAGACGTAACCACAGTAAGGCTGGCCTTTCCTTTCAATATACAACGGCAGGAAAGGCCCTCGCGTATAAAATCCGTGTACGTAACCGTATTTAAATCTAGTTAAAGGCGTGTTAAAAGTTCATCTGGGTGGGTGGGGGGTGGTGTTGGGAGCACGGTGTTATTTGAGATAACTGATAATGCCCTCCCTTTCCCTCCTCGTTTTTCCGCTTGTGGTGGACACACAACTACCAAAACATGAGCACCTCTCCCAACAAGCATTTCATTACGCTAAAATTCGGCGTGTGCCTTGTTGTAGTTCTAAATTCTAATGGCCTTTTCGCGGTTCAGTGTTACTTGGCTCGAACTGTGCAGCCCAATTTACACACAGTTTGGCGGCAGGCCGTGACCTGAAGGTTTTCGCCTTGAGGTCTAGTATTACTATACACTGACCGGCCGCCAACTGTATGGCTTGAAGTTCAAGAATGCCTACAGTTCAAGAAAGCTGACAAAAATCGCATTTATCGTCAGTTCGGGCCTGAATATCTGAACTCCTATTCACTCTCAAGCCGTGAATTCCATTTCCACTATCCACTCGTAATGGAAAGCAAGGCGCGAGCTAAACGTGAAAATCATCCACACTCGTGTTCGCGCTTGTTTGCGGGTGTTCACAGCGTGTGACTGGACCCGCCTTGAAGCTTTCGTTGAGGCCATGAACATTTTTGAACTAATAACCTGCTATGCTAAGCAGTCATAGCCCGTGTATCTGTAGCGAATCATGTGTTTCATCTGCATGCCACAGCCTGTCAGGCGGATACCTGAAGTATTATCATTCAGTTAGACTGAGTCAAGCTTAGTCGTGCCGGTCGACCTGGTCTGACAGGCCACTGCCTGCCGGCAACCTGTGAGTGAATGGAGGTCTTTAGTGGAGAAGCATGTTTTACTTAATTTAACCCAGTTTTCTTGCCATTTTACACTGTTTCTTTAAAAAAATCCATCCATCCAATGGCGCTACAGCCCAAATCGAGCCTTGGCCTCCTCTAGGGCATTTCTCCAAGTTTGACGGTTCCTTGCAGCAATTCCCCAGTTCCGAATGTTGAGCATTGTCTCTTCATCAGCCGTCACAGAGTCCATCCATCTCCTCCTGGATCTACCTACTGGTCTATATCCTGGAATTTCTGCCACCATAAGCCATTTTGGAATACGGTTGTCGTCCATCCTAATCACGTGGCCGGCTAGTCTTAGTCTTTTGATTTTTATAAGCGTTGAGAGTTGTGGGTCGTCAAAAATTTCATACAACTCGTTGTTGTATCTCCTTCGCTATTATGCATCTGAGAACTTTCCTCTCAAACCTGTTGACTCGTTCCTCTATGTCCTGGGTCATAGTCCAAGTCTCGCTGCCATAGCACAGTACTGATCGTATTACTGTTTTGTAGAGTGAAAGTTTCGTTTACCTGTGCACAAATCTTGAGTGCAGGATTTGTTTTTGGACATAAAAAGCTCTATTAGCGAGTAGTATTCATCTAGTTATTTCCTCCTTTTCATCGTTTCTTTTTATAATTGTAGACCCAAGGTAGACTGTTTTATCGACTACTTCTAGATTGTGTTCGTCGATGGTTATATTTCTTCCCATTCTAAACCTTCCAGCTCTGGATTGTTGCATCACCTTTGTTTTCTCTTCGTTATTGTTCAGCCCTATGTTATTGGTCGCCTCTCTTAATTCGACATAGACTTCTTTTACTGCCAAGAAGGACCTTCCCACGATGTTCACGTCATCCGCATATCCAAGTAGTTGTACAGACTGCGTTGCTATGGACGCACTTCTCTATACTGACGTTTTTCTTATCACCCATTCTAGGTCCAAGTTGAAAAGCATGGGGGCTTGTCCATCTACTTGCCTAAGTCCTTGTCGCACTTCGAACTCTTCTGTTACTGTAGTGGATGGATTATCAGGGCCAGCGTGCTATTTGTTACACATTTTATCAGTCGTACCAGCTTGGAGGGGACTCCTAATTCCAATAGGATCCTGTACAGCATCTCTCTGTTTATCGAGTCATATGCCTGTTGAAAGTCGACAAATATCTGGTATATATCTATATTCCTTCCCCAGGTTTTCTCCAGAATTTGTTTTAAATTCAACAGCTGGTCCAGTATTGGTGGTTCTATTGGAATACTATCTTGAGAGATTACCATTGCCTCCGCCTGTGAGTCTTCGTTTATTCCTTGGGTTGGATTCAATAAGTTTTGAAAATATTGTCTCCATCTTTCCTTTATCCTATCCGGGTCTGCTAATAGGTTCCCATCTATGTCTCTGCAGATATCCGTTCTTGGCTGAAACTTATTGTTTATCTGGCGTGTTCCTTTATAAGCTTGCCTAATTCTCCCATCGTTGAAGTCTTCTTGTATCTGTAGGATCCTCCTGTTTAGATATTCTCTTTTCTTTTTTCTGCACAGCTTGTCTGCAGTTCTTCTTTTTTCTTTAAAAACTTCCATCCTTGCTCTTGTGGGCCTTGCGATGTACTCCCGGCGGCTCTGGTTTCGTTCTTCTACTGCAGCTCTACAATTCTGATCAAATCAGTCCATTCTATTCTGTCTGGGGGCCCAGCCTAGGGCCTCTTCTACTGCCTCCTGTACGCTGTTTTTTTGGTTTTTCCCATTTGCTGTTGATTTCAGGCTCTTCTCCTACTCCTTCTCTCATGTTTTGTATGATAGCATTCTAATAGGCATCTCTTCTTTCTTCAAGTTTTAGCTGGTCTATATCATACCTCAGTTGTGTTTGCCCTCTGTGGGTTTTGGTCGTTATCCGAGCTCTAAATTTCACTTTAACGAGATCCCTATCTCGTGGTCCGAACCACAGCACGCTCCCCTCATAGTTCTCACATCCAGTATACTCGTGGCCCCTCTTCTCTCAATTAGGACGTAGTCTATTTGATTATTTGCTACCCCGTCAGGTGACTGCCACGTCATCTTATGGATATTTTTGTGCGGGAACATTGTTGAACTTACTACCATTGAGTTCGAGCTAGCGAGATCGATCAATCTACTACCGTTGTCATTGGTAGCGTTATGTAGGTTGTGCTTTCCTATGACTCCTAGGAATTCCTCTTCTGTTCCTACTTTGGCGTTCATGTCTCCAAGCACCATTTTAATATCGTTTGACGGTATTAATCTGATGGCGTTTGTTAGGTCCTGGTAGAACTCCTCTTTATCCTCATCCGTCTTATCTTCTGTGGGCGCATGGACGTTTATGAGACTAATGTTATGCAGTCTTGTTTTGATCCGAAGCGTACATATTCTATTATTTACTGGCTTGAAGTCCAGTATCAGTATCTTTTCTACCATGAAGGCAACTCCGAACTCTTTTCTTCCATTCGACGAACCGCTGGAGAGTATCGTGTGGGTTCTGAGATCCATTATGCCACTGTGAGTCCATTTGGTTTCCTGTAGAGCGGTGATTGCTATGCCGTATTTTTCCAGTAGTAATAAAAGCGAACGCACAGCGCCCATCCTGTTGAGCGTTCTGATGTTCCAAGTTCCAAAATCGAATTCCATATTCCGTTGCCTGGATCATTGCCGTTGGGTCCGTCCTGTCCAAGGCCTGCCTTGAGGATTCGTGACGGGTAGGTTTTTACGGTGGAAGGTTGTCAGCCTGCCGCCCAACCCCCAACCTGGAGGACCAGTCCGGTAATTGTTTCGTTTTGAGGCGCGAAACACTCGCCTTTCATCCTCCTCAGTCTGTTACTCTTGTATAGACAAGAGCATCCAGGGGCCACCCGATGTAAAGTCTACATCTTCGTGAAGATTGAGGTAGGATTCGGTAGCAGATGGTGTTCAGCCCAACCAAATAAAAACAAATAAAAAAAAATAATAAATAAAAATGTTCAGCCCCAAATAAATAAAAATAAGATAAACAAAAATAATAATGAAATAAAACTCACCGCATATTTAGAACAACCATTACATACTGTTGTTTTTTTTTTTGCGTTCTGTTTTTTCGTCCGCGCCCTTTGTTTTTTTTGTTTATTTGTTTATCAGCAGCATACCTAAAAGGCAACAATATGGTAGATTAATATTAATGATCTAAAATTAATAAAAAAAAAATCCCCAACTAAAAGCTAAAGAAGGACACGCCAAAAACAAAAAAAACAAAACAATGCAAATAAACATAAACACGCACAAGAAACTTATCTAGCTAAGGTATCAAAGCCTGTAACCGCCGACATACTGCTGCAATATGGCTAAAAATAAAATAATAAAAATATAATTCAAATAAATTAAAACATATAAATATATTCAATAAAAATATAGAAAAAAATTGAAAAGCAAATGTGCTGACATGCAAGCAAACAACAACAAATACATTGCATGAAACCCAAATACACTCAGTACACATAACATATATTATCCACACAGCACATTATCAAGTAATGAAAATACATGATTTAAGACAATTTACCTATGTAAAATAGTTAAAATAACTATCAAACACAGGTAAATTGATAAGAAAGGGGTGTATGTCATATATAACCCAACTTTCCGAAAATTCGTAATTGTTGACCAACAATTACTCACAATAACACCTAAACACAGCACAAACACCGCACAATCGGAAACCACCACCACCATCACCTATACTTACCTGTAAAACACACGGATAAGTTTATTTTCGCGAAAATTATCGCGCGCGCGTTCGCGAAAAGTTGACGTTATACAGAAACGTCAAACTTTATGATGTAGCAACATATGATACATGAAACCGAGGTGAATTTTCACGCAGAATCCAGCGGTGATGCCAGAAAAACGAAATATTTTATGCATAAAAAGATATTTCAGTAAACATAAAAATTACATAAAGATAATAAGAGAAAAAGAGAAAATTTATGGAAAAAGGATGAATATATAAATTAGTATAATTATGGTATTGCAGTAGAAAATAAGGAAAATGGTCAAAAAGGATATTTTTAGTACACAAGAAAATTTAATAAAAAAATAAGAAAATTATAATAAAATTGGTGGAAATTTGATAAAATTAAAAGGGAAAAAATAATTAGAATTAAATAAATTAAGGGTAATACTTTACAGGTATATTATTTTAGTAGTAAAGGATAACTACCCCCACCTAAAAATGGCAGTGCAGTTCAAGCTAGGACCGTTGGTTTTGGTGTATAAAAACGCGATACCAGAAGCAATCAGCCTCTCTTGTCTTTCAACAGTCAAAGAAAGTGTTTCCCAGCGAGAACTACAAGTTATTTATTCCAAGCGTTTTTCCAGCATTCAGTGAGGAGATTAATATTAGTTCAAGGTAATTTGTCATCAAACATTTAATTTCTATAGGCCAAATTGGTGGTTCTGGGAAATGATATATGTTTGATTTACTAACCAAGTTTGTTATTTTCAGAACGTATAACGATATACTCAGTACAATTTTGTATACTGACTTGTTAGTATTAAATTGCTGTCTGGCTATATCTTCATTTATTTAACTTAGAATATATTCAGTGCAATTCTACATACTAGCTTTATGTTAGCTATTGAGTTGCTGTCTGGATATATCTAAATTTCATATATTTCAATTATACATATAGTAATAACCACCTAACCGAAACAATATTATCTGTTACTGGTTAGGAATATAAGTTTAAGTTAAAGGGTTAAGGATTACCTGTTAGAATATAAGTAGATATTTGAAATAAAGAACAATTTTGAATTCTAACTGACACGTGTGTTTTCCTATAAATTTTCCTATTTTATCTTTAGTGCAAATATATTCATTTTGCACTAAACAGATGGCGTTTTTCAGGACTCATCTCTTTGGTGTACCGGCACCACCAAAGGTCCCTGATTCCGCTACTACCATTTTACCCTTTAAAAAAATAAATACGTGATATTTGCCGAGACCCCCCTCTCTACCCCACGTGAGATTGGCGAGATTTGGCTCGACCCACCCCCCCCAAAGCACGTGACCTAATTTATGAACGACCCCTAAGCTTAACGTTTCATGATTAATTTCAGCAATCCGTCTTCAGTTGTTTAGAGTTAGTCTCTAGGGGTTGTTCGATACTAGGAAAGATCCTTTAATCAAAACTTGGAGAGCTAGAAGAACTTTAAAACTAAAAAGTTTTTTTCGAAAATAGTGAAATTGTAAAATTTTCTTTTTTTTGTGTGTGTGTGTGTGTAAGTGTATGAAGAGAGAAATTCAATGAAAAAGCACTAAGAAAAATTCTTCCTTTTCAACGAATTTATGTTTTTTTATTCGGTTTCACCACAAGCACTCGAAGAACTTTGTGAAACTATTCAAGTTTTTCCTCAAGTTTTTTTTTTTTGCTGTCTCTAAAGAATTCTTGCTTTTACAGTGTTACCCCCATCAAAGGCTGGTAATGGCTAAGCCTTTTTTTCTTTACTTTATTTCACTAGAACCGGGGCAGAGAGAGAGTGAGTAACGAACGAAATAGCATCCTGCAAGGAATGAAAAAAAAACATATCCTGTTCATCCAGAATGAAAATGAAGAATGAAAAATGACCCAATTGGGAGCAATTTTTTATCAACTGAAGTGAGCAGATTCTCACTTGAGAACTTTAAATCATTTTTTTTTTTGTTTTTGATATCAAGAAGGATGTTAGGTAACCTGTTGCCTAGTCTATTCCAGATGAATTGAGCAGTCATGTGAGAGAGAGAACTTAACTGGTCTCATATTTTTCACTGCAAAAATCCATTTCCATATGAAAAAAAAAATATAAAACATTTAAATATCCTTGCACAGAATTTTCTCGCTCAATTTTTACCTGCATCCTTGTTAGTGTATCCTTGAATGTAAATTGCTTCAGACTAAAGGGGATAACTTTACTATGAACATCAGGTGGTGTGTGCCTGGCTCTTCAGTTTTCAGCTCTGAGAACATCTGGGGCCCTCAGCTCTGTAGGGATTAAAACGTTGGCCTATATTTTTTTTTTGTTGCAACTCCTTCCTAGGACTACTATAACCACCCTATCAGTACCCAGTAAAAATGGGTGAAAGGATATAAGGTATCGATTTCCTTCACAACATTCAGGACAATATTCTGTAAAAATATTTGTTTCAAGACTTTTCGCCTTGATCCTTTTCAAGGCGTTAAGTAAGATCCCTTGAGAGGATTTTCGTTTTTTTTTCCTTTTTTTTTAAACACACAAACACCAATACAAAAAAGGGAGAAAATTGCAAATAAAAAATATTTTTCGAATACCTACAGAAATCGCTTAACCCAGCACCCCAGTAGAGTACATCAACATTTCACTACACAGCTACAGATCGAGGAAAAGTATCCTGCCTGTAGAGAAGATAGGTGTACAAGGATATTCAACCAACAGCAGGTCTTCTCCTCTCGCATATAACCTTGACTTCTGCACACAAAATATTTTACGAATGTCTGATGGACAAAAATTTTCTGTCTAGGGCTGCTGCATTGCACAAAAAAAGTTCAAGGATACACTCCCCAAAAAAAGGGATTTCTGTGTGTATGTTTGTATCGCGTTCCTTAAAGGATAATTTTTTTTTACAGAACTGTCCTGCTCTGGTTTTTGTCAATTCCAGCGTAATTGCATCTGGCATTGCCATTATCGCCTTGCGGTAATGTCCTTCAGGGTGCATTATATGCGGTTGTTGCAAATCGATGCAGGAAATTGCCACTAATGGATTTTTCCATCGGTTAAACACCTGGTGCCTGCTTATTGCAGTAAGGATATTGTGGTTTAGACTTTGAGATGTGTATAAATATATAGAAGTGAAGGATGTAAGGATGTTGATGGTGAATGGAAGTGTTGCTGCAAAATTTTTGCTGTGTAGAAGTGCTGCAGGACTTTGCGATGCATCAGTAATGGTGACTTGGTAAAATCTGATATACCAGCTGACATACGAAATACCAAGTTCTCGGAGCAGGGTTTTATGGTTAGCAAATCCGCCTGCAGCCAGGGGCGGTGCTTTCATATGTGCGAATGGTGCACTTGCACCGGGCGCAATTTAACGGGGGCGCAATTTCAGAAATTAAGTATTATTTCAGCAATAGTCGAGTAGCCGAAGAAAGGTATCTATATTCAATGCCTAGGAAAAAATACCACAACCTCTTCCCAATTTTTGAGCCATCTGTGAACATACATAATGACCCAGTCGGGATAACACCATCTGTCCAGTAATATCTGACCACTTGTTGCCCCAGCTTTTACTGTCTAACAAATTAATATGGCAGTTCCAGCCGCCAACCAACAAAAATTGGCCATCGTCCATTCTCGATTCGATGAAGAATCGTATGGGGCTTCAGAAGAGCCAACTCTCCCAACGAACATTATGTTAGAATGCTTCAGTTTGTTGTTGTTGTTTTTAACCCTAATTCTCCCTTCAGGCATCTCTTTTCTCTTTTCTTTTCCTAACAACAGGGAGACAAAAAACAGCAACAACCGTTCACCTGTCAAAAAGTAGATTCAAAAACTCAGTGAAAGAATTCAGAAGTCGTGCCCTCCTACTCTCTTCTCCGCAAACGAAGTTTTTAGCAGATTTTTTTTGTTTGGATGTTGATCCATATGAAACTCGCTATGTAAACTTATTATTAGGGTGCAATCTTACATTTTGCGCAATTATTTCTCCCATCCAACGAGTGCCCACTGCGTTCAAAAATGAACAGCTTATGGGGCGCAATATCGTATAGTGCACCGGGCGCAAAAACCCCGAGCACCGGCCCTGCCTGCAACAGAACACTAATGATAATAAGGCTCCTGACTACCAACGCAGAAGTTCATGGTTCGATTATATGCTGTAGCATGTTTTTTGGTCTCACCTAGATATCATACTTCATTCTTGTCTTTCTGCCCTGTTTTTTGTCAACGCTTACAAAGATTATAAGTCAAGAAGTGATTTCCTGTTGGCAAACGAATTCAGGATAGTATCGCGGTAGTATTGGATGGAAGCAATTGGAAAACACCTGTCAGAAGACACTCCATAAAAGCCCGGACCTCAAGAGGAGAAAATGGAGGAACCGAAATGACCCTCCAACCGGGGCAGACAAGCAGACCCAGATAGTCGCCGCTCTACCCTAAGTTTCTGAACTCACCTACCAAAGAAGACCAAAGTAGAATTGGGCAGCCGCACAGAGCACTTCCGACCCCGTTTTCGTGAAGTTCTTTCCAACAAACCGAAGGCAGTAATCTTATTCAGCAAGATTGTGACGTCATAATCATATAACTCTCTGGCCAAACCGACGCATAACCTACTTAGGGGCATCTAAGTGATGGATGATATCAAGGCAACATAAAACTTACGGCCAGAGACAGCACAGAGCTATATAAAGCTGCGGTAGCTAGAGTCCTAAAGGCATCTTGGAGCGATGGAAAGAGTAGTTTCATGAATTTCTAAATGGCGAGCTAGCTGAGGATACGATCCTTATCTGATGATAATGCTATGCTGCCGCCACCAAGCATAGACATCAGCCGGCTCAAAAACAACAAGGCCTCGGGTGTAGACGGCATCGCAGCGGAGCTGGTTAAATATGGAGGGCCTACATTACACCAAGCGATTCATGAATTAATTGTGCAAGTGTGACGGCGGCGTCGCTGTTTATGTTAGAAACGGTCTCCGGTGTTCCAAGATAAAACACTCCATATCCACCGCCTTGGAATTCCTTAGCGTTGAAATTATGTGCGGTGTTAGGAAATGCCCCCCGACCGTGGTTTACTGCCCTCCTCGCTCATTCTCGCTATCTGAAGCCAGTGAGTTGGAAGTGTGGCTCTCCGAAGCGACCCACAATTATGACAGCATCATTGTCGGAGGAGACTTTAACGTAAATATTTTATCCTACAACTCTTTGTGCAATAACTTCCTAACTTTTTTCAAAACTTTTGGCCTGAAGCCCGTCAATCAACTTCCAACGTACTGTAACACTCCTAATCCATCCTTGTTGGACATCTTCTTCGTGTCAGACATAGGAAATGTTTTGTTCCATAACCAGATCAGCCCACCAAGTTATCTTGATCATGACATCCTATATCTTTCCCTGAACTTCGCAATCGAGAGCAGCGTGGAAAAAAACCCTCTCCTACCGTGACTATAAGGCCATTAACACTCCTGAGCTGTTACAAGAGTGTTCCGCACTATCCTGGGACAATGTTTTTCGCATTCATGACATTGACGACCAAGTAGCACACTTTAGCCTTCTGTGCAAGCACCTGCTCGAGTCATTTTCTCCAATAAAAGTTAAGCGTATACTGGTTCTCCTTTCAAATAAATCGTCTCATATCTGAGAGAGAATACCTGTTTAGAAGATATAAGAAAAATAAAACTGAAGCGAATCTCAGGGCCTACAAAGCTATCAGGAATGTAATTACCTCGACTATCCGCCAAGCAAAACTGAAGTTCTTTTCGGCTAAACCTAGTCCCACCCTACCCTCGAAGAAATTTTGGGCTAACGTAAAGAAACTTGGTATCCATGGTGACGTCTGTACACCTCAGAGCAGCCTTACTGCTAACGAACTAAATAACTATTTTACCACGATTGCCAACAATACCGGTACCTATCCCCGATCGAGACCAATTGAAGGTAATTTTAGGCAGTTCAGTTTTCGCAATGTGGTTTACTCTGAAGTTCACAAAGCTTTTTACTCTAGTAAGTCAGAACCTGTTGGACTTGAGAATCTGCCGCCTATCTTCCTTAAGTGCATTTTTCCTGTAATCACCCCCTATATTACGTACATTTTTAATAACTGCCTCACAAAATCATACTTTCCACTTCAGTGGAAAAAAGCGAAAGTAATTGCCTTACCTACATAACATAAATGCAAATCCCCGAACAATCCCTCTGATTATCGCCTCATCAGTATCCTATATATCTTAGGCAAAGTATTAGAGAAATTAATGTCATGGCAAATTCAGGCCTATTGTGAAATGTGGTCTCTGTTGTCGTGTACACAGTCCAGCTTCAGGAAAAGCAGTAGCTGCGAAACTGCGCTGCTAAAGGTAACTACTGACCTTCGAATTGCTCTTGATCGTGATGAGATTGCATTTCTGGTGCTTTTTGACTTCAGTAAGGCTTTTGATAGTGTTAGTCATAAGCTTCTTGAAACTAAAATATCAGACTGTCTGGGTTTCTCCCCCTCAGTCATCTCCTTAATTCGGAATTACTTAAGTAACCGTTTCCAAAATGTGTGGTTTCAAGATTCTATCTCCGATCCATCACCAATTACATGTGGGGTTCCGCAGGGCTCGATCCTATCGCCATTACTGTTCAGCATCTACATTAATGACATCTGTAATTCTGTTAAGGATTGCAAACTTCACATGTATGCGGATGACGTTCAGATTTATTTAAATAGTCCTATGGGATTGGTAGAAAACTGTGTCTATAACATCAACGCTGACCTTGAGCGAATACATCTATGGTCGTTATCCAATGAGTTGCACCAAAATGCCCTAAGTCTTGCTGTATCGCAATGCACAGGAGTGTGTTAGACACCTCTTATTTACCACCAATCACTCTCATGCAAACAACCTTACCCTACCAACTGCGAGTCAAGAACCTAGGTGTTTACCTAAACACACAACTAACCTGCTGTGATCAAACCGATCATACCTTATCCAAAAATTACAGTAATTTGCGCCGCCTCTGGTTGTTTGCGTCCATTTTGCCTGTAGGTGCTCGATCAAAGCTTATCAGAACCTTAGTTCTCCCTCACTTCACCTACGCAAGCTCAGTTTTCCCGTCCCCTGACGCCTCTTGCCGGGCCAAACTTAACGTTGCCTTTAATGATTGTACCAGGTTTGTATATAACCTCCGCAGATTTGACCACATCCGCTCTTCTATTCTGGGGTGCACGCTCGACGAATGCCTTTCCCTCAAGGCAGCAGTATTCATCCATAAACTCCAGCGCTTTGAACGTCCGTCATACCTCCTTGAGTATCTTCATCGCGGTCATACAACAAGAAAAATACTATTCATCCCGCCAAGAGTCCATCACCTAGTTGGGCAAAGGTCCTTTTTTGTTCACTGTCTCTGCCTGTGGAACAATCTGCCACACACCATACAGAGTGCGAGGTCTTCGAACGTGTTCAGGAAGCTTGTATTTAAATACCTTACTAGCCAATAATCTTCCATCAAATTAAAAGTAATTTCTTTCGATTAATAATTTTTCTTCTTTTCTTCTTTTCTGTCAAGCCAAGTAAAGGTATCCGGAACACTGTCCAGACCAATCAACATCTATAACGGACTCCGACAAGGGGACGGTCTGGCCTACTATAGTCTGTCAAGGCTCTTTAAATCCAAGTATCTAACCATAACGTCTAAACTTTTACTATATAAGACGATGGTCTTACCGGTTCTCACATATTCATCCGAAACGTGGGTGCTTAGCAAAAAGCACTCAATACTTCGGAGGATTGTTGGCCCCGTATGTGAGGAAGGACGATTCCAGAGACTCTACAATGACAAGATCTACGAGAGCTATCGCGACATAAATGTTGTGAAGAAAATAAAGCTCGGTAGGCTCCAGTGGGCAGGGCATCTTTGCTCGTACGAGCGAAAATGAGCCTGCTCGGAAAGTTCTCTGCGGTAAGACCTATGCGGTGCGACAGCGAGGGAGACCCAACCTTCGCTGGAAGGATGGCGTGGACCAGGACGCTCAGAGCTTAGAGATGCCAAACTGGATGACATCGGCTCAGAATCGGGACCGGTGGAGAGAACAGTTGCGAGAGGCCAGGACCAGATCCCGGTTGTAGAACCTCTAAAGAAGAAGAAAAAGCTAGAGTCGACGAAGTTTCCCCAGACGCCCGACTCAAGGCAGTTAATGCCGATGATATACCATCACGTCCGAGGGCCAGAGAATGGTTTTCAGTGGCTCCATCGGAGCCTGAGGGAATCCTCACTATGCTGAGCCCCTTCAACCCTCACATCAACACCGATAACTGGAATGATATCAAAACGGAGCAAACTACAAGGCTACAATGCAAGTTATTCTGCTCTTAAATGAAGAATGCCTCAAACAGCTGATAAAAGGAAAAATACACGCCGTGAACAACGGCTTTCAACTGAAGGTCTACAAAACAGACATAGAAGCCGTAGTGAACCAAGTGGTTCCGGTTGTACCAAAGCATCTGGCGATGAATCAGAAAACATGAAAACCGATAAAGAAAGCACAGCTCAAAGCGAAGTTGACGCATCCACAGAAGTCGAGCTGGGCAGAACCGTTAGTAATCTGTGCTCGAAGCACCAACTCCTCAGGTCAGACATCGACGAAGTCCCCTCCAGCGACAAAGAAGCAGAGGCGACTGTCGTCGAACTAAAACGCCAAGGAAATGGTGCAGGTGATACAGATAAACCTGCACCATTATAAGAAGCACCCGCTACGTTTCTGTTTAACCAGGCATCAGGCAAAGTCGATGCTGCTCTAGTCCATCGCTGATGACAGGATCTGTGACTTAAGGACCGAAGCTAAGAAAAACCCTAGAACAGGTACACTTATTTAGTGACGGAGACCTTACTGTCGTCGACCTAGAGTAAAAACAGAAGAATCTCAGGATGGCCTCTATCTAGCCCACGATGATGAGGGTCCTCTATCTACTATGACCTTTCAGGACCCGGTAAGCTACACCGATTCTACTAGGGTCCTGGTAATGGGATGTGATCCAAATGCACGCCATACATAATCGGCCACCACGGACACCAAAAATTGAGGTGAGGTTATTTTTAACTATCTATTGAACACCAAGCCTGCTCCTAGGCCACCCTATATTCCCAAAAGCCGGGAACAACTCGACAGCATTGTGGACATTTTCTCACTTACGCCTTAAACAAAGCTTGTCAAAACAGACCGCACAAAGAGGATTCCAAATCCCATGGTCTCGCGAACTTGAAACACTCCGAAAAGAGTGCAGAAAGAAATTTAATTCAGCTAGTCGCAGCAACAGCGCAACCTCCTGGGGCTGCTAAAGGCCGATGCTGGAAGGCCAAACGTACATCCTGGGCTACATTTTGCAGCACTCAAGAGTCCATGCTGTTAGCAACAAGGCTAGGAGGCCCATTATTCTTGCTCTATTGCAAGCAAACGTAGTTGTCCAGAACAGATTGCTCTACCTTTGACTAGTAAGCAGGAGGTTGTAGTGAAAAAGAGTGTTTTTTCCATGCCTATTACGATGCTAACGATCACAATCTCAGAGTCCCGAAGAAACACTGCTTGTTTGACTGGGTGGACGGCTTTCCACTGAACCTGTCTAGATCAACTTTGCATTACTCCATTAGCTTGGGGCAGATCTCAATTACTGACTTCAGAGCTTCTATAGAAGCTTGGCTATCTAGAAATATTCCAATTCTACAATCTTGTGTAGATTCAAGGTTCATTGTTTAGCAAGCCTTCGGGATCGCTAGTACTTCCGATTGAAAGATGCTACCAAGTGCCAGGACCATGAACTGTTGATAGTAGATAGGTCTTTGTCGCCTTGTGAGCCATCGGTGAATATCCGTATATCAAATTTCTTTATGGCACTTTTTCTTGATAGTATTCGGCGAAATCCACCCTGAAGGACATTCTAGCGCGAAAGTAGTCTGTGGCTTTGGTATACACATCTTCGGGTAGTAAGTCGAGTAGACCAGGCAGACGGTCGGCAGATCAGGACAGATAACCCAGGTAAACCTCCTTCTCCACCTCTTTCTCATCCTCCTCCTTCTCCTTCTCCTCTTCTATTAGAGCTGTCTCCATGTACAACAACTTTATGGCTCTGTTGGCTCCTATCCGTAAAGTTTCCCTCCTGTTTGGGGATTGATAGTTTGATGCTATATAATAGTAACAAGCAATATGTTTGAGTGCATAGAATGTAACAAGAGATTTTCCTGTCAAGATAATTTAGCACGGTATAAAATATCAACGAATGTACTACGCCTCCAAGCCCCCGCAAGAACCCACCCAAGACTCCCCCAGCATGAAATTCCACCCAAAACACACTAACATCAAAGCTCCACAGGATCCCGTCCAAGACTCACCACTGCGAAGTTAAACTAAAGATTCAATTCGCCAGTGCAAAAACTCACTCAGCATGGAAGCTCATCCAAGGCGCAGCCAAAAATTTTAACCTGGATCAACTACCCGACAAGATCTCACCCAAGACCGTCGATTTCCCCTAGACTCTCTCCAGAATAACAGCCCACCCAAGACACCCTAACCTAACCCAGCAAGGTTCAACTAATATCACACAGGTGGCACTCAACGCGAAAAGCTCGCCATACAGGTTCTTATCCCGGATAAAGCTCACATCCGATCTCACAACCGATAGCGTCACTAAGCTAAAACCCATGTTACTATTAAAAGAACAGTGGTTCTAATAAGCTGGTCTTGGATATGCTGTCTTTCAAATTTGCTTTCTTGTAGATAAACGAAAAGAATTAAACGTAGTAAAATTCCTCTCAGTGGACAGTTCAGCATTAATGAATTCACTTCGGAAACAAAGGTCTGGTTTTAGTTCTGGGAGAAAAGGTTCCAGTACGCAGATTGGTAAAACACGAGATACACCAGCTTCCAATTGCTCCAAACAGTTTTCTTTCCAGTTTAGATTGGGTTAAGGTGAGATTATTTGTGTTTGCAAAAATTGGCAATGATTTCACATCAAATGCTGAAATAGAGACTTATGTTGAGACTTCGCACGTCCTTTTAGACAAGTAAACATCCTTTTTAGCTTGATTTCTAGAATATGTCGCCTTATACGAAGGAAGATAAATAAGCAACCCTGATTGGTGCATTGGATTTGGCTCCCACGGGATTGAAATGAAGTTTGGCCGTCTCAGATTTTGGCCGCATATATACTGGTGGGTACTGAAGTCGATTTTAATAGCCGTGCGAATGCCCAACATGACGAGGAGAAAGCATTCGCCAATTTAATCTGATTGTCAAGGGTCATATCAGCAGGCACGGAAGTATTTTTTTGAGCTGTTGCCTGCCAATGTATTCCAGATCTAGTGAAATTCGGTTGGCTTTTATTTTCGCCTCTTTTATTATCACCGACCGCCCGGATAAGTCAGCACTCTTGAGTACCATTCAGATGCGTGTGTGTAGTTCATAATAGTGACCATAACTTTGGTCTCATTAGCCGCAAAATGTTCTCCCCCACGCTCAATAGTCCTAATACCTTATGTTGATGAATTCTACTTTATTAGCCTTAATTATGAATTAACATCTCCATCGTGGTTTGCCACCTGGCCATTTTCGGTATGCTTGAGTCATCCATTCTTGGTCATAACCCGCCCAACGTGAACGCTGTAACTTAGCATTTGTCGTTAGTTGGCACTCGTTCTATAATTCGTACAATTCCTGACTGTAGTCTATTCTCCATGAATTGTCTTCATTGATTGGGCCGTATTTTCTTCGGAAAACCTTCCTCTCAAATATAACCACTTTGTCTTCAGGTTTTTGAGAGATACTCCTTGCTTCACACCCATACTTTAAGCCTTGCTTGACTAGGAAGGACTCAGTCAGTTCTCCTTGTTTTCTGAATGTACATCATGTATTTTCCATTGTCATTTACGTTAACTTCACTATCTTTAGGATGATGTTTAGGTCCAACCTTGTCGCATATACTTTTTCCCTGTCAATGTTGTCGTATGACTGTTTTCCCAGGCGCAATCGACGTAATACCCACTAAGGCTTTTTCCCAGGCGCAAAGGTCCCAATACCTACTTAAGCTGTAGGCGATAAGGAACCTAGATGAGCTAGGGAAATGGAAAGACTTTTGATATTAGATAAGGTTGGTATTTAGCCCCAAAGGTTTCATAACAACACTGAATTGGTAATTGGTTACTTTCAACTGTTTCTTTTATTACAAAAATATACACAAAAGAAAATCTCTCAAACTCCTTCCTGCAGCAATAACACAACACATCAAAAGACTACAAAAATATGTCAGCACCAAATTAAAACGATCAACAAACTCAATTCCGAATCCATCACTTACATAAGATTGCGTCGGTGTTAACCCGGTAAATAATTAAGCATTTGTTTTGTGAATTCATTTATTTAGTCGCTGATTTAAATTAAACTTCTTGACTTATCAAAGAAAAAGGAACAAACTCTAAGGCAAATCATCTCAAAGTCAACATTTTTCTCAGAGAGAGGTTGTTGCTTTTGTGTGCCCCTCTGCAATACAAATGTACAACATTAATCGAAAATTATATTCTTATCAAAAAGGCGCTGTGGTAGTTTGACGTAAGGATTGAATATCAAAAGGAATTATAATGATTTTCGTAATTTGATACTTTTGTGTAGGCGTGCTGGTGTTGTTGATTTTGATGTAGGCGCGCGAAGATGCTCGAAGATAGCGAAAATTGTGAGTTCAATGATCGGTTTTCATTTTTGAACTGTCAGAGTGTAAATTTCGTTCTTAATTCGAAGAAGTCTGTCTTAACCATTAAAGTTATAGTGAAAATGAAATTTCAAAAGTTTGACTAGACCAACCATTAACGATGCCTTGATTGGCGTATAACGAAATAAACTTACGAGAGTTATAATTAAGAAAATTGTAGTATTATCGTTCAATGACTTCATCGGGAGTTTAGATTGGCCTGCAGTATGGAAGTTGTCTGGCAAACATTGTTGAAATATTTCTTAAATGATTCTGGCTTCTCATTATTTTTCCTGTTAAATAAAGCAGGAGCAGCAGTTCTCTTTGTGGGTGGAACAAAGTCGTCATCATAAGTGATGTTCTACGTTTCTGAAACAAAAGTCTTGAAATTGATGAATTGTAAATTATGTTCCGTGATCAGTGAGTATTATTTCAGGTTTTCAAGGAAGGCAGAACAAAACAAAAACACAATTCAAATGATAATATTTCCCAAGAAAAATCTACTCAAACGAAAAACACCAAAAGTTATTCAAGTTTATTAATGCACGAATGTTAAGCAAACTCTTTTTGCTCCCTTGATTATTTTCTAAAAGCACTATGGGCACGTAGAACCTAATTCAGCGCGCGCTGAATTGCATTAAATGATTTACTAGTATGTTAAACTTATTTCGAAATTAATTTAAATTAATTGTGGAATCGAGTCTAGGGATAGAAATTAAGATTCAGCTAGGCAATTACAAGAACCACCACTCAAAAAATGCAACTTCTTGACTTTTGGCCAGGATACTCATTTTTCTGGTTATTACAAAGGAAAGCTCTTAATTCTGTCTGGCAAAGGCGCAGTCGACTGGGGAATAGCATGAGTAGGTATTAGGTCGATTGAGTCTGGGAAAACTGGAATAAGTATTGCGTCGATTGAGCAAACAAAAGAAAATGAAAAGTAATAGTAATCTTGCAAGTAATATTCTTACAAGATGTGATAAAAGATTTTTATCGCCGCGTACTCAAATGACGGTTCCAATCGAATAACCGGAATACCATGCAAAAAATACAGACTTAAATATTACGTCCTACAATTCATTAGATCGTTCGTTTTAAATAAGTATATAAATCTTATCAGCTACCAACATCTAATAATTTTAATAACGCTTTTAAAATGATACAATTCACTAGTTTTATTGATTCAGCGCGCGCTGAATTACATTATCTTTACCTAAAATATCTCGGACTAAGAATAATCAGGAAGAGAAAGATCAAGCTCAAAATACTACATTAAAAAACTAAGAAGTTTTAGTAATAGATTTGGCTTCCACATTGTTTTTAGTTTGTGGCAAGCACAATTTTCAATTGGGTTTTTGTTGAAGTTAGCTGAATTGAGCTTAATAGCACAAAAGTTGAGCTGAATTTGAAATTATGTTTCAAAATTAGCATTTACTAGGGACATGCCCTAACTTTTGTGGGTGTATTGTATAGTACAAGTCAATTACGTATTATGGCATTTTGTATCTTACATTATTCTCTCTTAGGAATTAGGAAGTACCTTTGGCCTCCTCCTTGCCTTCAGACATAGGTTGAGTTAAAAAAAACTCATCACTGCAGTCATTCTGCTGTATTCAGCTACAGACTTCCAATTGCTGAATTCTGCAGAATGACTGCAATGATACTTTTTCGAACTAACTCATAATAATCTGTGAGGCGTTTAAAAGATATTTTGATACATAACACCACAGCAAAGAGGATCTACCGCTGAATTCTAATCTAAAAGAAAAACCCCATCAGAGATATCACTGCGACCATCCAAATACTCGATGGGCAATCTTCTGCATATTATGAACAGAGAATAATTGGGTCACCCGCAATTTGTGTAGCTGAATTGTAGGTAATGACAAATCATGTTCAAGGATCTTCACTCTATTGGTTCTGCACGACAAAGTATATGTGCTGCCTAAAGCTGCATTTTGCTTGCATATTAACTAGCTCAAAGAAAAAGTGTGTGCAGAAAAGGCCTAAGCTACCTTAGTGCAGTGTTTATAGCGGATTTTACTACTTTAAGTTATAGTAGCACTAAATTGAGTAGAGTTGTAACGGCGGGCCTATCCTCTGTTAAGATCTGGACCAGGCGAGATAGGTTGCAGGAGCCAGCTCGAGCTCCCCAACAGAAGAACGTTAAGGCTTGGGAGTGGAAAGAAGACTAGGACCGCACGGGGACGCCATCTCTGGCGAGTCAGACAAGTAACTTGCGTTATTTTTGCGGTAGAGTAGGAGTGTAACCGGCCTAAGCGATAAAGACCAAGGGTAGTTTAGGTTTCGGGCGTTCTGCCGGGGGAATATTAGAGCAGTAGCACACATGTCCAGCGGACGGTTCCAAAGTGGTGCCTCTGATTGATGACAGGACGTGGGTAGGCAAGACATCCCAGAATACGTAACGTTTCACAGAAGGAAGGGATACTGTACGCGACAACCTACCTAAGTGTCACCCAATATCTCGGTTGCAGTTCCGATGGAGTATTAAGTTTATGTTGTTATTGCTGGACATAAAGTCTTTTTGTCTGTTATTGGATTAAAGACTGGGTACATCGAATAAACGTTTTTTGTGGATGGAATTCTTGTTGTGACGGATAAGATTTTGTTTTGGATGAGTTACTAAACGACAGGATAGCCAAACGGCTCACGACCTGACTCTGAGGATTTTCTTATCAGGGGGCTCTGATTTCCTGATGAGTACTCCATAGCGGACTAGATGGGAACGCCGAGTTCAGGTAAGTGGTGATGCACGACGCTAGGTGGTATTCCAGGGTCTTCCCACGCCACGATCCCCCGACGAGCTGCCCTTCTCAAGAAGCCTGGGGAACCGCTTTGAAAAGTCTCGGTTTGGTTCCAAATTTTCGTAGTTATTGGGTGAGAGTCTGGGGTTGGCCGTTCGGGCACCCAGCTCGAGGCGTCATTACTGAGTCTTAAGCGCAGCTGCGGACGATGTGCGAATATTCTATGCCACCACAACAATCTCCCATATGTTATCATATGCTTTTTGATGTATGTGCAATGTGATGTACATGGTTTTCAATTAATGCATAAACTCTGCTGCAGGCGCATCTTCATATATCTACGGAAACTATCCAGCAGGTTGACATTTGTTGGTACCAATGAAGTTTGGCATCTAGTGTAACTCTTTAAGATTTGGCTGGTTGTCAGAAGTCTTATACTTTGCTCGCCAAGTACTAGGTCATTTAATTTTGGACTTATTGATTTTCTTGTCGGAATTGACACAGAGTACAACACTAGTACACCAGCTGAAGTCATACAGTCGATCCAGTTTCCAAAAAGTACTGGCTTGACTTTGTCTTTTCAAAGTCTTTGCTAAAATATCAAAGCATAAGTTGTCGAAGATTTCCTCGTTTCAGTGCACTTTCTTTCCTAGTACGCTTGTTGAGAAATTGGTGCATAAGACAAGTATCTCACGACAATTTTCTACATCTATCGTCTCCCAGGCGAAAGCGACGTTCCTCTACACAAATGGGATACACCTAGGTGTCAAAGAAGAATATTTTTCAAAGTGAAAAGATTGGGACGCAGCCTTCCTGCAGCAGAATGGGAAAGATGCCGTCTGCTTTGGTCAACTTGTATCACTTACACGGCCTAAATAGCTTGATTCATGAACGATTCATTTCTGCAGACACCTCTAATGGCAACAACAAGTGGTCGGTACTAATGGCAAACTGGCGAAACCAGCGTTTTCTGTGGCGTGGATAATTTTGCCACAGTGTGTGTTTCGATATAGTAGTATCATCAAGGTTTCTTGCTTTTTTTATGTGAAAGGGCGGCCAGTACACATTTTTCGACTTGTCTTTCACTAGTGTTTTCCAGAGCTTTGACGATTTTCAATACTTCACCTTCAATACTTTGTCACTCTCTAAATCTCCCTTTTCATCTCGTACATCTCAATCTAATCCAGGGGTTCCCAACCTTTCTGTGGTGCGGGCGCATTCGATATTACAAAACAAACTGGCGGACACAAGTCGGATTTAAAAACAACGGGCGCTTTCAGTAATGCAGGATGCGTGCGCAATTGACTTATTCAGTCATTGAAAGCTTTCACTTTCAATTGCTGAATAAGTCATTTGCGCACGCATCCTGCATTACTGAAAGCGCCCAACACAACACATTGGTAGCACCTGATGATAACAGTAAGAGTAAGGCTTCTTTCATATTGGATGGCGGTTTGGCCGCGATTTTATTGCTTTTCGTACTAAGTAAGTCAGATTTACTCAAAGCTACTTAGCGTGAAAAACAATGAAAATGCAACCAAATCGTGGGACCTAACCGACAAAGTTAGGTTCTAAAGGTCTAATTCGCGTGGTGGATTAGACAGATGTTAGTGTAGCCAATTTAGCGAATTTCTCACTACATCTAGAGAGATTTTTAAAATTAAAGTAACTTTTAAATTTTTTTATTTTTAAGATTTGTTTTTTTCCGTATTTTAGCACTTTGTCGCGGGCACAATTAAATATCTTCGTGGGCACATATGCGCCCGCGGGCACAAGGTTGGGAACCCCTGAAATCTATAAGCGACGTAGCTTCTTTGTGGTCCAGTTATCTTCTTCTTCAATTAATATTAATATGGATAACGACAAATTTTTGCATACTTTCAGGATATGATTTTTTAAAGTTAAATTTTTTGCATACTTTTGGTTGAGATTTTTAAACGACAACTCTTTGCATACCTTTAGGGTATAATTTATGATAAAAAGCTTATAAATTTAATTTTGCATATTTTCAGGGTCAATTTTTTTTATTATTTATGAAGGAAAGGATTTTCTTAATAATGAGCATTGAGTAAAAATCTTCCTTAAATGTTTTTTTGGCTAACGTTCAACCAAAGTAAAATTTTATGTCCTTTACATAAGAGCAAGTTAGAAAAAAACTAATTGGGCTAATTGTTATAACTCTTAAATATCCTTAACAATCTCTTGTAATAATAATCCTCCTCCCGCGCTCTTCCCCCACCGCCACCAATATTACACCGTAGCCCCTCCGCCTACAGCGTATCTGATATGCCTGCCAAAGTGCCAATTCCAAGAAAAAAATGCGCAAGTTTTGTTGTATATGAGGATGAAATTCTTCAAGGCTTTTAGCAATTTTTACGGACATTTGAGTTTATTATCGTCCATAAATTTTGCTTTTGGGTTTATGTGTCTTCTCTCATTCTACCACGCGCCCCCGCTTCCCTTTATATCTGAATACCATGCTCTCTCTCTCATTCTACTACCTATCATCAGACAAGAAACGAAAAAAGGCATGAACATGACCTTTGGCTAACTTGCCTTTAAATATAATAGGAGATTTTGGTAAGTTACGCACACACTTACACACATAACAAACAACTTTCCAGTCGACAAAATTTTGGTCGGTGGTTTTCTACTAAATTATAATTTTTGGTATGGGTATACAAGATGCCCTCTTGCGTAGCTACTAAAGTTGTAGCTTGTAAACAGCTTATACCTTTTGTTGAGAGCATTCGCTTTTAACGCTTTCGTGGTCCTGTGGTGTACACCTACTTAAATAACAAATGAAGCGCGCCGCCTACACGACTTTGTCAGGATATTTCTCATAACAACCGCAGAAAAAAAAGGATAAGGATTTTTCCTTTCCTTCCTTCTATCTAAGCTGTTGATTCGGATGCCAATAAATCAGGATCGTAAAATTCGCTAGGTGATTTTTTTTCTTGATACCGTTGATGGTTGAGTTTGTGTGTGTGTGAGTTCCTTGGTTAAGATCAAATGAATACAGATGACTAAATGATGAAGTCAGTATAAAGATGCTTCTGAAGGTGGCATCTTTATGCCTCTTTTATTGTGTTTATGGGGGTTTACTTTATAAATACTAATGTGATTGGTGGGTGCTAAAAAAGGGCACTATAATTAATTTAATTAATACATTACCAAATGTCTGGCACGTCATTTCACATTGTATGTACGTAGCGACAACTGATTTTCATCAGAAACAGAAATCAAACATCATATTCACTTTGATACCAAATGCATATAATGTATGAGAAGCTATTCAAGTTGTTTGTGTGTGCTCTGTAGGTTTCTTAGAAAATTGAAAATCCTTTCACATGATTTTATCGTAATGAGATTTTTATTCTTTCATGCAGCATAATAATTCTACTGTTAATAAGTTGAATTTTTATTTTGAAAAACATTCTTTAAAGAGATACACTTGTTTATCATTAAAGAAATCAATAATTCAGCTCAATTTAAGGCTATTCAGCTCAATTCAGCTACTTTCAAAAATTATGAAAACGATTAGTACTAAGAGATAAGGCTTTTAAACAGTTATATTAACATAGTGTACAAACCCTAATTGAAACATAATAGGGAAACTAATAAAAAAACTCTAAACTCTATATTGTAGTTTATTTAACGGGTCTCCGTACAACGCTGTCACAGCCCAATCTGATTTATGCTATCAAAAATGAGCAGGTTTCCATTATTTTGAAATAGATAACAAATTCAGTTCATTTAAGTGCTACTCAGCTCAATTCAGCTACCGTATAAATTTTGCATGTGAAAGATTGGAGCTCAGAAATAAACCCATTTTTTACCTTCAATGATTCTATTATCGAGTGCAAGTTCAAGAACGCCACGTTGTAGTCTATTCAAGCGGACTTCTTACAGAACTGTCACAACCGATGCTGATTTATCTAGTTGCATAGTAGCTACTTTTCAATATTTTTAAATAAATTACCAATTCAGCTCAGTTTAGTGATATTCAGCTCAATTCAGCTACCCTTAAAAATATTTGGTATGAAAGTTTTGAGCTTTTTTAAGGAGTAAGGGGGTTACCCACATGGTGTACACTGCGGCCAAGTTGAACCTATTGTGTACATACCCCACTAGCGGACCAGACTATCTTCTGGCAGCCTTAGGTCCGCTCTGTTTAAAGTGATAGTGCCAGGTAAGGCAAAGGGATTATAAAATCTTTAGCCTGTCTAATGAGCTTGCAATACAGTCTCAGACCCCTCCATCGCTAGGCTGTCTGCAGCCTTATTCCCCTCGATACCCCAGTGTTCGGGGCCCCAGCAGAGCGACACCTTATTTCTTCTGGTCAGGCTTTGGAGTACGTCAAAACACCCTGCAACTATTTTGCAAGAAAACTTCCACATTGATGGTGCCTTGGATTGAGTAGCAGGGATTGAAAGCAACGAGAGGAACGTTAGGTAGGGGGACGACTGCCCGCTACGTTTGAGAACGAATCGCCTAGGGCACTGGTCGGCAAACTGCGGCTCGCGAGCCTTAAGTGGCTCTTTGGCCAGCTAACCATAGCTCTTTCACAAAATATCATGTGGGGATGGCTGAAGAGAAGCGGACTGGGTAAGTTTAATTGGAAGAAGTGTCGACGAGGCAGTGAAAGTGCCATTCTCTCGCGACTCAGGTAGGTAGCTAGGTAGGCGGCAGTCCCGTCGAGGTCATACGCTGGGACACAATTGGCGCTAAGGTGCGCCGTTTTATACCGACACTCGTGAAAAACTTTTGCGTGAAAGGAGCGTTAGCTTGGAATGTCCTATTTCGACTTTAAAAACATCCCCTAAATCATTTAATAAGAGGCTTCCAAATTCTCTCCGCAGCTGCGGAAGTGGGTGTTATGCGGAATTCTCAATCTGACTGCATGCCAATTGGACAGTGACCGGTTATTTTCGACACGATTCAGACAATATCCTTGCGTTGCATCACCAAAAGATCTCGCGATATTTGTTTGTTATAACAAACAAGGTAAAGTCTTCCTAGACTTGTCATATGTCATATGATGATAGGCTCTTCCATATGGAGCCTGCTACTGAGGGAACGTACAAGGACTGGCCTCTCTTTAGCACCCACAGAGGCTTCTGTACATTTTCCACCGGTGTGCTTGAAAGTTAACACCAGCCTGGCCATTTCATCTGGCTTTTCGTTGCCATCGATGTTCCTCGATGAAATAGAGCCCCTTCTGGTAGTTGTCGATCAGCTTAGAAGTTATACGAGCCGGGCCCAATGCCTTGATGAGGCATGAAAAATGGCCAGAAGTTCTGCCTGGAAACGCTGACAAAAAGAGGCAGGCGGAAGTTTGATGGGGAAAACACTGCAACTCCTACACCCGACTCTGATTTGGATCCGTCTGTGTATAAGTCAACGTCATGGTCCTTGTCAGGTTGGAAATCCCATTCCTCTCTGGTAAGGATCCGGATATTAAGGTCACTGTCGAAATTTCATTTTGCGACCATGTAGTCGGTAGGTCCTGACACCATTGCCCGTGTCAGAGAGCGTAGTATATTACTGTGCTAATAGGTCTTCTCGACCCAGCAACCCACTTCTCATAGAAGGATGGTACAGGCCACGTGCAGCCATGTATATACTACAGTGCCAACCGCTGCATCTGAGCTTGTAGACACTCTTCGTTAGATGAAGCTGTTTTGAAAACCTTTATCCATGCCTGCCTTAGTCCAAAAGAGAGTTTATAGTCAACTCTTTCGAGCCCCTCTTGGCACTATTGTGGTTGATTAGCAGTACCAGGGTCTTACTACTTCGCTGGGTTTCCTCCGCCTTGAGCACCTTCCAGTTGTCCATAGGGATGTCCCTGTTGTGGCGCTGAAGATACTTGGGTAATTTTCCCCATCAGAGAAGGTCCGGGAGTCAACCGGTACTAGATTTGACATCGGTCAGTGCTACTAGAAGGTCGTCCTTTACTACTTCGCTCATTTACCTGTTAGGCACCCGTTGAGCCTGATTGTTGAACTCTTGAAATAGAAGACTCCGACTTTGGTTGGTCTTAACGGTTTTTTTCCTTTTTGGTCACTATTTGTAGGCGTTGAGCTATCTTCCCGGGATCTCTCCCTTTTAGTGCAGGAGGTTACCGCTGTTGCTGTCCTTGCGTTCTGAAGCGCGTGATGGTATCAGCGGCCTCATTCTCTGCAGTTCTGCCGACAGTTCGAAGGGGTCGACCTCAGTGAACATATCTCAGATTGAGGACATGATGGACTCGTCACGCATACGTGGAGGTTGTCGTCAGTTCACCCCATAAGCTTCTTACGTAAAAAATGTTGTTTATCGAACGAACGATGTGATGACCAATTGGTCTCGATCGCAACTTTTTTCCCAGTTTCAATCGACTTAATACCCACTCATGATTTTCCCAGGTCAATCGACCTAATACCCACTCATGTTTTTTAGAATATATCTTTACGCAACTCGACCAACCTTTATGATTTAGCTTTATAAACCGAATTCTTCCATCCATTTAATGGCAGTAAAGCCCAAATCGAGCATAGCATCGATTAATCTCCTCCTAGGTCTGCCGACTGGTCTATTTCCCGAAATGTTTGTTACCAAGGCCCATTTTTGAATAAGGTTGTACTCCGTCTATCTGGCTAATTTCAGTCTGTTGATTTTTATAAATGTTGAGAGTTCTGGATCGTCTAACCTGGCTGTATTGCAAGCTCTCTCGTTGTGCCTTTTTTTCCTTCGTTTCTTTTCGTGTGTAGACCCAAGGTAGACTGTCCTTTCGACTCCGTCTAGGTTACATATTTCCATTAAAAATTTATCTTCTTTCAAAAAATAAACTGTACATCATCCTACTTCTCCTGTCAACTTCAAATTTTTAAATCCGTGACTTAATTCGAAACTCTAATAAATTTCCAATGTTCATCATCAAACAAAATAAAAAAGGCCCACGAAAAAATTTTAATACAATAATCCTCTACCAACACGAAATAATGATAAAATACCAATTATCATCACCATCATCATCATCATCGCCATCATAAAGCAAAAAAAAACAAAATGGAGAACTTCCAAAGAACAATTTTCCATTACCGTGAGACTTTCTAATCCCGGATCCTTCAAAGTGCGCGCGGCCATAAATTATAGGCAAGCATCGCGACCATTCCACGTGTTGCTGGAAGGAGATTTAAGGATATTCGCAGAAAATTCATCGAACCATTAAAATCCTTCTCCATTTTCACGTGTTTTATTTTTTTTTTTGCTATTTCGGTTTGTCGTCCCTTTATTGGATTTGAAACAAACAAAAAATCCTGGTCCTTCATAGAAGAAGGAGCAGAAGGACTTATGACCTTGACATCCAATAAAAACCCGGCTTTGGATAATCTAGCACAAAAAAGGACGACGCGAAAAGTTTCAAACTGCAAAGGGAAGTCGCCATTAAAATCAAAGCGTGCCGCAGCTAAGACGCTTCTCACACCTGGCTACGGAGGAGGGAGCTCTGATGTCGTAGTCATTCGTCCTGGTGGAAATGCGTTAACTTCCGAACACAGAGCTTCATCATCCATTCGCGTGGCAAAGGACAAAGGAAGACGCCACGCGGCATGTCGTTAAGAACGACATTGTTGTATAAATCCTCAGTCAGGATCAGGATTATGTGTCCCTTCGCGACCCCTTCCACCGACGTTATCCGGGATCATTTCAAAGGTGTCACGTAATGCTGCCTCAAACAGTCACAGCGGATATTTGTTGTTTCTGATGACTCTATGCGTTACAGCGGATCACGAAGGGGCGGGACCAGCATCCTTCCATCCGTTCGCTCCCGGCCTTAAAGGACCTCAATGTTTCGCTTTTAAGTGGGAGGGTTACGGGCTCATCTCTTTAAAGCGATGATTTTAGACACAATCAACAACAGCGAAATTGTTCTTTTCACTCTTCTCTCCTTCTCTCCTTCTCTCCCCCTCTCTCTCCTTTCCATTCTCCGTTCTGCGAATGTGGAAAGATAAGACGATTAAGGATTACATGAATGAAGTGATGACTTAGAGGAGCCTTCGAGAATTTGCACGCACTCCTGTGGCAAGTCAGGTCCTCCGATAAGAAGGAAGTCCTTGAGTATATATATTTTTTTGGCGTCCCCGTCGTCGTCGGCTCTTGTGTTCAACTCGTGGATATCTTCCAACAACGTCTTCAACACAATTCTGAATTGCTTCAGTGCCATTGAGGATGGAAGGATTAGATTCGATTTGTTTAGAAAAAGGAATAAGTGCGTAGAGGGATCGTGAAATTATGGGAACGTGATGAAAATTTTTCTGTCGTTTCCCTTTTTCTTTAACAATAATTTGATTTTATTGATAAAGTAGCGGAAAATTAGGGTTTGTTGGGTTGCATTAAGGTTATACTTTTATAACTGTTTGGAAAGAAAGTATGCCGTAAGGAGTTTTATGGTTGAAGGACTTTAAGGTATGATTTGATAAGTTGGTAAGTTTTAGTAATTCTAGGCAAAAATATTGTGCGTCGCGCCCGCTTGACAACACGTCGTTTAGGGCATACTAACTATCATGTCCAGGTAAAAATACAACAGTAAGAACATCAATACCATACCATACCAAACCATACAACAAGGACTAGTTCAGGTTGTACAAGAAATCCATAAAGAACGCAAAAGGGCTATCATGTAAAGAATATTGCCGGTGTAGACCTCATTACAAAACCCAACATCTGCCTTACGTATTTGGAAAACTTTTTAAAGAAGACGTGATCGGACAGTTGATTGATCATCATGACCATGATCTTGATCTCAACAGCCCCTAACCACTTTTTTCCCAGGCTCCACCGACCCAATACCTACTTATGCTTTTTCCCAGGCTCAATCGACCTAATACCCACTCATGCTCTAGGCGTTAAGGAATGGAATAATAACAATAACAACTCACGGTTTTATTTCATAGTCTTCCATTCAATACTACCTTGGCAGAAGGTTGACTGTGCGGCAGATCAACCACGAAGGGAGCTTAAGCAAATACGAAACAGCTTACCACCACCATTAAGGTTGACTGCCGCACAGGACGATATATTGTAATACTACAACCTAATATCAATACAAGGACGACCCACAAAAGATCATATCATGTTCAAGATTAGTATACCATTATTTGCCATAGAATATCTCGAATTATTAAAGGTAGTTGCGGTACCAATACACCAGAATTACACGTCAATTGAAAGTCAAGTATCGTCACCATTATATTTAGTAATCTACATCGTGATGAATACAACCTACTGCAGGACTTGCAGCCATGTGTCCTCCTGAACGGCAAGCAAGCACGCCAAACCCTTGTATAGACGAACTTCCAGCAACCGCATTTGTGAGATCGAACTCTTAAACCAGATACCAAATCCATCCACTTGTCAAACTACAAATGCAGGCCCACAACCACACTGGATACCTCTTCACGATCCAAATAAGTGGATTTACGTAATGAAGGACATTACTAGCATCAAAGTGGTATGCAGGGATAAGGTTCATCAAAGCAGTTTAAAGGGAACCGGAGTCATCATCAAACAAGCTCAAGCAAGCTTAATGTATTATTCGGTCGGCGCTACTGGATCAACTCTCCGTGGCCGGTAAAAGTATCGGTCGGTCGGCGCCACTGGATCAACTCTCCGTGGCTTGTAGTTTGTCCAATTGCCCTTTTATTTTCCGTCCATGTACCCAGGGCTCTTGTATTAAGGCCGCATCCATATTTTCCTCCATTAGCGAGATCCGAGGGTTATCTTCGGCTGTATTGAAGTGCTGGAGTTTGATCTTCATTATCACATAATACGTTTGCTGTCGAGAACTTGCGAGTCTTAAGCAAAATACTCTTCAACTTTAAAATTATCGAGTTGCAAAAATTCAACTAGATAAGAAAATAGGGAAAATAGGGTCCATTTCGACTATCTTGTTTCAACTACTTTTTCAAGGTTATTAATCAGGAGGAGCTTTTACCTCTGAGGTATACGTATGTTTATAATATTTCGTACACAAAGCGATACAACTATGAAGGAAGACCAGGTACGCAGCTAGTACCCCCTTTAAGAATAGGTTCAACCCAGGTTCAACGTGGGTTCAACCCAGTCATAAACGGACGTCGAGTTGAAACTGGGTCCACTCAACCCAGCTCTCCTACCTAGATCGAGTTGAATTTCGTCTCATATTTCCAGGTTGAGTTGAAATTGGGTTGAAGTGACATTTGTTTTGTTTGTTTACCATCCGTGAAGTCCGCTTTCGGCATTAGTTTTGTGTTCGGTGTTTTTTCGGCCACAGGAACAAAAATTATTTCGTTCTGAATATTTTCGTATCTATAAAAGAGAATTTCACACAGAAATTTGAGGTTATGTTTTGATATCAGTTCAACTCAATTTTAACCTAAAGTGAACTCGACTCGACATCATATACGGTGGTCGTATATCAATTTCAACTCAACCTCTACTCAACTTTTTAACCTAGTCATAAACGGGGCATAGGTTGATCTGTCTAGTATAACTTGCCTATCTGTCTTATCAATCTCATGAAAACCCATCCGAGACGCACTCTTCCACCACAGCAAGATTCAACTAGTTCCACATAGATGGCACATCTTTTCAACCTAAGACACAACCCTTAAAAGCTTCTTAAGACACAAAGAACAAAGCTTAATCCCAAGACACAAACCAAAAAATCTCAATGGTGGTGCAATATTGCGAAATAGGTGATCCGGAACCCTGTTGCTATACTACTCTTTAATCCCTTCTTCAGTTCGTGCAGGTTGGAAGAATCAACCTGTGGACTGAAAAATTAAACGGCTTTTATTCCTCTCTAATGCCTCAATAGAATTCTCGGTGCTAAGGAGAAGAATGAAGTGCTATTCTCCTGCGTTCTTCTGCTTTGATCACTGCTCATTCATCCATTAACACGACAGGAATTTGATCTTTTAGGCACTGAATAAACATCCTGGTGTCCACCTTTACCTTCGACAACCAAATGGGGGCTCTGAATCCTTTCGGAATATGCGCATCTGATATGAGCTTAAGGCTCTTTCCTTCCCATGCAGCACTGATCGCATTCGCGTAAGAGCACTTTTCATCTGACCACCTACCCTAAAGCCATTGGCTACCTCCAAGGATTCATAGCAGAGCGCCGATCCGTCCTTTATTGATAGGATATTGCCAAAACGGTCTTTGCTAGTTTCGCTTCCGAGTTCGCCCAAGTATTAGGGCTCATATGTCTCCCTAAGCCCTCTTGTGGATCAGGCCCGCTTGCAGGTGATAACTGATCTTCTTTCTGATCCTGACTGTGATTCACTATACCTGCTGCGGAAAGCTTTTTCTTGGCGTGATCCAGGGAAAGTTTTTGGCTTTTTGGCCTCTCGCTCGATCATTTTCTTTAGGAGAGGATCGAGGTCTCTTATGTCCCTACTGCGACTCAGAATGATTGGCTTGATTGTGTGCCAGCTGCTTATTATATTCCTTAACGATCGTCTGGTACTTTGATTACATTTGATCCGACTAGTCTCGTTCATGTGCAGTATCGGTTTTCTTATTCATGGCGATCTTGTCAAGTATGAGTACGGCTCTTCGGTACCGATTCTATCTAAGCATACCAACCGACCTCCGCTTTCTTCTATTCGGTATGTCTGACCGATCCCAAATGAGTGTGTGCTATGACTGACACTCTCCAAGTTGGTAGTCATCTCAATTGCCGTTTTTTTATTGCAGGCGAGTAGTTCTTCTTATGGCGAGGTTGTAAGTTGTTTGAATCGCTTACGACTAACACTCTTTTTAACCACTAGCTGGCCACGCAGCAATTGGGACAGTAAACTCGCCATAAAGGCGAATTGGAAGGAATGTGAACAAGGAACGAGTGTGTGAAAAATTCGAAAAGAATAAGCAGAGGGGATATACATCAAAATACAAAGGTACATATGTTTTAAAAAATCAGTCTGTCTCTCAATTGTCTACAGAGTAACAATTTAAAATTGAGTTAAAGAGCTGCATACTAATTCAGGAGTTTGGCTCCATTCCACCCTCTGCCGTTAAAACCTTTCGAATCAACCTTAACCTGGAAACTAGCCAACTTGTAACTCAATATATAAGGGAACTCTCTCCCTCTCTGAAACTTCAACAAATTGTCATCTGTTCAACAATTTCCCGATTCTGATCAAATCCACTTACAAGCCACACACCGCCACCATTTGGACCAGGTCCAACAATAAACACCCCTAAAACCCAAACAAGCAACAGGATTTTGGTCAACTTTTGTGTATTTTGTGGGTTTTTTTTATAATTCGACATTTGTGTAAAAGTGTGTCTCTTAATTGATAGAGTGTAAACAAAGTTCGCCACAAAAACAGGACGAAGGACACGAAAAAAATGTGATAAACTACCTTCAACAACACCAAAGGATTTTGTAGAGAATTTGTGTGATACAACAATGAACAAATCACAATTTTTTTTGTTGGGTTGGAGGAGTTAACTCTCTTCTCTCTCTCTGGGTTTGGGTATGAGTTAATGTGTGCCCGGTTGTAAAGTGAAGACATCCTTGCCTGATGGTTAGACACTACACAATAAAACTTAGCAGAATCATTTCGTGCCATGAATAATTCATTTTGAATACCGCCCCTAGGGCACCTTAACATCCTTATTATCTCTGACCTGTTTCCCGAGGTATGCCCCAGTGCAGTGCGGGATCTAGGACCCTGGGTCGGGTTCTTTTTTTTTTTGGTTGCTGTCTTTTTGTTGGGAGCTATTTTTACTTATGTATTTTTTTCTGGTGGTGGTGGGGATGGGTGGAGGAGAGGAGGATTATTTTTCTGTTGGGTAACCCATAAACGTCCCAATGGCATCTATTAGGTCCCAAAGTCAGGATACTTTCCCTTTAGTTTTTTTTTATTTGGAGACAAAACCTGCATACGGTGGGTATGGACAATGTACGCAATCAATTCCACTATCAATGCTCCTTATTTTCTTTATTCGTATTTCTTTTTTTTCGTTAGTAGTGGACCTGATCCTTTTTTATTAAGTTTGTTAGCAGTTTTCTTCTCTGCCTTGAACTGGTAAACATCCTTGAAGGAAAAACGAAAGACCGGAAATGAAGGCGAGCCGCTTGTCTTTTCAGGGATGATCCTTATACGTACTTGTTTTTTTTTGCTGTTTTGTTTTTCTGTTGTTTATTGTGGGACCACTTCCGGTTGGTTTTTGCATGTATGTAAAGAAGGACTTGGATGATGTAAACATTCAGAAAAAAGGTTAAGGACTTACTTCAATCATCTTGACTTCCTAACCTCGGCACTTCTTGACTATACTATCATTTAACATCTCCTTTAAATCTTCCTGCTAAATCAGCTAGAAGATGTATGTAAGTTGAAATAAAAGGACACAGGCACACATACACCCACACACAAACACTAATGGTAATAAACTTAATTTGACGATAACCGAACAATTAAGATTCTGGAATCAGCTCGTAAATCGTCAATTCATCTTCCTTTTTGGTGCCTTCCTAAATTTTTTTTCTTACTCCCATTATCCTTTTTAGTTACAGCACCCTCCTTCCCCTCCCCCCCCCCACACCATTTCTTCTTCTTCATATGCTACCCGATTGCTTGCCTTTATGATGGCAGATTTATGGATCAATGGATTTTTATCGATTTGGGCTTTGTCGGGTCACATTTATACACCCAATGACGGCAGAACTGAATTGGTGGAGGGGGGAGCACAGAAAATAAAAAAGATTATTGGATTGTATTTGGCCAGTTTTGATTGTGACCCGATTACCCTCATTCCCACGACCTCTATACACTTTCCCATTCCAAATCGCCGCCCCGCCCACTGCGCTTCCAAAAACTCAGTAACAAATGTGAAAAATTAATAGAGATCTTCAGTGGGAATCTTTATCTTTAACACAGTTAACGGCTGATGGTGGAGAATCAATTTATAGCGGAAAAGGGGATATTTATGGTGGGGATTATATTGTGAAATATTGTTGTGGATTCAATTTAAGAATGATGTTGTGTTTAAATATAGTAACAGGATTCAGGGAAGAGTTGAAATGATTTTTTGGTTATCAGATGCTTATATGGAGGTGGAGAGGACAGAGCATTTCTGTAAGGAGGAAAGACAAGTAAGAAATAATATCATATGCATATCTAGAAGTGGGCGAGGAATCGAAGCACGGACCCCTGAGTAGGAGGACTATGACGTTTCTGGCACAGTTCCGTCATCGATTATTGACTTGGATATGGATGTGGCCTTGGGTATTAATAAGCGCCACCTGTGTGAGATTAGCTGAACTTCGATGCGGCTCGGATGAGATTTCGCGCTAGATGAGCTTTTGAATTTCACTCTGTTTTGACTGAGCTTGGGGAATTTGGTTCAACTTCGCTCTGTTTCGGATTAGCCGTCGAGGTTGGTGGAGGGATTGAATATGTAGTTTTAAACGTCGCTGTTCTTTTGATGGGATCTTGCTGGTACGGGTTCCAATGGGGATCGGTACATTATCTTCAACTGGACTAGTTTTGGTTTACGTATCCGTTAAGCTTATGCGATATAATAAAGTTAACGATTGAGGAGTCGCAATAATAATTTAGTTCGATTTGTGCGAGATTTGGTCTGGGTTTGATGCTCTTTGTTACTTGGATGGACTTTCGCGCGGATGTTTTGGGTTCACTCTTTTAACCGAAAAATCATATAAATACCCGGAAAAGTTAAACGTCAGGCTAGTTTGCTTCTACTGAATTGCTTGAAGAAACGACGAAGACACCCCCAGCATGAAAGCCCAGCCAAGACACAAGACACACTACAGCGAAGTTCACCGAAGTTCAGCTAGTTGCACACAGGTTGCGCTTATGCGCAAAACCCATCACACAGGTTTTGGTCCCGAATAAAGCTCACACCCAAGTTCACAACCGACTGGCTCGGCGGCCTCTCGCCTCCACTTGGAAATATTTGACTTTTCGCTGCGTTTCTCTGTAAGGGCCGTCGAATGGTGGCTGTAGTGGTGGTCGCACGGTATCATTTTCGTGTGTACAACTGGCTTAATCTTCTTGGATGAATACGCTTTGGTTGCCATGATGGGTTGTAGTTGTTGGCCTCACGCTCTGCATTGCGCGACGCAGATCCTTTACAAACTCTGAGTCCAGCTATTTTGTTGACGGTTCCGACAGGAATTCACCTGGAAGACGGAGTGTGGTCCCGTACACCGTTCCTGTCGGTGTTGCGTTAATGTCCGGCTTGAAGGTAGTCCTCAATCTAAGGAAGACCGTCGGCAAGACCTCTGTCCAGTTGCCCGACTTCCGACACATTATCGCCGCCATCAAGGTGCGATGCCACCGCTCCACCAGGCCGCTCGCTTGTAGGGTGTAGTCCGTAAATGCTTGATTCCTAATATACTCGTCAACTCGCGAAATAGAGACGACTCAAATTGCCGCACCAAATCAGTTGTGACTCTCAGCGGTATTTTGAAATTCAACCCTCGACAAAGTGTCGGGCTGCGGTCTCAGTCGTGTTGTCAGTCATAAGGATTGCCTCAGGTCTCCGGGTAAAACGGTCGATGTACCTCACACAATATCGATAGCCTTGGACGGTGGTAGGGGGCCGACTATGTCTATATTCACGTGAGTGAACCACTCCGAAGGAAGCACGTACTTGATTATGGGCGTTTTCGTATGTCGTTGGGCCTTTGATCTTTGGCAGGGAAAACAGGCTTTCACGCAGGCTGCACAATCTCTTTTGAGGTTGGGCGATACAAATCTATCGTCTACTAACTTAGTCGTGCCCTAACGCCTGGGTATGAGAGGTTGTGCATGGTCTGCAGGACTTGTTGTCGCATTGCCTCCGGCACCGGGCGTTCCTGCGATACGTCGCAATATACCACAACGTCGGTGTTCGGCAATGTCAGTTGCTTGATGATTTGTCCGTATTTTTGAGCTCTTCCAGCTCTCGGTCTCGTTGCTGATGTTCCGCCAACTGTTGGTAATCGATCACTTCCAAGTTGGTGGTGGCCGCCTCGATCCGTGGCAGCGTGTCTGCAAATGCCAGTTGTGAACTGAACTATAAACATTAGGTAACACGGGCCTTGTTCACAAGTTACAGCTTTGACTATGTGGCATCCGGCTTGCTTAAAATCTTCAAAATCGTAACCTTGAGTTAGTTTTCAAGATCATGACCTAATTCTCATGTCCAAGTGTCCCGATACCTACTTCTGGCAATGAGGAAAGCGGTGTGGTATGGCACATTGTGCTTAACCGGTAGGTTCATATTATGTGGTTTTGTTAACGAAAGGTACTTCATTATCAGTTCGTTATAAATGCTCGCAATTTGACATTGGGTGTGAGCTCAGGCTTGTAGAGATTGTATAGCACACATTAATAGATTGGTGTGACTGTCGAAAAGTGTCGATATTTGCAATCGGCCTCGAGGGCTCGCATTTCGTTATAAAGTCGGCTTTGGAAATCACGGCAACGATAAAGCGGTGAACGTACAGTCGATCAAAGACGAGATCCAGTTCAGGCAACTTTTTCCGAAAGTGCGGATAAGTGATGTGTTGGCGAACTGCAGAAGTAAACAAGGAATGCTTTTTGTTGAAACAAAACGGGCATCCGTGTCTGCATCGATCAGGAAGACCATGCGATTTTTGGACTGAGACCATCCACGAGCTTTATCAGTGGCGTATGTGATCTTCTAGGCCTGAATGTCCCGACCGCCTCATAGCTGCGGGAGGACATCCACGATCGGACGTCCTTGCTGTACCAGAAGTAGTAGTATAAGCTATCCCTCTGCTGTTTTCTTCCTGAGAATGAAGACGTAAACCGTTTTGTCTGTTCGGATAGGGGAATGCATGGATGGCTAATACGTAAGTTGTTCCTGAGTGTCGTAGCTGTATCTGCTGGGCGAACTTCTTGTGGCCCCTGCTAATGAGGCTTGGATGGTCTGTGGGAGCTGCTTTCCATTATTTCCAACAGGGTCTCTATAAGGTTGGCGTTAGCCGCCATACTACCGCCTACAAATGCCGTTAGATCTTGGAGAAATTTCGAAGGTTTTTGGTCTCTCAGCTCTGGCTGTGGGAACATCTGCTCAAGTCGCCGCTTTTCCGAGAGACCATGATTCTCAAGCAGCTGCTGCCTCACATCTTTGTACTTGGCGCCTCGCTCGGCAGTGTTGCAATGACATGCAACAGTATGGCCTTGTCCGACTTATAGCCGGACCAACTTGTCAACTGAAACATGGCCTCGACCTTGAATATTCATATAATATCAGAGCTTTTAAGGTCACTATCAATCATAATCTATCAAATGCACCAAGTACGAAGACCATCAACAAACCTTGTAAAAAATTCCGATTCATTAAAATCATTTCATGAAAAAATTACCCTAAACAAAACGCTCCTGATTGGGACGCATCCTTCTTGTAAAGGACATAAAAGAACATCCTTATTCCGTCAACAAATCAAATAGACTTCATCAATTTCAATGTTGATACCTTGAGAGTTTTCGTTGCCTTGAAATTTTCCTTATCATTTTCGTATCATGAAACAATTTTCTTGAATCACGAAAAAATACAGCCGACAAAATTCTTACCGCTTCGTTCTTGGGAGGGGGTGAGGGGAGAGGAGGCGTTGATTGCTGGATTGTTGAGGCAGTTGAAGAGCGGTGATGGAACGAAGGAGTGGAGGAGGGGAGGTGGTGAAGAGAAATAAGATTTTCGTGGACTTTTGAAACTTTGTTATGGCAGGACTAAAGCCAGCTCGGAAACGTTCAACTTTCAAGGACATCGCTGCTCGGTGCCGCTTAAAGTTTAAGCCGGAATGAACGATGTACAGTACAAAGTATCCACACACAGAGAGAGAAAGAGTTGTCAGTTTTATTAGGGACTTTCCGTCTTGTTGGGCTTGAAGTTAGGCGTGTATATGTGTATGTGTCTAAAGTGTGCGTATTTGTAGCTCTGAATTTTATGCGAACCGCTCGTAAAATTGTCGTAAAAATCTTTCGTTTTCCTCTTCAGGCAAGGACGATCAAGCCCAGCGGATAAAGGAGCTGTTAAGATGCATGCAAAAGGGTTAACACTTTTCCCCTTGAATGTCTCAGAGTATTTTGTTTTTGTTGTAGTCCTTATCTTCTTCTTATATACTTTTATCCTGACTTTCACGTTGTAGCTGCAAGTCTACTTTTATCGACTGACTTTATTCGAGATTTTCAGTTCATTAAACGCTTTTAGCTCATCCCCCTTCGTCCTGGCAGCCCCACAATCAATAGTAAAAGGATGGATACTTAAGCGCCCCTTCGACCATCAGCAAACCCCGATTCCTTGGCCTTGAACTCATCTGAAAGGACTCTCATATTACGGAGCTCAGCCAAACATAGAAAAATATTGGAGAAAATATAGATAGTGTGTGACGACGATTTTTTTTTGGTCTAATGGGGGTGTGGGCCTGGACGTTGGGGGTGATGGGGAAAACAAAAGGACCCTTTCTATCTGACATGGAGTCATGGCTGAATTTAATTGATTGTCTACGCAGTCTATTCTCGGTCGGCAAATTGCGGAATGCCTGCCTGTTGGCTGTGTATGGTTGTGCTGGCTGGTTTGTCAATGGTGGTTCATCGTACTTTTGTAGGTTAGGGCTAGTAGCGTTATACAGAGTTCTTGGCTAAGTGGTTTCATTTCTTTCGGCCTGCCTTCTTCCTCCACCCTTTACACATATATAAATATATACTATTGTCCTTTTTTTTGATTTTGCTCATTTTTTTGGGGGGTTTGTTGTTGGATGTGAAACAGATGTAGTTGTAGGCTGAGGGGGAATGCCGAATGCCGGCGACGGAAGAGGCCACTTCAGTATCTTATCAAGATGTCAACAAAGCAGGCTCTCTTAATTTATTGTCCTTGGCCCTGGTTTTATTTTGATATATTACGGGGGGAATGAACAAAAAATTGGGTTTGATATTTGGCAAAGAAAGTCAAGGCTTATGTGCACAGTTGTAATGTAATTGTAAAGATGGGCGGCGAATTGTGGGAGAGATTTTTATTTTTGGAGATTTGTTGTAATATCGTATTTTCCCCCTTATTAAGTGTAGGCTTAATCGATACTATAGGCTATTGGCAAAAATGCGACAATTATAATGATAAGTGACACTTGGGATGGAAGGGATGTCGATGGTATTAAGGTTTATGGCATTAACAGGGCAATGATATAATAAAACTAATACTCGAATCATGATTTTTGATTTTATAGTACACTAGCTGGAACCCGGTGCGCCTCGCTGCGCCCATAAGACATGCGCCAAAACAATTGGGAATCTCAAATTGTATGGCGTGCGCCAAAACATTGGGAATCTCAAAATCTAGACCTCTTGCCACAATTGTCGTGGGAAAATTACAATGCATGTCCGCATTTTTATCCATACACGAAATTTTAGTGTGTGTGTGTGTGTGTGTGTGTGTGTGTGTGTGTGTGTGTGTGTGTGTGAAATTGTCATTTCTCCGCCTGTGTATATTTCCAATTCTTTTGGTGCGCACTATAGCTTCCGTTTATTTTGCAGTTGAGATGATAAGAATTGTAATATACAGTAGGAGACATTTTTTTCGTATTTTTGGTTCCGAATAATATCAATGCTATCAATTGGAATTTCGCTATTTGAAACGTCCAAAAGCTGTTTTTTCATAACTGTTCCATAGATATGATGGTTTCAAGCATGCATTTTTTCAGCTCATTTGCAGGCTTTTATCGAAGTATAACAGACAAAGTTGATCAAAAATCCCCTGCAAGTAGTGTCAGAGTGCCTACTATAGATTGGTTTTACCTCGGAAATCTCGTAAAGCTCTGTCATGCGTTTCGACCCATGCACAGTGTTTCGCCTAGAACAAGCTAGGTGGACAAAAGTCATTGTCAGATTTCCAGAAATGAGTAATTAGATAAAGAAAATAACACATTGAAACCCCCAAATTCAATAAATGTTTGTGTATCACTCTTCAATGTGATGAGTCATAGTGTGAAGAAGTCAGCTAAAGCGGAACACCACTGATATAAGTGTAAGTGGACTATTTAATCACTTGCATTTCTGTAATCATTGCAACAACACATCGTATGATTGACAGTAAGTTATTTTGTGGAAAGTTTTAGTGATGGATATTATATTTGAAGGTAAGTGCTAATTTTTTAAAATGCGGCTACAAAAATGCAAAGGAAGATTTTAAAAAGATGTTAAAACACGTGTTCGTTTTTCTTAGTTTTGTAACTTCCATGGACTGGCAAATACCTGCCAACGCCTGCCAACGGTCTAGATTTTGTATATTATTTAGCTACAGCATTCATATTTATTTCTATATATGTTTCATCGAGCAGACTTGAGTAGAACCTTTTTTTTGCAGAACATCTTCATTCCATTTCAAGAATGGAGTTTTTTGAAGAATGGGCAAAAAAGGAGAAAAATCAAAGAAACATCCATCTTTATAACTACGTTTCAGCAAAATTTGATTTACGTGATGTTACTGAGGACTCGAAGAGGCAAATAAAGAATATTTTCGCTGCTTATTCTTCGAAAATTGCTACCAAATGGAATGCTGCGGGAAAATCAAAGGAACAGTTTTTAACTACAAATCACAGCTGGTTGAATGCGGAGGAAATACAATTTCGGGTGTGTACGGCCCAGCCACGTCCATCAACTTCATGTACAAATGTTACTCCTGCAGGAAGACCAAGAAAGGATTTCGAGCATTCGTCATTCAAAACCAAAAAACGCCGAGTTGATGACCTCGTTAAATCGCGTAGTGTTGGTGAAATAATGACCGCTGCAGAAGTTTCTGTGCGATCAGCAGGAAATCGAAAAATAGCGAAAGTGATAAAAAACATTAGTGAAAGCTCAAAAAACGCAAATGTATCAACCAGTTCTCACAACAATAATTCTTTCGAGAGTTCTAGACAGTTAAGTGGTGATGAAGCATTAGCGTATTACATTGACTCTAAATCGACAACACACAGCTATAAGCAAACTAGGAAGTGGTCTATGAAGGCAGGCCATTACGAGTATCCATCTTATCATTGTTTGCGTAAATCAAAAATTGCGTGTTATCCTCCCGAGGAGCACATTGAGATAACAGAGACTAGAGTTGAAATTCATTTACAAGCTATTTTAGATAAAACCGTTGAGCGATTACTGCAAGCACAGAGTGAAGTCATAAAAAATTTGCTTCCTAATTCATCGTTTAGGCTCATACATAAATGGGGTTGTGACGGAAGTGGTGGGCACAGTGCGTACAAGCAGAAATTTGAAAACAGCGAGGATACTGACGAGTTTCTATTCGTATTTTCATTTGTTCCTCTTAGATTACTCGAAGGTAAAAATATCATTTGGCAAAATCCTCGACCATCATCTACAATGTTTTGTCGTCCGATTAAATTCATTTTTGCAAAGGAAACAACTGAACTAACGAAAACAGAAACTAACAAAGTTTTGGGACAAATAGACAATTTACTGCCGTCAATTTGTATCTTTGGCGATTCTCAAATCTCTGTCAAGCATGAACTTCTACTGACAATGACTGACGGAAAAGTGTGTAATGCGTTGACTGATACTCGTTCAGCACAGAAGTGTTTCATTTGTGGTGCTACCCCTAACATGATGAACGAGATATCAGGGAATTTTGACAGCGACCTTGATAATTTTGGCTTTGGTTTGTCTACACTTCATGCTTGGATACGTTGCTTTGAATGTTTACTACACATTAGTTATAAACTGGATATAAAAAAATGGCAGGCTCGAAGTAATGATGATAAGGCGCATGTAAAACAGCGATCGGACGCCATTCGACGAAAATTCAAGCAAGAAATGGGTCTAATTGTGGACAAACCAAAGCCAGAATTTGGTTCAAGTAATGACGGTAACACTGCTCGCCGTTTTTTTGGGAACCCTGAATTAAGTGCTCAAATCACAGGATTGGATGTTACACTAATTAAGCAATTTGACGTTTTGCTGAGAACATTGTCGTCTGGTTTTGAGATAAATTTAGTTGAATTCAATAAGCTTTGTCTTGACACCAGACGACTTTATATCAGTCTCTATTCGTGGTATTACATGCCTGCTACTGTTCATAAAATATTGATCCACAGTACACAGGTCATCAAAACTGCTCTTGTTCCAATTGGGCAGCTTTCGGAAGAGGCCCAGGAAGCTAGAAACAAAGATTGCCGAAGATTCCGCGAACACAACACCAGAAAGTGCTCACGTATTGCCACGAATAGAGACTTACTCTCCATGTTGCTTGTCACATCTGATCCACTGATCAATAGCCTCAGAGAGGTTCCCAAAAAGAAAGCGGATAAATTACCTGTAGAAGTATTAAAGCTTTTAGTAGCTCTTACTATAGAGCCTCGAACATCTGTGCCTACGGTAGTTTCCCAATACGAAAAAGACTATTATTTATATGATACAACGGACGACTCCGATGACGAGGGGGATTAATAATAGTCAAATTACCTTTTTTATTACTTTTTGTTTTGAAATATGTTTTTTGTTATTAACTCTCTTTGATACATTTACGGACTTTATTAGTTTTTATTTGTGTAAATAATTTTAAAATATTTTGTAATTAACTTATCTTTTTGTAATTCAGTATTTTTTTTTATTGATTTTTGTGCAAAATATATTATGTTTATGTGAAAGTTCTGTGTATTATAAACTTGCCCCATATTTTTTCCTAATTATTATAAAATATGTCTGAAAACATCACAATAATACTTAAAAAACGTAATAAAATCCAGAAACATCAAAAAATAATTTTGTCCAGCTAGCTTGTTCTAGGCGAAACACTGTGCCATGGTACAATAATAATACAAGGTAGGCTCGCAAGGGAAATCTCTGTTTCCATCTTGAAAAGCTTCTACCATTTTTACATTAGAAAAGAACTGAGTGACGTCACGAGAAAGCTTTTTTCCTTTGTGAACTAAGATCTGGGTGACGTCACGGGCCCCTTTGAGCTTATCTTGTAATTATTGTACCATGCTTCGACCGATTTTTTATAGGCTATGGTACTTTGGCCCCAAAATAATAATTTTGCGCAGATGTAGCAATACGGGAGTTTTTACTGATGTTTAATCACAGTTGCGTCTGCGTATAACACACCTCTCTAAGACATTTCTCCAAGTTTGACGGTCCCTTGCAGCATGACTCCAGTTCCGGATGTTGAGCATTAACTCTGCGTCAGCCGTCAAAGAGTCTATCCATCTCCTCCTGCGTCTACCTACTGGCCTACTTCCCGAAATTACTGAGGCTATAAGCCGTTTTGGGATACGATTGTCCTCCATCTTGATTACGTGGCCGGCTAGTCTCAGTCTATATAACACACTTCACACTATAAATGGAGACGGGTAATACGTTCAATAGACAAAGTTTGGCAGTATTGGGCGAACTTTTATTATAAAATATTTAACGGCATGATAAAGAGTAATTTTTCCGTAGGAAAAATAAAACAAAAAATATGTCCCACGCAAAATTAATATATGTTGAAAAATCAAGAACCTTAAAATCTATGTAAATTTCCAGGTACCACAGCCAGGGCCGGCGCTTGACTTTCTTGCGCCCGGTGCAGTAGGCTATATTGCGCCCCCATAAACTGTTCACTTTTTAATAGCTAAGAAGGACAATGGAAACATACACAAACACTCTGCGGCGTTCCTTTAATATATGAAAATGAAGGCACGCCAACACTTTTTCACTTTTTTTTCTGAAATTGCGCCCGTTGCAAATGCACCAATTGCAGCTATATAAAAGATAGACAATAATGTGCCCTTTAACCAGGGTACAAAATCTTAGCTTATTTTGATCCTCGCTGTAATAGAAAGTATTGTACTGTCTGTCCAGGAACCCTTTTATTTTCCGTCCATGTACCCTAGGCTCTTGTCTATCTGTCTTATCAATCTCATGAAAGCCCATCCGAGACGCACTCTTCCACCACAGCAAGGTTCAACTAGTTCCACATAGGTGGCACATCTTTTCAACCTAAGACATAATCCTTAAAAGCTTCTCAAGCACAAAGAACAAAGCTCATTTCTCTGTCGAGTGTCGGTCGCATGCTGTTTGTTTCTCCGCGGTCTTGCATGCTGTTTTGATTGTTATTAATCAATTAAAACCGTTATTTAAAGTGCGTTTTGATCTAGTGAGTGTTTTGTGTAATTAATAAAAGTTTTATTATCATAACGCATTAATTTAATTAAAAGGGATTTGATAATAATCCTTAAATCAAATCGAAAACGATTTGGGTGAATTTGTGCTCGAGTGACTAATCATTTATAGAAGCCGCTGCCGATCCCGGGCCTGTGGAAAATTCCGTTTTTATTTCTCTTGTCCATTGTTTTTAATGTTTTTGTGTTCAGTTTCTGCCTAGTGTAATAATAATTTGTTTAAAAGAACGCCACGGATGAGAGTGTTTTGTTCTTCGTGCCAGTGTTTAATGATTCACACTTGATTTTTTATTACTAGTGGCATTTCTGCATTAACAGCGAAAAGATTTATTATCGAAGGATTAATTAAGTGGAAAAGTCCTTTTAGAAAAGAGTTTTTTTTTTTTGTTACGGGGAAATCCACGGCACGCTAATGGTGTACTTGTAAATTCCTTTATTTTGTGCTTCTCTTGTGTTAGTTTCAATACAGATGTTCAGTGTTTCCAATTAAGCGTAGTGAACTAGAAAATTGTGTGATATTTTAAATAGAATTTTTTTTTTCTAATACTTCTAATTAAAGGCTACGAGATTCTATTGTAGCTTTGCTGTTGAAAAAAGAATTTGGCTATATCTTTCTCATTTTTATAATATATTGGATAAATCCGTGTATTCATGGCGGATCTTTGCAAAAGGTGTTCTTCGGAAATCTCCCGTGACGGGATTTCCTGTGATGGGGTTTGTGGAGGCGTTTTCCATCCTTCTTGCCTCACTTCGAAGGTCAGCAGCAAATCTTCGGCTCCTAGAGGGCCTACGTGTAGTGAATGCTCTGACATCAAACCCTGTCATGTGCTGAGATTGATGAAAGACATCTCTGACGCTTTTCTCGCTGATCGTGAAAAAGTCATGGATCGTCTTAACTCCTTCTCAAGTAACATCTGCCATTTTCAAATTTTATCTGACGATGTCCAGTCTATTAACGTCCGGCTTGACACGTTGTCTGACACCCTGAACTCTGCTGTGGCCAATACGGGTTCCTTGATTGAGAAATTTGAAAAAATTTCTTCCCGAATTGCAACAGCATTAGAGTCGTTAGACGACATACATTCGGCGATACTTAACCCGGTCACCACTTCTCCCTCCTGCACTTATAGCTCCTTGGCTTCTGTCCATCCTATATTGGACGATATAAAAAGGAATACCAAGCGTGTTAGGGCTGATATTGAATCGCTATCATCAGCAGTGATTCAAAATCACAACGTCCTGAGCTCCCTGTCCTTAAGTTTGGAGAGCGTCGCTGTTACAAATAAGACCTCCTCAGCGACGGCAGCATCTGATGACGCTCTGCAGGTTGAGGTGCAGCCTCTGCCTTCACCCTGCCCCGCGGCTACTTCCCGTTCGGAGAACGTCCTTTTGCCACAGGAGGCCGTCAACTCGATTGCACCTGTTACTAAGGTGCGTCGCAAAAGTCGCAAGAAAAATCGAAATCGCCAAGCCGTCATTGAGGACGGTGTCACTTTGAGTTCCTTGCCCCGTGTTCCGGAGATGGAGTCGACTTCTAGGCCGGTCTCAGTATCAACCTCTTCGCCCTTAATAGTGGCCAACCCCCCGGTCACGGCAGCTACAGTTCCCCTACAACCGTGCACCCCTCTGGTTACGATACCGAGACCTTTAGATATCTTTATATCACGATTCTCTCCTGAAACTATGACGGAGTCTGTCTGTGAATATTTAAGGAAGAAATCTATAGACCCTGGAACTGTCTCCTGCAGAAAAGTCAGCAAGGCTTCCAAGCCTGTTGCTTCTTTTGTTTTGTCTGCACCGCCCGTTATTGCCGAGACTCTTTTAGATCCCGGTTTCTGGCCTGCTGGTGCCCTTACCAAGCTTTTTGTTCCGCGTACCCGTACTCAAGCGCATCGTGCAAACGCTTCTACTCCGAGCACTATACAGATGCCAAAAAACTCGAGACGCTTTCCCTCTACTACCAGAATGTAAGAGGGACTAGGTCAAAAACTAACGACATCCTTCAGGCATCGATGGCTAGCGGGTGCGATGTCATAGCATTTACTGAAACCTGGCTTCATGAAGGTATTCTTAATGCGGAACTCTTTGATTCCTCTTACCAAGTGTTTCGGAGGGATCGTTACACTGACTCGGATGCTCGTGGAGGTGGCGTACTTCTTGCTTGTAGTAGCCATCTGTCTTGTAATCCAATTTCTCTTCCTAGTTTTTCTATCCACCTTGACATTGAGCTTGTCGCTCTTAAAATTACCTTTTCAAAAATTAATCTCTTTCTGCTGTGCTGCTATATCCCACCAGATATGTTAAGCACTCTTGACGATAGAGGTAAAAATCTCTATGATATTCTCATCTCTGGTGTTGATTATATCTCGAGTATGATGGACACTGGCGATGAATTACTTCTCCTTGGAGACTTTAATTTACCCAATATTCAGTGGGTAACGGATGTAGATGACAATAACTACCTTCCTGAAGGCAACCTGAATTCTAAGGAATCCTGTTTTCTTAATTCCTTATTCTCACTTGGCTTGAATCAAATGAGCGGTGTATCTAACGTTTTGGGGAGGCAGTTAGATCTTGTATTCTTTACTGACGCAGTCAATATGACTGTCGAACTCAGTCCAACAGTCATGACGTCTGTTGACAGTTACCATCCTCCGCTTCTGCTTAATTATTGCTTCAATTCAGAGAATAAGCCTTGTCCGGAGGAGGTAACCCATTCCTTTAACTTTAGAAAGGCTAACTTTGGGGAGCTGTCATCTAAGCTTGCCTCGATCGATTTTAACAGTTTGCTTACCGCAAATGAGCTGGATGAGGACGTGGCACTGTTTTATAACGTACTATACGAGGCCCTCGTTTCTTGCGTACCTTATGAGCCCCAAAAACTGCCCAGTTCTTCTCCCCCTTGGTTTAATAATGAACTCAGGCATTTAAAAAATCAGAAGAATAGACTTTGGAAAACCTATTTAAAGAGAAAGGACTCTCCTAGTCGCAATTCATTTATCAATTGCTATAACAGATTTCGTTCACTCTCTTTTACTCTGTATCGTGAACACCTTAGCAGCATGAGTGATAAAGTGTTTACTGATCCCAGGAACTTCTTTAAATTTGTCAACTCTAAGAAAAAAGTTGATAACTACCCTAATACTATGCAGCACACGAACTGGTCTAGTTCTGAGTCACTTGCGATTTGCAACATGTTTGCATCATTCTTTCATCAATCTTTTTTACCTTCTGACTTTCAGCCTAATGACAATAATTTTCGTCACATTACCCCTAACCGAGAGCCTCATTTTTTACCTCCCTTGCTGATATCGTGAAACATATTGATGAACTCCCTTTCGACTTCACTTCGGGCCCTGACGGTATTCCACCTGCTGTCCTGAAGTCCTGTGCGGAGGTTCTCCAGTCTCCACTGAAAACCCTGTTTCAGAAATCCCTGGATAAAGGGTGCTTCCCTACGCTTTGGAAGAATTCGTTTATAATTCCTATTCACAAAAGTGGTAGCAAAAACGAAATATCGAATTATAGACCAATTGCGAAGTTGTCTGTTATACCGAAGCTTTTCGAATCAATTATCTATTCTGCGATCGCTCCGATCTGCAAGAGGCTTGTCTCAACGAATCAACATGGTTTTCTTGCAGGTCGTTCCACTACCACCAATCTTCACTTCTTGAGTTCACTTCTCATGCTGTCGAGGGCTTCGTTTCTGGTTGTCAAACTGATTGCGTTTACACTGATTTTAGCAAGGCATTTGACAAGCTCTCCCATTCTATTATAATTCTCAAATTAAGAAGGCTTGGCTTTCCGCAAGCACTTCTGGTGTGGTTCCAGTCTTACTTAGCTGACCGGACCTACCAAGTTCTTTTTCGAGGATCCAAATCAGTACCCATTGAAGCATCATCCGGTGTCCCTCAAGGAAGTCATCTGGGCCCTCTTCTCTTCATTTTATCAATTGATGACATTGTTTCCTTGTTAAGACACTGTAGAATATTGATTTACGCTGATGACATCAAGTTATACCGTCACATTAAGAGTGGAAAAATGGAAAAAAATAGATTGTCGACAGTACAAAGGGACTTTCCCTAAGCCTCTAGTCTGCCACATAAAAAAAAAAAAAAAAAAAATTGAGGATTGCAAACTTTTGCAAGCTGATCTTGACACCTTTTACTCTTGGTGTACTTATAACAACCTGGTTCTTAATATTAGTAAATGTGAAGTCATGACTTTTAGTAGGAGACGTGATCCTATAATTTTTAACTACACCTTTCTTAATGAAGGTGTCCCTCGTGTAAACTTTGTTAAAGATCTCGGGATTAGATTTGATAGTAAGCTGGATTTTTCCACTCACATCAACTATATCTCTTCTAGAGGTAGTTTAGTCCTGGGTTTTATAAAAAGGTGGTCCAAAGAATTTAACAACCCCTTGATTACTAAACACCTTTATATTTCTCTTGTCAGACCATTACTCGAATATGCGTCCCAGGTTTGGTCTCCTCACTACTCTGTGCATGTTAGAATTATTGAATCGGTCCAACGAAGGTTCGTTCGATTCGCACTGAATCATCTTCCTTGGGAAAACCCATTAGTTCTTCCATCTTATGAATCTCGGCTTAAGTTACTTAACTTAAGCTCTCTACACAAGCGCCGTGAGGTGGCCGATGTTGTTTTTGTTCATCAGCTCCTTAATGGAAAGGTTGACTCAGGTTTTCTAGATCACCGTGCATCGTTTAGAGTGAGTCGTTACAATCTAAGAGGACCACCTCTCTTACAAACCAACTCTTCTAATACGAATTACGGCAGATTCGAACCTGTCAATCGCATGTTCATTAACGTGAACAACAATATTCATGTGTTTGACGTGAGTATTGGTAAAGATGCCCTTAAAAGGAGTCTTTTCAATCTGACGTGATTGCGTACATTTTATGTTGTCTGGTGGGTTACATGTTGGATGCCCTTACTTTTTATTTTAATCTATGTATGTTCAATCTCTACTAATATTTACTAATATTTTATGTTAGCATGTCTCAGCTGAGCCACGGCAGTGGTAAATATTTCTCAGCCCTGCTGGGAAGTGTGCCTTCTGTGTTAGAAGGGAAACTCTATATATGTATATATATTAGGGTGGAGTGAAAAAACTGTTTTTTTTACAACGGCTAGGGCATACCTGCAGAAAGTTGTCATTTTAGCTTACAAATGAAGCCAAAAAATATTATTCACCTCATTGCATGTTAAGAGGTGCCCCAGATGGTATAAAGATTTAAAAAAAATTACAAAATCAGCCTTTTGCCCACCTCGAAGATTGGTTTTTTTATTTATGTTGTAGTCAAAATAAACATTACAATTCTTAATTTTGGCTCTTTTTAAACACAAACAAAACTATAACGCAAGTTTTAGAACAAAACTTATCATGCAAACTACAAACAAGATATTTTTTACCATTTTTACAAATTTTAAGAAAACCTCATATTTATGTATAAATGGGGCACTATATATATATATATATATATATATATATATATATATATATATACATATATATATACATATATATATATATATATATATATATATATATATATATATATATATCCAAAATATTCCGGATAATAATAAATCGGAGAACTTGCCGCAAATTGTGCAAAATATAGGAAAACTCCTTGATGTTGACATCCCGGTTGAGAGCGTGCGAGCCGTGCATCGTGTTATGTCTGCGACACCTAATACGAACCGGCCTAAAAATATCATTTTACAGCTTACTACAAGGCGGCTGCGTGACGACATCCTTCATGCTGCTAAAGTTCGCCGTAATCTTACGGTTGACCAGATTGGATTTGGTGGTTGTGCAGCCACATTCTATATTAATGAACACCTTACCTTAAGGAACAAAATATTATATGGTAAAGCACGTAAGCAGGCTGGCGCTAAAGGTTATAAATACGTTTGGGTAAAAAATTCCCGTATATTTGTAAGGAAGTCAGATAATTCAAAAATAATAGGGATTAGAGATGACAATGATGTTATTAGTAGAATAATATGACTATTGTTGGTATCTTTGTTTGTATATTATCCTAGTTTTAATTACTGTAAAGTTAATTGTTATATTAGTTTTAAACCCTGCTCATTTTATCTATTTTTCATTATTACTCATGCGATGATTAGATTCAGCCTTTCTATATTACACTCTATACTGCACTTTTTATATAAATTGCTCTTTACCCGCGATACATTTGTCTATATTTTTATGCAATCTGTACTTCACCCCTCAAGTCACAGTTTTTTCCTGTGCATGCTTTTATATAATAATTTATTCAATGATTTGTGAGAGTGGTATGAATATTTACTATCAAAATTGTCGCGGGTTAAGAAGCAAGCTTTCTGACCTACGTCTGAGTATTCTAACTGATAATTATGATGTAATGATACTTACAGAGACATGGCTCAGGGCGGGAATAGGTGACAGTGAAATTTTTGACGAACGCTATACAATATTTCGAAGGGATCGTTGTTCGTCAACCTCGACAAAAAAGGATGGTGGAGGCGTATTGGTAGCGGTTAAAAAGGAAATCTCAGCTTCTAGACGCTTCGACTGGGAAAGTCGCTCACTTGAGGAGATTGTGCTGCAGTTCCCCAACCTTGATCACGGTTTAATTCTTGTAGCTTGCTATATCCCACCCCTGTCTAATTCCACGGTCTACATATCTCACTTTGCCAAATGCTATGATTTTGTCACAGATTTTCCTGACTCAAATATTTTACTTATAGGGGACTATAACCTACCTAATCTAAAATGGAATTTCAATTCAGCCTTAGATGAAGCTACATTAGTTGATACATCATCAGACACATCTGAAAACCTACTTAATGTTATGTCCTTATTAAATCTAACGCAACGTAACCATGTTTTGAATGTCTGCGATCGTATTCTTGACCTTGTCTTGACTGATGTAAAGTGTTGTGTTCAGCGCTGTGATGAACCTCTTGTAAGCATTGACCCTTACCACCCAGCGTTAATATGTAGCCTGCCGATAAAACCTAGAACAAATTACCTACCTAAATATAATGTTCCCAAACACAATTTCTTTAAAGCTAATTATGATGACATAAATATGGAAATACAATTTAAATTGGGACCACAATTTAAAAAACCTTAATGTAAGTAATGCCGTAGATTATTTCTACCAAACTATTTATAATATAATTGAGGCTAATGTACCTCTTCAGAGAATACGTGCTACTAAACAGCCAGTTTGGTTTTCCCCTGAACTGCGTCATGAACTGAAGGTGAAAGTTAAACACTGGAAGAAATGGAAGATATATGGAAGCAGATATAACTACGAAAAATTTTCAAAATCTCGTAGCCGTGTCAAACAACTATTGAAATCGTGTTATGAAGCATATCTGCACAAGGTTGAAGTATCCACAAAAAATAACATAAAATTCTTTTGGAAACATGTTAATGAATTAAAAAATAGCAAAGCTGGATACCCATCGTCCATGAATTACAATGACCACTTCTCCGAAGACCCTTCGGTCATTTGTGAAATGTTCGCAACCTTTTTCTCTTCAGTGTTTGAACCTACATCGTTGAATGCATATAATATATCTAGATTGGATCGCTTACCCGACCTGAATCCATCCAATTCCTTGTCGACTATCACCTTTAGTGAGACTGATGTGAGATCAGCACTCATGACTCTCGATGGTAGTAAAGGCTCGGGTCCTGATAAAATTAGCCCGGTTTTCCTGCGAAACACTGCTTCCTCAATCTACAAGCCGCTTACTATCATTTTCAACAGAAGTATACTCGAGGGTCATTTCCCTGTGATATGGAAAACCGCGAATATATCACCAATTCATAAGTCAGGACCTAAAAGTGATGTATTGAACTATAGACCTATCTCTTTACTCTCATCCGTAGCTAAAACCTTTGAGCGATTAGTGCATGGTAGAGTCTATTACTTTTTCAAGCACATATTTAACCCCAGTCAACATGGCTTTGTAAAGTCCAAATCAACTGAGACTAATCTTTTAATATATTCGAACTTTCTATTCCAATCTATGGACGTTGGCATCCCTGTTGATTCCATATACACAGATTTCAGGAAAGCCTTTGATAAAGTAGACCATATGTTGATGCTGGAAAAACTGTGTTTTAATGGAGTCAAAGGTAATCTGCTACGATGGTTTTCATCTTATCTAGAACATAGGCTTCAGTCTGTTGTTTTGAATGGTGTCTCTTCCTCGGTTATTCGGATCAGTTCAGGAATTCCACAAGGATCTATCCTGGGCCCACTGCTCTTCATCATTTTTATAAATGACATTCAGCAGTGTTTTCACCACAGCCAAACCTTGCTTTTTGCCGATGACCTAAAAATATATAAACAAATAAATACTACGGAAGATTGTCAACTGCTGCAAGATGATATCATCCGATTCCAAAACTATTGTCATGACAACAAACTCTTTCTTGCATTAGATAAATGTCAAGTCATTAGCTTTACAAGAAATACTAGCCATGTCAGTTTTGACTACACACTAAATAACACTATTCTTAATAGAGTAAAGCACATACGTGATCTTGGTGTTATTTTTGACAGCAAGTTGATTTTCGACTTACATATTAACTATATTGTATCTAAAGCATACAAGATGCTTGGCTTCATACTTAGATCGACCAGGAATTTTAAACAGCTTTCGACTTACCGTCTATTGTACCAATCGTTAGTAAGATCACACTTGGAGTATGCTTCATCCATCTGGAACCCATACTACAATGTTTATAGTAATAAAATTGAAATGCTACAGAAAAAATTTACGAGAGCACTGAGTTTCCGCCTAAAATATGGCAACTTGTCCTACGACGCCAGATTAATAAAGACATCCCTTACTAGTCTTGAGGATCGACGATCTCTCCACGATGCTGTAATTCTCAAAAAAATTATAACATCCGTGATTGATTCCCCTGATCTTTTATTTCAAGTTTGTTTCCGGATCCCGACCCGAGCCACTCGTTCGAAAGACCTATTTCTACTTAATAAAGCTAGAACCAACGCCGGTCAGAGAGCACCACTGTACAGAATGTGTGAACAGTATAATAGTAAGTTTCTTGAAATAGATATATGTAATACCAAAGAGGCTGAATTTAAGCGTAAAATCTTAAATATTCTGAGTAATCATTAGTAATAATCATTTAAATTTATTGATCGTGTTCATAACTTAAGATATACTAGTTGTAATTCAGAAATTTTTTTTTTTTTCGTTTTCTCTTTTTTTGTTTTTTATTCCTTGTAGCACATATCAGTTTTGTACAATTGTATCATTCATTGGTAAGCGGTATTTGTCTTAGTAGGAAACGTTTAGGATATATATTGTTACGTTATCTTGTTATTTATTATCTTTATCTATTTTTGCAATGTGTATCTGTTGTTTCTTCAATAAATAAATAAATAAACAATAAATAAATAAATAAATAAATATATATATATATATATATATATATATATATATATATATATATATATAATGCGGGAGTGCGGGAATGCGGGAGGGGAGTGCGGGAATGCGGGAGTGCGGGAATGCGGGAATGCGGGAGTGCGGGAGTGCGGGAATGCGGGAGTGCGGGAATGCGGGAGTGCGGGAATGCGGGAGTGCGGGAATGCGGGAGTGCGGGAATGCGGGAATGCGGGAGTGCGGGAGTGCGGGAGTGCGGGAGTGCGGGAGTGCGGGAGTGCGGGAATGCGGGAATGCGGGAATGCGGGAGTGCGGGAATGCGGGAGTGCGGGAATGCGGGAGTGCGGGAGTGCGGGAATGCGGGAGTGCGGGAGTGCGGGAATGCGGGAGTGCGGGAATGCGGGAGTGCGGGAATGCGGGAATGCGGGAGTGCGGGAATGCGGGAATGCGGGAGTGCGGGAGTGCGGGAATGCGGGAATGCGGGAGTGCGGAAATGCGGGAATGCGGGAGTGCGGGAATGCGGGAATGCGGGACTGCGGGAGTGCGGGAATGCGGGAGTGCGGGAATGCGGGAGTGCGGGAATGCGGGAGTGCGGGAATGCGGGAGTGCGGGAATGCTGGAGTGCGGGAGTGCGGTAGTGTGGGAGTGCGGGAATGCGGGAATGCGGGAGTGCGGGAATGCGGGAATGCGGGAGTGCGGGAATGCGGGAGTGCGGGAGTGCGGGAATGCGGGAGTGCGGGAATGCGGGAATGCGGGAGTGCGGGAATGCGGGAGTGCGGAAATGCGGGAATGCGGGAGTGCGGGAATGCGGGAATGCGGGACTGCGGGAGTGCGGGAATGCGGGAGTGCGGGAATGCGGGAGTGCGGGAATGCGGGAGTGCGGGAATGCGGGAATGCGGGAGTGCGGGAGTGCGGGAATGCGGGAATGCGGGAGTGCGGTAGTGCGGGAATGCGGGAGTGCGGGAATGCGGGAGTGCGGGAATGCGGGAATGCGGGAGTGCGGGAATGCGGGAATGCGGGAGTGCGGGAATGCGGGAATGCGGGAGTGCGGGAATGCGGAAATGCGGGAATGCGGGAATGCGGGAGTGCGGGAATGCGGGAATGCGGGAGTGCGGGAATGCGGGAGTGCGGGAGTGCGGGAATGCGGGAATGCGGGAGTGCGGGAATGCGGGAATGCGGGAGTGCGGGAATGCGGGAGTGCGGGAATGCGGGAGTGCGGGAGTGCGGGAATGCGGGAATGCGGGAATGCGGGAGTGCGGGAATGCGGGAGTGCGGGAATGCGGGAGTGCGGGAATGCGGGAGTGCGGGAATGCGGGAGCGCGGGAATGCGGGAATGCGAGTGCGGGAATGCGGGAATGCGGGAATGCGGGAGTGCGGGAATGCGGGAGTGCGGGAGTGCAGGAATGCGGGAGTGCGGGAATGCGGGAATGCGGGAGTGCGGGAGTGCGGGAATGCGGGAATGCGGGAATGGCGGGAGTGCGGGAATGCGGGAGTGCGGGAATGCGGGAGTGCGGGAATGCGGGAATGCGGGAATGGGAGTGCGGGAATGCGGGAGTGCGGGAATGCGGGAATGCGGGAGTGCGGGAATGCGGGAGTGCGGGAGTGCAGGAATGCGGGAGTGCGGGAATGCGGGAATGCGGGAGTGCGGGAGTGCGGGAATGCGGGAATGCGGGAATGGCGGGAGTGCGGGAATGCGGGAATGCGGGAATGCGGGAATGCGGGAGTGCGGGAATGCGGGAGTGCGGGAATGCGGGAGTGCGGGAATGCGGGAATGCGGGAGTGCGGGAATGCGGGAATGCGGGAATGCGGGAGCGCGGGAATGCGGGAGTGCGGGAATGCGGGAGTGCGGGAGTGCGGGAATGCGGGAATGCGGGAGTGCGGGAATGCGGGAGTGCGGGAATGCGGGAATGCGGGAGTGCGGGAATGCGGGAGTGCGGGAGTGCAGGAATGCGGGAATGCGGGAGTGCGGGAGTGCGGGAATGCGGGAGTGCGGGAATGCGGGAATGCGGGAGTGCGGGAATGCGGGAATGCGGGAGTGCGGGAATGCGGGAGTGCGGGAATGCGGGAATGCGGGAATGCGGGAGTGCGGGAGTGCGGGAATGCGGGAGTGCGGGAGTGCGGGAGTGCGGGAATGCGGGAATGCGGGAGTGCGGGAATGCGGGAGTGCGGGAATGCGGGAATGCGGGAGTGCGGGAATGCGGGAATGCGGGAGTGCGGGAGTGCGGGAATGCGGGAATGCGGGAGTGCGGGAATGCGGGAGTGCGGGAATGCGGGAGTGCGGGAATGCGGGAATGCGGGAGTGCGGGAATGCGGGAGTGCGGGAGTGCGGGAATGCGGGAGTGCGGGAATGCGGGAATGCGGGAGTGCGGGAATGCGGGAGTGCGGGAATGCGGGAGTGCGGGAATGCGGGAATGCGGGAGTGCGGGAATGCGGGAGTGCGGGAGTGCGGGAATGCGGGAGTGCGGGAATGCGGGAGTGCGGGAATGCGGGAGTGCGGGAATGCGGGAGTGCGGGAATGCGGGAATGCGGGAATGCGGGAGTGCGGGAATGCGGGAATGCGGGAGTGCGGGAATGCGGGAGTGCGGGAGTGCGGGAATGCGGGAGTGCGGGAATGCGGGAGTGCGGGAGTGCGGGAATGCGGGAGTGCGGGAATGCGGGAGTGCGGGAATGCGGGAGTGCGGGAATGCGGGAGTGCGGGAATGCGGGAATGCGGGAGTGCGGGAGTGCGGGAATGCGGGAATGCGGGAGTGCGGGAATGCGGGAATGCGGGAATGCGGGAGTGCGGGAGTGCGGGAATGCGGGAGTGCGGGAATGCGGGAGTGCGGGAATGCGGGAGTGCGGGAATGCGGGAGTGCGGGAATGCGGGAATGCGGGAATGCGGGAGTGCGGGAATGCGGGAATGCGGGAGTGCGGGAATGCGGGAGTGCGGGAATGCGGGAGTGCGGGAGTGCGGGAATGCGGGAGTGCGGGAATGCGGGAGTGCGGGAATGCGGGAGTGCGGGAGTGCGGGAATGCGGGAGTGCGGGAATGCGGGAGTGCGGGAATGCGGGAATGCGGGAGTGCGGGAATGCGGGAATGCGGGAGTGCGGGAATGCGGGAATGCGGGAATGCGGGAATGCGGGAATGCGGGAATGCGGGAGTGCGGGAATGCGGGAGTGCGGGAATGCGGGAGTGCGGGAATGCGGGAATGCGGGAGTGCGGGAATGCGGGAGTGCGGGAATGCGGGAGTGCGGGAATGCGGGAATGCGGGAGTGCGGGAGTGCGGGAATGCGGGAGTGCGGGAATGCGGGAATGCGGAAATGCGGGAGTGCGGGAATGCGGGAGTGCGGGAATGCGGGAATGCGGGAATGCGGGAGTGCGGGAGTGCGGGAATGCGGGAATGCGGGAGTGCGGGAGTGCGGGAATGCGGGAGTGCGGGAGTGCGGGAATGCGGGAATGCGGGAGTGCGGGAGTGCGGGAATGCGGGAATGCGGGAGTGCGGGAATGCGGGAATGCGGGAATGCGGGAGTGCGGGAGTGCGGGAATGCGGGAGTGCGGGAATGCGGGAGTGCGGGAATGCGGGAGTGCGGGAATGCGGGAGTGCGGGAATGCGGGAATGCGGGAATGCGGGAGTGCGGGAATGCGGGAATGCGGGAGTGCGGGAATGCGGGAGTGCGGGAATGCGGGAGTGCGGGAGTGCGGGAATGCGGGAGTGCGGGAATGCGGGAGTGCGGGAATGCGGGAGTGCGGGAGTGCGGGAATGCGGGAGTGCGGGAATGCGGGAGTGCGGGAATGCGGGAATGCGGGAGTGCGGGAATGCGGGAATGCGGGAGTGCGGGAATGCGGGAATGCGGGAATGCGGGAATGCGGGAATGCGGGAGTGCGGGAATGCGGGAGTGCGGGAATGCGGGAGTGCGGGAATGCGGGAATGCGGGAGTGCGGGAATGCGGGAGTGCGGGAATGCGGGAGTGCGGGAATGCGGGAGTGCGGGAGTGCGGGAATGCGGGAGTGCGGGAATGCGGGAATGCGGAAATGCGGGAGTGCGGGAATGCGGGAGTGCGGGAATGCGGGAATGCGGGAATGCGGGAGTGCGGGAGTGCGGGAATGCGGGAGTGCGGGAGTGCGGGAATGCGGGAATGCGGGAGTGCGGGAATGCGGGAATGCGGGAGTGCGGGAGTGCGGGAATGCGGGAATGCGGGAGTGCGGGAATGCGGGAATGCGGGAGTGCGGGAGTGCGGGAATGCGGGAGTGCGGGAATGCGGGAGTGCGGGAATGCGGGAATGCGGGAATGCGGGAGTGCGGGAATGCGGGAATGCGGGAGTGCGGGAATGCGGGAATGCGGGAGTGCGGGAGTGCGGGAATGCGGGAGTGCGGGAATGCGGGAATGCGGGAATGCGGGAGTGCGGGAATGCGGGAGTGCGGGAATGCGGCAATGCGGGAATGCGGGAATGCGGCAATGCGGGAATGCGGGAATGCGGGAGTGCGGGAGTGCGGGAATGCGGGAGTGCGGGAATGCGGGAGTGCGGGAATGCGGGAATGCGGGAGTGCGGGAGTGCGGGAATGCGGGAGTGCGGGAATGCGGGAGTGCGGGAATGCGGGAGTGCGGGAATGCGGGAATGCGGGAATGCGGGAGTGCGGGAATGCGGGAGTGCGGGAATGCAGGAGTGCGGGAATGCGGGAGTGCGGGAGTGCGGGAATGCGGGAGTGCGGGAATGCGGGAGTGCGGGAATGCGGGAATGCGGGAATGCGGGAGTGCGGGAATGCGGGAATGCGGGAATGCGGGAGTGCGGGAATGCGGGAGTGCGGGAATGCGGGAATGCGGGAGTGCGGGAATGCGGGAGTGCGGGAATGCGGGAATGCAGGAGTGCGGGAGTGCGGGAATGCGGCAATGCGGGAATGCGGGAATGCGGGAATGCGGGAGTGCGGGAATGCGGGAGTGCGGGAATGCGGGAATGCGGGAGTGCGGGAATGCGGGAGTGCGGGAATGCGGGAGTGCGGGAATGCGGGAGTGCGGGAATGCGGGAGTGCGGGAGTGCGGGAATGCGGGAATGCGGGAGTGCGGGAATGCGGGAGTGCGGGAATGCGGGAGTGCGGGAATGCGGGAATGCGGGAATGCGGGAGTGCGGGAATGCGGGAGTGCGGGAATGCGGGAGTGCGGGAATGCGGGAATGCGGGAGTGCGGGAATGCGGCAATGCGGGAGTGCGGGAATGCGGGAGTGCGGGAATGCGGGAGTGCGGGAATGCGGGAATGCGGGAATGCGGGAATGCGGGAATGCGGGAGTGCGGGAATGCGGGAGTGCGGGAATGCGGGAGTGCGGGAATGCGGGAGTACGGGAATGCGGGAGTGCGGGAATGCGGGAATGCGGGAATGCGGGAGTGCGGGAATGCGGGAGTGCGGGAATGCGGGAATGCGGGAGTGCGGGAATGCGGGAATGCGGGAGTGCGGGAATGCGGGAATGCGGGAATGCGGGAGTGCGGGAATGCGGGAATGCGGGAGTGCGGGAATGCGGGAGTGCGGGAATGCGGGAATGCGGGAGTGCGGGAATGCGGGAGTGCGGGAATGCGGGAGTGCGGAAATGCGGGAATGCGGGAATGCGGGAGTGCGGGAGTGCGGGAATGCGGGAATGCGGATGCGGGAGTGCGGGAATCTAAATTATCTAAAATCTTAGGGTCAAATATGAAAGTTATAAACATATAGTGCCCCATTTATACATAAATATGAGGTTTTCTTAAAATTTGTAAAAATGGTAAAAAATATCTTGTTTGTAGTTTGCATGATAAGTTTTGTTCTAAAACTTGCGTTATAGTTTTGTTTGTGTTTAAAAAGAGCCAAAATTAAGAATTGTAATGTTTATTTTGACTACAACATAAATAAAAAAACCAATCTTCGAGGTGGGCAAAAGGCTGATTTTGTAATTTTTTTTAAATCTTTATACCATCTGGGGCACCTCTTAACATGCAATGAGGTGAATAATATTTTTTGTCTTCATTTGTAAGCTAAAATGACAACTTTCTGCAGGTATGCCCTAGCCGTTGTAAAAAAACAGTTTTTTCACTCCACCCTAATATATATATATGTATATATATATATATATATATATATATATATATATATATATATATATATATATATATATCGCCTCACCTCGTATCTACACCTTGTCGTGGTGGTGAGGCTTCTTCCTAACTAAGATAGATACACGAAATCCCAAGGTGGAAACAATCGTGCTGAGGGGATGTATGGTACTGCGTCAGTGTACCGCTAACGATGAACTCCGAATACCAGGGGACCTTCGGTTTCAATGTAGCCTTCCCGTGGTAATGCGGAGCTCTGCCATGGGTGACTGTCCTTTCTCGCGCAACTCGTGGGATTCAACATAGAGAAACACACAAAAACCAATGAGGTTGGAGCACCTCCCAAAGCTCCAAACACAGCCAGGGCTTTTATAGTCCAACAAAGGGCGACTCCGGAAGATGGTAACTCCATCCAAAGGAGCAGAAAGACGGTGAGAACACCACCACCAAAGAGTGCTAAGGACCAGGAGCATCCCGGTTCTGAGCAACAAAGTGCGGCTCAAGAAGGAAATCCAAATTCCGTTCCTAGGAGCAACAAAACGGTTAGAACACCGCCATTAAAGTGCATCAAGGACCTTGGGTCAGCGGAAAATGGCGAAGTGAGGGTGAGCACTCCGGCGACCACAGCGGAGGAGGCTCAATCATCCCCTTTTGATAAATTAGGGGTTATGATAAGAGACCTCATGGAGTATGTCGACGCAAAGAAAAACGTCGAGCTCGCCATAAAGGAGAAAATTAGGCGGGTTAGGTCTACCTACCTCAAGGCCAAGGAGGAAATAACTACCCAGCAGAGGGCGAAAGAGCTGAAGGATACGTCGGCTCAAACAGAAGTTTCGCCGCACAAAAAAGAGAGCCGTTCAACCGGGGATGCTGTAGAGAAACGGCCCCAAGAAAAGAGCAAAGAGCCGCGGCCGCACAAGCGCCGTAGAGAGCTCAACGAGGAGGTGCAGCTGCAGCAGCACACCCCCAAGAGAAAAAAGGGAAAGACTCCCGACGCAGTGGCCGAGCCAGCCCCGATACAGGCGGCACGCCCGGTTGAATGCGAGAGTGGGAACCGGGAAAGCTCTGCCTGGAAGAAGGTGGAAAGAAAAAAGAGGAAGAAAAAGAAAAGAAGACTCAAAGAGGCCAACAAGCTGAGGCAAAGGACCCGGTCGGATGCAATTATCATCACGACCAAAGGGGAAGCAACGTACGCGGAGATCCTTCGCAAGGTGAGGACAGATGCCTCCCTGGCGGAACTGGGAAACAGCGTAAATAGAGTTAGGAGAACGCAAAAGGGCGATCTCCTGCTAGAGCTAAAGAGGGGAGATGCTAAGACCGGGGACTTAGAACAGAAGGTTAAAGCATCGATTAACGGGGTGGCTGAAGTGAGAGCCAGTACAAATACGGTAGTGATCGAGTGTAGAGACTTGGACGAGATCACAACCAAGGAAGAGGTGTGCGAAGCACTGAGGACCCAGCTAGGTCTGACGGTCGAGGAAAAGGATGTCCTCAGGCTAAGAGAGTCGTGGGGGGGCACTCAGACGGCGTTTATAAGCCTGCCTGTTGAAGCTGCGAAGAAGGCTATCGCAGCAGGTAAAGTTCGAGTCGGCTGGGTGGTATGCCGAATGCGGGAGCGGGTATCGCTTAAACCGTGCTTCAAATGCATGAAGTTCGGCCACATAGCGAAAAACTGCAGCAGCAGCCAGGATAGAGGAAGGCTGTGCCGAGGCTGCGGAAAAGAGGGTCACAAAGTAAAGGAGTGTGACCAAGCTGCCAAATGCCTAATTTGTAGGGAGGTAGAGGGCAGGGATAGTGGGCACGTGACCGGAGGTAGTAGATGTCCGGCGTACAAGGAGGCACTGAAAAGAAGACGAAGATAAGGTTCTTACAGATTAACCTGAACCACTGTCAAGCGGCACAAGATCTGCTGGCACAGACAGTCTATGAGGAGAAAATCGACGTCGCAATCGTCTGCGAGCAGTATAGAAACCTGCACAGCGGCGTCTGGATAAATGATAGCAGCGGCACGTCAGCGATATGGACGTGCGGGAGCCGAGCCATGGAAGATACCATGAGAAGCCCAGAGAATGGCTTCACGCGGGCAAAAGTAGGCGGAATACACGTCTACAGCTGCTATGCGGCGCCAAGCCTGACACTAGACGAGTACGAGTCGATGTTGGAAAGGTTAGCCGCCGACGCGAGTCGCCATCACCCGGTAATATTAGCGGGTGATTTCAATGCTTGGGCTGTCGAATGGGGCAGTCGACAAACGAATGCAAGAGGGCGCATACTCCTAGAAGTATTCTCGCGACTAAATGTGGTGTTGGTCAACACCGGAGGCGAAAACACCTTCCAAAGGGGTGGGAGAGCGTCTGTAATCGACATCACTTACGTGAGCGATTCAGTGGCCAAGGACCTACAGTGGCGGGTGAGCGATTTGTACACGCACAGCGACCACCAAGCCATTATCTTCGAGGTAGGCCAGGGTATAGAAAAGAGGAATCCTACGTACGGAACGGCTAGAGGATGGGCCGTAAATAAACTCGACACAGAGGTGTTCGAGGAAGTATTCCTGCATGATGCGAGGTCGGCAGGAGGTGCCAGGGAAGGGGCAGAGCGAATCGAAGATTCAGTAAAACAGGCATGTGATGCATCCATGCCTCGGCGCGCCGGCAATCGGCAACACCCACCAAACTTCTGGTGGAACGCCGAGATCAACGAATGCCGAAGAGCCTGCCTGAAAGCGAGAAGGAGAACTCAAAGAAATCGGAACCGTCCTGATTTCGATGGACTCCTTCAGAGATATAAGGAAGCGAGGAGAAGGCTGAACAAGGCCATCGCTAGAAGTAAATCCGAGCACTTCAAAAGATTGTGCAGAGAAGCAGACTCGGACCCCTGGGGTGGAGCCTATAAAATGGTTATGTCAGCGGTCAAGGGCAAACGCTCTCCGCCGATCACCTGCCCCGCGCTGCTCCAGAGCATTGTGTACGTCTTGTTTCCACAGAACGTACGCGCCGCCGAACTACCCACCCTTCAGGTGGACCCAGAAGAGGTACCTGCGGTGACCGCAGATGAGATTCTGGAGGCTGCAAAAAAGGTAGCCATCAATAAGGCCCCTGGCATGGATGGCATACCAAATAAAGCGGCGAAGCTAGCAGCTTCAATAGCGCCAGACAGGTTCGCTGAAGTCTTCACAGCGTGCCTGAGAGAGGGGATCTTCCCGGAGCGATGGAAACAGCAGAAACTAGTGCTCCTACCGAAGCCGAACAAGCCCTTAGGGGACCCATCGTCCTACAGACCGATATGCCTCCTTAATTGCATAGGCAAACTTTTCGAGCGGGTGATCTGTAACAGGATTCTCCCTAGCGTCGAAAGGGTAGGTGGCCTGTCGGACAAGCAATTCGGCTTCAGAAAGGCAAGGACGACTACTGATGCAATCAATATGGTGGTGGGCATAGCAAAAGCCGCCATAGAGAAAAATCACTGCTGCGCACTGATAACCCTCGACGTAAAAAATGCTTTCAACTCAGCGAGGTGGAGCAAAATAGGTGAGGCGTTAATCAAGCTAGGCACACCTAAGTACCTAGTGCGTGTAGTGGCCGACTACCTGCAGGGTAGGTCGCTTCATTGTGATTCGGATGATGGTCCTAAAGTGTTCGGGACAACATGCGGCGTCCCGCAAGGTTCCGTCCTGGGCCCTCTCCTATGGATCGCAATGTACAATGATGTGTTGGGGCTTCGTCTTCCAAAGGAAGCAGTGGCGATCGGGTTCGCAGATGATATCGGGGTAGTCGTCGAAGGAAAACACCCAGATGACATCGAACTGTATGCGAACGAAGCGATTTGGGAAATAAAAGCGTGGTTAGAACGCGCTGGGTTGAAGCTTGCTGAGCACAAAACTGAAGCAGTGCTGATCAGCAAACGGCGAAAGCCAGTATCCGTGAGGATCAAGGTGGGGGAACTGATCATCCACTCATAGCCCGCTCTAAGGTACCTGGGAGTGATGATCGATCGGAGGCTAAATTTCAAAGCGCACTTGGAGGGCACGGCAGACAAAGCTTCTGCGATTTGTGCAGCACTCGCAAGAATGCTGCCCAATGTCGGGGGCCCTAGACCGAGTCGCCGCCTCCTCTTGGGGAGGGTGGTTAGCTCAGTCCTGTTATACGCAGCGCCAGTGTGGGCAGCAGCGTTAAACAGGACTGCAAATAGTAGAAAATGGAGGGGTGCATATAGGTTAAGTGCACTCCGCGCTTGCTGCGCGTACAGGACCACGTCCGACGATGCGGCGTGCGTGATAGCGGGGATGATTCCCGTAGACATTCTGGCGAGGGAGGGCATGCGTCTCTATGACCCAGAATATGGTAGAGGGCAACCAAGAAGGGTACGGCGGCAGATTGCGCGCTGTGAGTCCCTAATGGAGTGGCAGGGGAAGTGGGATGAGTCTGTTAAGGGTCGTTGGACCCACAGACTTATCCCTAACGTGGAAATATGGGTTTCTAGGGAGCGTGGGGAAGTAAGCTACGACCTCACGCAGTTCCTGAGCGGACATGGGGGATATAGGAAATATCTCCACCGCTTCGGGCACGACGATTCACCGATGTGTCCGGTATGCCCAGCGACGGAAGAAGACGCAGAGCACGTCTTCTTTGCCTGCTCGAGATACGCCGAGGAAAGGGCGACATTAGAAGAAACGGCCCAGGCGCCACTAACGCCGGAAAACATCGTAGAGCATATGATGAGATCCGAGGAAATGTGGAAGAAAGTGGAAGAAACCCTGAAGGCCATTCACAGAAAGTTAAGGCAAGAAGAGGCCAGAAGAAACAGAGAAAGGCGAAGAAATGCCGAGAGCAGTAGCAACCCCCATGGGTAAGGACCAGAGGGAAACCTAAAGGGTCATGGTGGTGGCGCCCGCCCGAAGTAATGCCTCGCGGCGGTCCCGGGCGGGGTAAGCGTCACACAAAGGGGTGGTGAGTTTATTCAGTAGGAGTCTGAAACTCGGTCTGAGTGCGGGAACCTCAGAAGTGTCTATGTAGAGTCTCACCATCCCCCGTAAAACAAAAAAAAAAAAAAAAATATATATATATATATATATATATATATATATATATATATATATATATATATATATATATGTATGTGTATGCATATATAGATTTTCATGCTTAGCTGAAAAGTGCGCCTTCTGTGCTAGAAGGGTTAACTCTTGATTGATTGATTAATCCCAAGACACAAACCAAAAAATCTCAATGGTGGTGCAATATTTTGAAATAGGTGATCCAGAACCCTGTTGCTATACTACTCTTCAATCCCTTCTTCAGTTCGTGCAGGTTGGAAGAATCAACCTGTGGACTGAAAAATTAAACGGCTTTTATTCCTCTCTAATGCCTCAATAGAATTCTCGGTAACAAGGAGAAGAATGAAGTGCTATTCTCCTGCGTTCTTCTGCTTTGATAACTGCTCATTCATCCATAAACACGACAGGAATTTGATCTTAAAGGCACTGAATAAATATCCCAGTGTCCACCTTTACCCTCGACAACCAAATGGGGGCTCTGAATCCTGAAAGCGCAGCCTCTGCCCCTCTAGTTTCTTGCATAGAAAAAAAAGTCCACCTTAACAGCTATCCTGGACATAGCAGACATTTTCAACAATTTTGAACAGATGCGATCCAGATGTTTCTCGCCGAATTAGGGATCCATAACGACGAAATCAGACGAAATGGAATTGGATTAGCTACATCTTGGCGAAAGACAATGGTAAAAGGCACAGAAGTATAGAGTTCCTTTTTTGAAATTTTAATTTTTTTTTAAATCTTAATATCTGAAATTGCGCCCGGTGCAAGTGCACCATATCCACCTATGAAAGCGCCGCCCCTGACCACAGCTCAAAAACTAACTCGTCTTTTTGGTTTCGAGACCTCTTATTTAAGCCATACATTGCTAAAATCAGGCGCATGCAGACGCAGTTACTTCAATCCAAGTTCAGTGAACCGCGTCCTTCGAGAGAAATCCGCTTTTTTCAATAAAAGTGTACGGCGACTATCCGCAAATCACCTCCGATCCATCTGAAACTTTGGGAATCGTATTTTTTTTTTCGAAAATATGATGGGGGCAACCCATATGCTGAAAACCGTGTCAAAGTTAGGCATATTGTCCACATATTCCAGGAACGGAAAAAACCGTCTGCCCTCTGACCGAAGGCTAGAACGTCCTAGCGACCGGACTTGAGCGACTCTCTGATTACCGATCTTCTTTTAAGCCAGAGCTTTTCACCTTCCATGCAGAGTTGGCACTCTGTCTCTTCTGACACAGTCCTAGGTTGTGTAGGTCAGATCAGTTACCCCACCAACAGCCTAAGATTGGAGTGTATCCCCAAATGAAGCTGGCTTTAAAGAGACAAGCAAGATTGTGTCAAATAAGTTCAAGGAACTTCTAAAAAGAGTTCTAGAAACTTTCATCTTCTCCGGGTTGAAAAGAGTTAACTGCTGGTAACCTTGTCCGGTGAAAGGTGTTTCCAGAAAGGCTGCGAGAATAACGGTTTGGAACGGTTCTATGACTGTACCTAACATCCGAGGAATAAGCGGTCTGGAGTATTGATCCTGAAAAGTGCTCGCTGAGCAGGCACCTCAAGGTTCAGAAAGGTGGAAAGGTTAGAGGTGTATAAACCAACCTGCTTTTTGAGAAGACCCACTCTGTTGAAGGAGTCTGTTGAGAGTAGCTTTTGGGGTCCTGTGGTAGAGTCTGCAGGCTTGCTAACGTATCAACTCCTTATTGTAATCTGTTATAGTGAACCTGCATTCTTCCCTTTGCACAGCAAGTTGTGTCCTATTGAACAATCGCCTAACTATCCTCTGCATTGTAGCCAGTCTGTCGTTCCACCAGGGAACTTTACGCGACGACTGGAACGAAGAAACAGTGTTGCTGTCATGGTATGGGAAGATCAGCACCACATTGAGTTGCGTTGCAGCCATCGTTAGCTCACCCACTGAAAGAAGCGGCGAGCAGGTCTGATTTCGAGGCCACAAGTCCCTGAAAGTTAGACCAGTTGTTTTTTTTAGGAACCAGGAAGAGGCGCGTATATGTGGGAGGCCGAAAATATATAACCTGACGTGCAAATGGTTCGATAGTGAGACTTCATATAGAATTAGCCAATTTTGGATACTGTCAGAGAGTAGCCTGCTAGTGAGGGTGAGGTGCAAAAACTCCTCCCTACCACCAGTGACAAAGGTGGGGTTGTATCCCGATCTATGTTATTTGTAACAAGAAATTCTAGGAGATACTCACCTCTCTCGCTTACATCGATAATCCCCGAAATAGAGGTGGACGTTTTCATCACAACCGTTGGCGAATTGTCGGACCTCCTTTGAGGCCCCTCTAAGGAATTTGAAATTCCAAAAAACCTATTACATACTACAAAAATATTTACGTACCTCGTACCTTTTAAACTCTTTGATAAGAGCAAGCTCGTTTATTTTATTTTAGAGCGCTACTTACTTGGGTTTCAGACCCTAGCTTCTAGACCAGTGGTTCCCAAACTTTATTTCGTACGGAACCTTTCTACAATGTATAAAATTTGGCGGAACCCAACAATGAAAAAATAAAATAATAATGATATATGTATATATATTTATCCTTTAATATATTTTAAAACGTTTTTATTAGCTCGCTTTCTTGTCTGTCTGTTTGTCCGGTACATATCTTGCAATCGATTTTTTGAATACTTCCGGTTACCCGATCATCCTGATTTTGCACACAACTTCAGCTCCGATGGCAATGCAATATGGTATACTCATTATACCGTTAGATCCATGGCGGCCGTCTCAAGAGGACGGATTACTGTTTTCTTCACAGAACAAATTTTGCAATCAATTTTTCAAATACTTCCAGATATCCTATCATGCTGAAATTTTGCATACAGCTTTAGCTCCGATGACAATACAATATGGTATACTCAATATACCTTTAGATCCATGGCGGCAGCCTCAGGAGGACGGATTGAAATATTCTTCACAATCCCTTCGACAAGGGGATCAAATGAAAGGGTATGATAAGTAGAACACCATAACCAATATAGTATACTCAATATATCGTTTGGCCCATGGCGGCCATCTCAAGAGGGCGGATTACCATTTTCTTCACAACCCCCTCGACATGGGAATATGGAATGGCGACCAAAATGTTACACGGCGTGAAGTAGACCAAATTTCAAGGAAGAAGAGCCACATGCACTTTCTGATTGACAAGAACGCGTTAAACGTCCGGTGCAACGCCAGTGAGTCTGCGAATGTATTTGCGCTTCGGCGCTGGTGACACGGAATTCTAAAATTTTTTCGTGGAACCGTAAGGTTCCGCGGAATCCACTTTGGGAATCACTGTTCTAGACATTCAGAAAGCAAGATTATGGGGGTTTTAACTTTTTGAGCTGCAATCTATTTTCCGGCCCCCTTTGGCTTGGGGCCCGGGGGCAATTCATCCCCGATTTGTAACAGAATGCTTCATCTGCAACTTTACTATCGATAGTAAAAAAAAAACCATCGATAGTGCTCGATAGTTGAAAACCATCGATAGTACTATCGATAGTTATCCACCTCTACTGAACACGAAATTCTTTTGCACTAGAGGGATAGACTAGAAGCAAAGTGCGATTGACGTCTAAAGAAGTGTGGAAGATAAATCCAGGATTTATAGTAAGTCTTATTAGAGACCCGAAACAGCCTAATTGTGGTGCTAACCAGAAGATCTACTATTACAGGTCGAGGTTAACCAAAGGCACTGACTGTAGAACGTCCTCCTTTCCGAAACGAAATACCAAAAAAAATTACATCCATTACTCATCCGTAAATTGCAACAGTACCAACCCCTCCATTTTGTTTTACATACATATATTAATTTTGTGATATTGAAGCCCCCATTCTTTACCGCACTGCACAGACTTTCAACTCTTACAGTAATATAGTAGAACAAGAACGCTGCCACACGGTCTGGCCACATCCTTTTTTCCAATTTCTCTTTCTCAATTCCTTGTGAATGATTCTGACCTACACACATTTTTGTACAATGCCAAAGAAGAATTCGTTTTCCTTTTTTGCCCGTTCCACAGCAGACGCTAGAGAGAGTAATATGTCGCCCCTTTTTTGGGAATAGTGGAAGGGGGGGAGGGGTGGTGGTCGGAATAGGGAATCACCACTAACAGTATAGGAACAACAACACAACCACCCAAAAAAACGAAACTATATATACTCTTATAGTGTGGTGTAGCTTGTAACTTTGATAAGGAAGGACCAAGCACATCGTTTGTATTCAAAACGTCTTTAGAGATTCCTTCAAGGATAACCGCAGTGTATAAGTTCAAATGAAAATTGGAGGCTTAAAGGAGCCTCTCAGAAACTGCGCCATACACAAAAGGAGCCTAGCCAGCGAACCAGCTACAGCAACAACAACAACAATAGCAACAACAAAAATATAATATATATAATAATGTCCACCAGCATTCACCACCAATTCCTTGTGTAGGCCAACAAGCATTATTATTATATATACACACATTTTTTTGGTACTTCCCTTTTCACACTCAGAAATCCTGGATCCTGGCACGGTTTCACGTTATATAATAATCGTTGGCCCCCGGCGGAAGGAAGCCGGGAGGTGGGTGTAGAGGATGGAGGAACGCGTATGCAAATTTTGTATCCGTGCTCCGACATAAGCAATCCTGCATTAAGGATCTGAATTAATTAAGGAATGTCCTGATTGCGTTGAACTCGCTCTCTCATTGTGTGCCGTTGCTGCTTTGTCTTTATTTATTCTTTTATCTCGTTCTCCCTCTCCCCTCTCTCCCGGATTTGCTTCATAACAAAAAATTGTTTTCGCATTGTTTTGTGCACCTTGATCCTTAAAGGACTTCTCTTCACTTAATATTTTTTTTCGTGCTTCTTTTAATTTTTTCTTCTTCCTCCTTCTTCCCGGAATTGCTCCTGATAAGAAATTCCCGGTATTTTGTGTGTGTGTGTGTATTTTTTATCTCGCTTTAATTTTTATGGAACTAAACACCAACACAAGTAGGTATTCGGTCGGTTGACGATGGGAGCTACCTACTAACAAAACAATGAAAAGGGCTCGCCTTTCCTTTTTTTCCGGCTTTTATTAGTTTTAGATTAGGCGAGATTTTTTCAATTTGAATTTCAAATCAGGCGCGCTTTAAATATGGATCAGGATTGGATTGCGATGGTTGAGAGTGTGGATGCTGGCAAGTTTATTACTGTATGGAAACGCGGCGTATTGATAGAGGGCGCCGACAGTGGCTGTTATCATCAGCTGTTAATTTCGATTTAATAATCTTTGTATTTTTTTTGTTTAGTAATTAAATTTATTAATATTCTTTTGGTTGTATTTTTTTAGAAGGTGCTGTGAAGGTTTTTCTTTTGTATATGTATGCTGAGTGGGTGTGAGAGAGAAAGGGATGAGGATAAGTGCAGGGCCGGCGCTTGGGTTTTATGCGCCCGGTCAGGGGCGGATGGGCCATATGACGAACCGGCAAATTTCCCGGTGGGCCGGCTGTTCAGGGGCCGCAGGGCCGGTGGCTGAAAGTACGTCTTGAGTTTTTATATTTCTTTTTCCGACTGCCCATATATAACTCTCAAACTATTAAGTTTTGTTTATTTTGTGTTAAAGATATTTTCAAACTCCGTGACATTTGGCACATTCTGGGCTACAAAGCTCTTAAAAATGCTTAAAAGCTTGACAAAAGCTTCATTTAGCTCCTCCTATCAAATCACTTGTTTTTATGTAATCAGTCATGCCTGCGTATTGCTAGAGGGAGGTGTATTTTTCTGGCGCTTTAATTATGATTATTTACAAAATTTACAAATTCTGAATGAAAAACGTCGTTTTATATATATTTTTTTAATTTGAGGTTTTTGTATTTTACTTAATTTGTAGCGATTTCTATTGCAAAATTAGAAATTTGTGTTTTTAGCACTTTGATTACTAGACTCTGTAATAAACCTATGCTCTATTTATAGCCCAGTGGATAACGGTTTTTGGCTCCAAATTCTTTCGGACAGCGCCGAATCATGCAAAATTTGGAGTAGGTAGAAGTTCAAGAAACAAAAGTTATATTGTGTTGAGGTGTGCGTTTTCCCTGGGGTTGAATGCTACCCCTTCTAGGGGGTGGAAATAGGCGCACTCAAAATAAATCATAAATCTATAGAGGAGTGGATTGAAAGCAAAATATGTTATATACATGTTTTTCTTTAAATCAATATTTCACGAGTTATTCGCGATTGAAATTGTTGATTTTTCATCTAAAAAATGCATGTTTTAGATGGGGTTTTCTGAATAACTTAAAAACCAAACTTTTTTTTTTTCAAAACACATATTGTAGAAGAAATAAAGCTTTTAGAATAACAAATCGATTGGTGTTTTATTTATTTCTGTAGATGAAACACAACTCGAGGTATGAGTCTTTAAAAATGGCCGTTTGCTCGCCGAAAACTGACGTTAAATAAAGACAAAACGACGAATTTTTGGAGAAAAACTAATTGGACCTTATATAAAGTACTTGTAAAGACCTTTATAATGAGCTTTGGTAAAATTCATTAGCATCGATGCTAAGCTGGAGTTATGATGAAAATAACATGGTTTTCTTTTTCCCGAGAAAAAAACTGCAATAAAACAAATGCCTTCATGACAAGAATTGAAAGTAAACGAAACTCATGTACTTTAACTTTGTTTAGGTATTAACAATATGTTTGAAAAAAAGTTAGATTTACGTTAACAATAAACTTTGAAATTTTTGAAAAAAAAATCCTTTTTTCCGCAATAGATAAAAAACTAAGCGAGATACGAAAAAACTGATGACACAGAAACGAAGGGCTTTTCTAGAGAAAAATTTTGGTTTTGTTTCGATTCTGGGCGATGAAAACCAATTAAGATACATATCTTCGTTGTAAGTTCGCATATGAGTGCGAGGAGAACCTTTCCCGAGCAATTTAAACTTTAGAATCTCAAAAGGTAAGGCTTCAAAACAGTTCAACTTTGCAGGACTTGTATCCCTTGAAATTCCCTGCGAATTGAATTTTGTAGCGATAATATATCTCTATTTTTTTCTATTTTCCAATGAAATTATCGAATCAGTTAAATTGTATTAATCTCGACAATTTTAAAGCATTAATAAACACATCTACATCTTAAAAACGTATTTATGCATGTATGAAATAGCTCTTACTTTTGGTTTGGAGCCCAATTCCACTCGCTCCAAGTTGCGATAAGAAAAATATGTGCCCCGCTTTAAAATTACTATTGGAGCACTCAAAAATCGCTCTTAATACATCAAAACAAATTTAAACTAGTTGGGATGTGGGTTCGACCCTTTCGGTCCACACGATCAACTTCCCAGTATGATGAATGTTGAATATTATGATTGGATATTTTAATAATAAATGAACAATAGGCAATATACATAGAATATATGCATAATACCGACAATTTGTCACAATTGTTTATCAATATTTTCGCTAAAATGTCAAACTAAATGTGCGCACTTACAAGATTAGGATGACGAAAATGTATATAAAATTGATGTATTAATGTTTTTCGGCACCTCAATGAAGTCGATATAGTTTTTAGTTCGCGCGGTATCGTGCAGGTACAAAAATCACTTAAGTCATTTAAACCAAAAAACCGCTGGACCGAATATTATAAAAATCTTTTCAGATAATATTGTCGCTAATACGCTTCGAACGGCACCTCAAGTAAGTCAATATCTTTTGTGGTTCGGGCCATATCGTGCAGGTACAAAAATCACTTACGCCGCTTAAACAAAAAAACGGCTCGACCGAATTTTATGAAAATCTTTTCAGATCATATTTTGGTTAATACTCTTCGAACGGGACGTCAACTAAGTCGATATCTTTTATAATTCGCGCGATATCGTGCAGGTACAAAAATCACTTAAGTCATTTAAACCAAAAAACCGATGGACCGAATATTATAAAAATCTTTTCAGATAATATTGTCGCTAATACGCTTCGAACGGCACCTCAAGTAAGTCAATATCTTTCGTGGTTCGGGCGATATCGTGCAGGTACAAAAATCACTTACGTCGCTTAAACAAAAAAACGGCTGGACCGAATTTCATGAAATTCTTTTCAGATCATATTTCGGTTAATACGCTTCGAACAACACCTCAACGAAGTCGATATCAGTTTTGGTTCGCGCGATATCGTGCAGGAAAAAATGACCACATCCGTACGCACATACACACACACACACATACTTCCTCCCAATTTTTTGCTTAAAATGCTCCTGGGACCTTGAAAGATGAAAATACGTTGAAATTTTCGATTTCGATTTTCGGACCGATTACAATAACTTCCTATACTGGGAAGTTAAAAACAATACCTCAAAACAAATTTGGGGGCACCCAAAAATCACCTTAAATGCCTGGGCTTTTTTGGACCGATTTTACTCTGTAGCCATAACATCTCCATCTCCATCTACATTCAATATAAATGCACCATTTCAAAATTTCCAGTTCTTGAAATTTTTTCACAAATTTCTCAATATGGGGTAGTTTCTACAGGTACAGACGTGGCAATAATTTAGAAATAATAGTATAAACAAAGAGGGGATAGTAATTTATCATAAATGCACGATTAAAAATTTTAAACCGTTAAAAACTAATTTTGTTGTGATTTTCGTCATAGGGGGTTTGGAGGGGATGAAACATTGAATTAAATCATAAATTACATTCCAGTATATATTTAAATGTATTTTAATCGACATATTGCTTAAATATATTGTTTTTAATTTTTTTGTCAACAGGGGTAGTTTTCACCCCCTAAAAATAAAAAGCACACATCAAGAACATATAACTTTTGAAGAGGAGGGTAAGATAAGCTAAATCACCAAATTTCACAAAAAAATCAAATGGTGCTGTCTGAAAGAATTCGGAGTTAATACACTATTTTTACCGCTATCCACTGGACTATTAATTTTAATGGAAAAATGCGTTACTCCCTGTAAATGTTCATATATTTTAGCCATATTCGGAAATTTAAAATAGGGCCGACAAATATTATTTCCCGGGCCGCTAAGATGCTGCCCATCCGCCCCTGCGCCCGGTGCAGTATGCCAGTATGCTCCTCATTTTTTATCGCGTCCCAGTCGAATTGCGCCCGGTGCAAGTGTACCATTTGCCAATATGAAAGCGTCGCCCCTAATTAAGTGCAATGGCTTTCTTGTCGCCAGGCGCGGATTCAAGGAGGGAGTCACGGGGGTCATGACCCCCCCCCCCCAAAAGCTCGCTGTCTAAAAAACGAAATTCGCCCAACTAAAAAAAGAAAAACAAAAATAACCAAACGAACAAAACCGACCCAACTTTTTGCAGAATAGATAACAATTTTGTCTATTTTTTCTATAATTAGAATATAATTTTATTTATCAGGTTATTACTGTGGTTATGTTCTGAGAATGCTTTTCGGAATGACGTGGTTCATGTAACCAGAGCCGGTGCTTGGGTTTTTTGCGCCCGGTGCACTATGCCATATTGCGCCTCATAAGCTATTAATTTGAGCGCAGGGAAGGACAATGGAAAAGACACAAACACTCGCTGAATGGGAGAAAGATTTTCATAGTTTGCTCAACAATTTTAGATTGCACGACACATATATAGATCCGAAGTTTCACATGGGTCAACACCCAACCAACAAAACTCTGTTGAAAACGTAGTTTGCGTATAGTAATAGAGTATAGGCGAGAACATTGGGGGACGTTCCAGTGAGCTTTTGCATTTCTAACTTTTGGCGAAAAGGCAACAGCAATTTCAAGAATTAACTGAACATGCCAGCCGGTGAAGCCACTTATACGGATTGAATGGAGCTTTATTGAACCAAGGCCGGAGAAGCCGGGTATAAAGGAACAAACAAAAAAGATTAACTAAAGAAGAGCTCTTGCCACATGCATGGAGTTTTGTTCTCCTCATTTCGTACATTTAAATCTTTTAACAATTCTTGAAACAGAAGCAACAGCGCCAGTTTAAATCAATCATGGTAAATAGCGATACACAATTCAGAGCCATTGGTCCATTTTGGCCTTTGTGTGAGTAGATATGGTGCTTTTTACATAATTTTCAAAAAAAGCTCCAAATATACAAGAATTTCTCGAATCACGAAGCTATAATCTCTGGAAACTTCCTGCACGATTAGTACAGGGACCGAGGTTGGCTTTTCAATTTTTTTTTTTTTCAGTCTTTGAAATGGCGCCCTCAGAAAATTGCGCCCGGTGCAGGTGCACCATTCGCACCTATGAAAGCGCCGCCTCTGCATGTAACCGTTGACTGGGCTAAAAAGCATTCCGTAAGTATTCTGATTTCGGAAGCAAAATTTTCTTTGGTTGAGAATGGTTTTCAGAAAGAATGCAATGTAACACCTAATGGGAAAGTGAGGTTATTATCATTAAAATTGAGGTACATTGGTAATAACCTTAATTTAGAGTTCTTGTTACTGTTAAAATGTTATTATCAAGTTCTTTCAATAGAATTAACAAAAAATTTTGTTAATTGGTTGTTTCATTAGAAAAGTTATCCAATTTAACTGAAAATCCGAAAAAACATTTTCAGAATGATTTCAGTCGGAATACTTTTCAAAATGTCATGTGACCACGGTGTTGTTAAAATTATACAACAAAACATTTTTATAAGAAAATGGCCAATGGTCTATTTTGTTTAGCAAATTTGGAGATTATCGCATAGATATCTAAACTGATATCGTGATGAATGTGCAACAATGCACAGTGAGCCTCTTTTCTGTCATTGTTGATCTTAGCCAAGTTTTGAGGCGGCATAGACTTGAAAAACTTCGTTCGGCAGTGGCTACGCTTACAGGAAGTGTGATAAGGATACGTAGCAGTTTATTAATACATGGATAAATACACTTTGGTCACACTCATCACAAATGAGAAGAATCGAATTTTCGAGTTCACCGCCGTTCTCAACAATTCGATTCCACTTGGCTACGCACAGTTCGAACTATGCAATAATAGTTGAAATTGGAGAATCCAAAAGCTGTTGATACGCTACTGGTACTTGACGAACATCTTGAATGTCTCAACTAATCAATGTCTCGGTCCAACATGTCTGGAGTAAGTATTTTATTAAATTCGGTAGCAATATTGTCCAATAAAGGAATGAAGATTCCTCTTCTGTAATATTCTTCTGGAGTTTGATTTTCTTAATGATTGTCACGGTGGTTTTTACGATAAACAACCCATGACATACCCCTTTCAAATCAGATGCCATCACCGAGCAACTATCTGTTCTAATTTCAACCAAATATTTTAGGTCCAAGTCGAATTTCTCACACATATCAATGACGATATGTGCCACTGCCACTTCAGTTAAACGACGCTCCTTTAGTACTTCTTCGGAACGAATTGCTTGGTATGCATCGCAAAATGTGATGAAATCTTCTCTGATTGCTCTGTTGCAGTAGTAGCATTAGGATAAGCTAAGGTGTTTTGTATGGGAGTTGTAAGTCGTCTTATCAAATACAACTGCGCAAAACTTTGCCGCTCTAACTCTATCCAGAATATATTTCTGAATTTCTTCTTTGCGGGCTTCTATAAGTTGATTTTGTGTGGTTTTACTAATGTATGTCGCAATTGAACTCGCGGTTTCCAAATGATGCTGAAGAGTAAAGTCACCAAATTCAACTCTATAGCGAACAGTGTGCTGAAGTTCCTACCATTTGCCACCAAACTATCTACTTTTCCGTCAATGTCACGATTATAGAGAAGTTCATTCATCATCCCTGCATAATGTCCACGTAAAGAAATATTCTGCTGACATCGATCTCGACTTTCTTTTACTTGTGCGTCCCATTGTACACACACTTGGTTGACCACTTCAGATCTGGGTTATGGAAAGTCTGAAGGAAACCCTTTTCAGCTTCTACCACCCTCGAATGATATTGGTTCCGTTGGTGAAATGAAAGCGTTCCATTTTGACCAAGTAAATCGTCGAATGCTTTCATTGTTTCGCTTTCTTGGTTTACTTTTAATTCCGTGACCCCCTCCAAAACAAAATTCCAGATCCGCGCCTGCTTGTCGCATTGGAGAAAGCGTAGAATATTTCGCCAAGCCGCAATTTCTTGAATGGGAAAAATGTTTCAATACCAGATTTCATCAATCAATCAAACCAATTCGTTTCACACCTCGTTTTCATTTGATTTCGAATCATCGCAATGCCTACCCGAGAAGAAGCTTCCTGCAAAGTGAACTTCCATCATGATTTTGCTAGTTTTCTCCAGCTTCTGAACTTTGAGACCTTCCGAAATATTCTGTATTCTGCAGAATTGCGACGACCACGACACTCTTCTTCCGCGAGGTATAGTTTTTTTCAGTTCTTTTTTTTCTGGCCTTCATTATCTAATTTAAGGCCCTTCTAATATCCCTCTTCCGCACTATCAAAGTGTATGATCATGGTTCTCTACTGGCATAGGAGGCAGGGCCGGGTTGGTTTTTTTTTGCGACCGGTACAGTATGCCATATTGCTCTGTTATCTCTATTATTTCTGTAATTGCGCCCGGTGCTAGTGCACCATTTGCACTTATAAAAGCGCCGCCCCTGCATAAGTGCTTTGACTTTTCATCAAGAAAGTTTTTAAAGTAATCTATTTAAACTTGTCAGGATTGTCAGTATACCAAATAGTTAAATGCTGAGAAATGCCACCTGCCGTCTTCTAATGTTTATGCAATCTAAGATCTACCGCAATGCTATCGAATCCTATCTCTACCTTCTCGAAGATGTTTGCTTTACATGGGGTGACCTATGGGTACTCTTCTCTGTATAAGAATTGTGCTGAGAACCCGAGGTTGGTTGCCCGAAGAGGCCAACCTCCGACCCTCATACAAAAACTAACAATTTAACCACCGTCGTCTCCAAGAAACACACCGCGGCGATACCTGGGGCTTCCGTGAGAAGATCTGGCTCGAGGGGGGGGGGGGTGTTGGAGAGACCCTGGAGATACCACCTAGTTTAATACGCCACCACGTACCTGGTTATGAGCTCTTCCCTCAAGGTAGACGCAGAAACCCTAGTTATGCAGGGAGGGTGCCTGAAACCTAAAAGTCACGGCAATGTGAAACGCCCGCTGCTTCACCATCAGAACGCTTTACCACTTCAACATATCAAAAGCTTTGATCCCAGAGAAACGCAGTGGTTCGTACAATATCAACATAAATTCAATTTTTATTCAACACGAAAAGAACAACATCAAGTTTAGCCTAGCAACTAGTTTACAAATTCGAACTTACTTGTAACTCTAGCGGGTTGTATATCAAACCGTACTAACAGCGGTTAGAGCCGAGAAAATTCCGGCCCCCCAAAAACCCAGACTAAAGAGTCAACGCAACCCACCCTGGTACCAACCACGATTTCCAATGAGCCAAATCTTACAAACAAACTTCAAACAAGAATCGGGTTTTGGGGCCCGGCAGGGATAATTGTTGGTATCTGGTGGTACATTCAAATATTTAGGAACCTGTGTGTAAGTATGTAACAATTAGAAAGTGTAGCATTTAACAAAAATACAAGTATAAGGTACGAATTAAGAGCGAGAAGGAAATTGATAGTAGATACTAAAATCATGCCAACGAAATGCATCACAATATGGCACTAAATAATCATAACGTACAGGCGTGATACTACCGCCTGAAGCCAATGTCTTCTTCCTTTTCTAAGACCCGCCTTGCATAGTACGTCTACTCCGGTCCCCGACTGTATGGCACGACCCTTCACCTGCAACCAGCAACAGTGACACCAATCCTCTCAAGGGCCACGCAGTGGGCATACGGTAGTCCTTCACGAGCGATCGTCTCTCTTGCACCGGATTTCCATCAACGAGTTTTCCTGACTGTCCTGTTCTCCACACTGCCATTACTAAACAGCTGCTGTGATATTTAGTGAAGGTGTCATCAACGCTACAGTGGATGTAACGGACAGACGGACAGTACATGTAAGTTTCTTTCCCCTTTCCCACACCCGTTCAAGGCACTGCCGGCGTCAGAGCCGGTGTCGGTCAGCTGACGGGATTCTCCTTGCTTTAGGAGGCATAACACTCCAGCAAGGCGCATCTCGTTAACCCCGACGGTGATGACAATGGCACTGCCGGTTGCGACTGGAGCTTGCAACCTTGTGTACACAAAGCTACGATACAATAATTTTTGTATCGACTCTACCAACATCCGTGGGTTAAAAACGAATTTCTATTCCGTGTTGTGCCATCTCAACACTTATTCTCCCCCAATCTTCGCACTAATAAGTGAAACCCAGATTTTACGGAACGATTGAATAGATTGTTATCAGGTTTCCGGGTACACTTTAGTGCATAATCTCTCCCCACATAGGGGAATTGCCATTTACATTAGGAAAGACGCTGCCTTCCAGAAGGTGTACAGCAGTACATCAACTGATGTTAACCATCTCGGTATTAAAATTTCACTTCGTAATCACGTCATTTTCTTCTGTTTTCTATACAGGAGTCCTAATATTAGTAATGAAGCTTCCTTATTAGCGTTCGACGCTATCTCCGAACGTATCTCCGAATTTTTATCCTCCCATCCGGAGTGCGAAATCATTGTTGCGGGTGATTTCAACGTTCACAACGTAAATTGGCTGAATTACTCGAATGGCACCAGTGTTTCTGGCAGGGATGCCGAGTTCTTTGCTGAGACCAATAACCTGCACCAAATAGTGAAACAGCGTACGCGTGTTCCTGACACTGCAGGACAAGGGGCACACCTCCTTGATCTTTTTCTTACCTCCCACCCTACACGTTACTCCGTTGAAGTCGATTCGCCTATTGGCAACTCGGATCACTGTCTAGTCAGCGCTTACTTCTCATACCCATCTCCAACCCCAACCACGCCAGCTCCTAGGAGAACTGTTTGGCATTATGGAAAAGCCAACTGGTGGGGGCTGATTCGCTTTTTCCGAGCTACTGATTGGGATTTGTGTTTTCAGAACCGCGATGAACCTTCCAAATCCATAAAGCCTAGGCAATATGGATGGTTCAATCGAGAGTGTATGAACGCAATCAAAACCAAAGAAGCCACCTACAGACAGTACAAAAATTCTCCGAGCGAAACATCTCGACGTGAGTACATCAGGTTGAGAAACTCTTGTAAACCCACCATCAAGAAAGTCAAAGAATTATTCGATGACAGATTGAGAGGTAAACTCATAAACTCCACAGCTGGCAGTAAAAACTTCTGGTCCTTGGTAACCTCCATCAGCAAGAATTTCACTTTACATAGAACGCCTCCATTCATTTATAACCAACAGGTGATAACAGAAAGCAAACCCAAGGCCGATCTACTTGTACTTTGTTCGCCGAGAATTCTTCCTTACCCGATGCCGACATGCAACCCCCCACCATCGAGTGTTCCGCTCACTCAATGGATAGTTTTCTTCAGGACGCGTGAAGTGTATAAGTGTCTCAAAGAGCTGGACTCCAACAAAGCCACTGGCCCCGACAAAATTCTTAAAAAATGTGCCTCACCTTTGGCTAAACCTCTGCGCAAACTTTTTGCACTTTCATACTTCTCCGGAGTTTATCCTGACTCCTGGAAACTGGCTCATGTTCAGCCTATACCGAAAAAAGGTGAAGCTAGTGACCCTGCTAACTACCGCCCAATAGCAATTACTTCTATTCTCTCCAAAATTATGGAGACAATAATAAAAAGAAAGCTTATGGAATATCTTGAATACAACCAAATATTGAACGACAAACAATACGGCTTTAGATCGAAAAGATCTACTGGCGACCTCCTTGTTTGCCTAACGGAGCACCTCTGCCGAAGTATACACCGATTTGGTGAATCTGGCCTGGTTGCTCTGGATATCTCCAAGGCTTTTGACAGAGTATGGCATCCCGCTCTGTTGGCTAAACTCTCGGAGAGCTTCCTTTCTGGCCGTTCACTCAAGATAGTATTGAATGGCGTCGAATCCGACCCCCACCACATCTCCGCAGGTGTTCCCCAGGGCTCAATTCTATCGCCAGCTCTCTTTCTAGTTTTTATAAATGACCTGCTTTTAGTCCCCTCCAACTCACTCCACAGCTTTGCTGATGACGGTACTCTACGTTACTTCTATGGTTTTGATAATGTAACACAAGCGCTTGCCAGACCTTGACTACATCATCGCCAACTGTTGTCCAATTCAATCAACAGGGACATCGAACGAATTCTTGATAGGGCCACAAGAACCGTGTCGAATTTAATGCATTAAAAACCAAGTACTGTCTCATCTCCAACAAAACTTGCACCGAACCGCTTTCTATTTCAGTGGACAACAAGACCGTAACGGCAGAACCCTCTCTAAACATCCTAGGCGTAACATTAGCTGAAGATATGCGCTGAAGTAACCACATATTCCAGTGTGTGTTAGCAGTTTCAGTGCTAAACAAGCATCCCAGTGTCTAGGATTCCTCAAAAGGTGCAAATTTCTCCTTCAGCCGTCTGCCAGGGCTATAATTTACAAGTCCTACATTCGTCCCCGTCTTGAATACAACTCGTATATCTGGGCCGGGGCCCCAAGCACCATCTTAGCTTGGCTGGACAAGGTGCAAAACCGCGCCCTCAAATTTATTGGGGACAGAGCCATTTGCTCTTCAATTGACTCATTAAGCCACCGTAGGAATGTAGCAGCTCTTGCAAAACTTTATCCTTTATCGCTTTTTTCATAATGACTGCTCCATTGAAATAAGTAACCTCATGCCTCCACGGCAACAGCAAAACACAAGACTTGCCCGCTCGGCTCACCCCCACAGTTTACAGCCCTTATCTTCGCGCACACTCCGATCTAGAAATTCGTTTATAACAAGAACAACTCGTCTGTGGAACAACCTTTCAAAGACAGTATTCCCGAACTCATACAACATCCAAGAGTTCAAACGCAAGGTTCATCGCCACTTTTTGCAACACCCCCTTGACTCCCCTTAACCTATTATGTCCTTCTCTCTATCTTTCGAGCTAAGCTTACTGCTGGACATTGCACCATGACTTAAACGACATGACGTACTAGTAGTACAAAGGGTGACACCAGAGCTTAGACTATCACATAAAAAAAACCGAGGTGGATCCGTTTATCACCTTCTCGCAGTGGGTCGCCTATTCCTTGCACCAGACCCCAGGCGACGTAGAACTTGTATAACTCACTAATCTAACCCTACATTGTTGGATGTATCAGGCCTCTCCACGAATCCCTTACTTAAGGTTGCGGGCTGCCGTCCTTCTGATATCCGGGTTCCAGCGACCGCTAAGCTAGCTGAACAGGTCTCCTACTTCCTTCGTCCTAACGTCGCCTAACTTCGATCGCTTCTGAATGGATTATTTTACCCTTCGGATCCAGGTATTCCTTCAGGCACGATCCGGTCTGGCTATTCCCGGCTCAGTTGCTAAATTCCCCGCCGGCTCTACCCGTTAAGGGGTCTTGCAATGGAATATGGAACTTCGGACGTAAGAACGCTTTAAAGGACGGGTGCTCTGCGTTGGCTTTTATATTCCCCTTAAATAATACAATAGAGCGATCGCTGCTCTGCACGAAACTAAATCTATTTACAGGATCTTTATCTCAGAACACAACAGTTGCGTACGTTGCGTGCGTCACGTACACCGCGTACGTTGCTTGCGTTACTTGCGGAGACATGCAGCTCACATACACACAACATCCAAATGCATATATGTAACTATGCGTCTGCAAAGCCATGAATTTCATACATTGCCTAGGATTCGGAATATACGTACCGTGTGGTACCCGAACTTTAGGCAACTCTGCCAAGTGGAGCTGACCATTCGTCCTGGAAGTCCTGTAGGAATAGATTCGTTCCAACTTAGTTTCTTTTCGACCAAAGTATTTGCATGAGAGCTTTCGCTGGCACTGATGGGTCGAATAGAGATGAAATTCCAGACAATTCTCCCCGCTTAGTAAATTTAGTCGAAATGGCGTTTAAATTGCATGTAAATCGAAATTCATCCTCAAGTGGTTCCCAACTCATCTCAAATGTCTTTACGACTTCGTACATATATCCATCCGGTTTCTTGCCTAGTTCCTTCCATTTCCCGATTCTGGTTAATTCGGCAGATCGACCTCCTTTTACACCCTCAACTTGGGACCAGACGACTTACTATCGCAGGAAAAACAGTTTGCCTACAGATAGAGGACCAGCTTGGATAAAAGCGATTCGGCAAGAGCGCTATGAAGGCGAATCCATGGGCAGCTGACACCTGGGTGGATCGGGAGCTCGGCGAGGTGTATTACTACCAGACCCAATTTTTAGTATGGCACAGACTTTTCAGTGTGTACCTCAACCACGTGACGCTGCTCCGGGGATTCCACTTTGGAGGATGCCCTTCGAATGTTCCAAATGGAAAGTTGAGCGAGTTGGGTTGGAGGAGGATTTCGGAAGCACGGCTCCTTCTGGCACAATTGTTGGGATAATGCTACGAGGGAATGGTCAAGGGTGGCACGGTTTTCCGAGGCCACCCTGAAAGCAAAGAAGACAGAGACGGAGGGTTGCTGATCATTCTCCCCAGAGCACTGGCAGCTCTTTGCTCACATCCGTGGGACACGGGTCTTGCTGATGATGCCCGCCCGAAGAAATGGCTTACTGCGGTGTCGTGTGGGCTATAAAAATCACCGAACGGAATGGTGAGTTTAGTCTGACACTGATGTCTGAGTGCGGACCCTCGATGGTGTCTCCTGTAAGGATCGCGATAGGCGATCGAGCACACATCATCCTGCTCGACTAACGGAGATTCTCACCATCATTCTTTAAAAAAAAAGCTTCTGAGGGTTTTAATAAGGAATGCCTCGTCTAGGGCTTTAAACTCCACTTGGGTTCCATTGACCTTCTACTTCTAGAGCTGACCTGGAGTTTTTTTTAGGTTATCTGTGCTAGTCCCTAGTTTTGCTGTCTGAGCGTTCGACCCTTCCTCTTCCTGCCTACCTACAAATTGACGCAGTTCAGATCCTTTAGGTGAGGTGCTTCTGGGTTCTTGGGTGTTTGTGATGGTGACACTCGGTGTCTTACCTTCTTTGCATAGAGGTTCTTTAGGAAAAGCAGGTTCCCTTTAACGTATTAGTTGAATTTTCTCAACCTTTTTAGCTTTAAGATTATGTCCTCTTCCGCACCCAGCTCTCAGTTCAGCACCAATCCAAGGTTTTATATCACCTCCAATGTCGACAAGGTCTTCTGCGATGGTTAAGTCAGCACAGGGTTAGGAATTTGGTGTGTACATGCCTTCCGGTGAACTGCATAATTTTTCCCAGAATAACATTTCGAACCCAACCCTATTTTAGGCCATTATGAGAACACCCTCCGGGAATGTTATTTGACGAAGTCTTAGATCTAGATTTACTTGGATCTTTCTCAGTTGCTGCTTTGGAGCTTCTTGAGACATTTGACGTTTTACATCTACCCGAGTAGTAATAAGACTCGCCCGCTCCTAGTCTGCAACTGGCACGGACGACGTCAAAACGCCTATATGGTACCCGAAATAGGTACGGTGCGCATGAGTAAAAATAAGACTCAGCCGCACTTAGCATGAAACAGGCACGGTAAAAATTCTATTTTTCCAAATGCAGCCCGCTACAGCTACGAAGCACAATACGCTCACCATACTTTTTTAGACTAAAGGGAGCAAAATTGGGGCTTGCAGAAATTGTATAGGACAAAGAGAGCGGGCAATTATCTTGGTGACCAATAATGGTGTCATTAGCATACCCCGAAGACCGGTTCTGATACGATTGCCTAGGTCAAGCAGCATAGGATATAGTTTGTACTGAGTTGGATGACCGCTTAGTAAAACGACACTCGCGCTTGGAATGGAAGTAAAGAATCCAGTGGTATTTACAAGTAAGGAGCGTTGACTCCCAAGGTGTAAACAATCATGTTGTAGGATTAATATATGTAAATACCTTAAAAAAGCCTTTGAGGATGGATCACCTCCTAAGGCTTCAAAACAAATTGGAGCTTGCATAGCCTCAACAGGACGACCTACAAAGTCAGTTGGATATTTCTGATCCCATGCAGCAGAGGGCCGAATGTTGCCACAGTGAAGGGGAATTTTCGGGATCACTCTTCAATGAGGGCAGTCTGAGCCCGCAAACCGCAGTGGAGTACACTGAGATCACTCATTCATTAGAAGAAAATCTCCTTAGAGGCCCACCTGCGGAAGTGCGGGCAACTTCTGCTCCATCGAAAAAAAACCCGAAAAAACTCGTCCGCTTTAAGAGGACGAAAGAGAGATACCAATTGTAAGAAGAGGGTTAGATCCTCTGGATCCTCTGCAGACGAGAATAACTGGGCTAAAATCCATACCCTTGAAAAGCCTACTAAAAAGCCTTCCGAAGTCCGACGTACCCATAATGAAGCCTAGAACTGCTCCGAGGCGACCTTCTACTTAATGGCAGAAAGTGTCAGAAAGAACTTGCTTGGAACTGACTATCTGGAGACTATCCTAATCACGGAGCAACTAGTTACCGTGCCGGGAGTCTTCTGGAGGCGATAGCCGGGTTGGGACAGGGCTCAGAACAGCCCAGGCTCCTAGGTGTTACTGCGCGCCTGGGATAGAAGGACATTACCTGTACGGACTCGGCCCCGGCCATGTGACTGAGTGGTGGGGTAAAGGAGCAAGCCTGGTATGTTCGGGAACTTCCTGGCGGCAACAGAAGGCCTCATTGACATTATGTTGATATGGATAAGGGTCCAAAACTCACCACCCACCATTCACTGAGATGATATTCTCTGAGAACGGGAGGTCTGTTGACGAGCTGGAGCGGACGGGAGCTGGGGCGGGAAGCCAAATTGGCTACAAGTTTGGTTGGGCACAGCTTAGGTTCAGGGCGACATAAAAGCCTATGACCAAAACTGTTCCCAGCTAAATTTGCATTGTCCCATCAGCGACCACTAGAACCTCGTAAGCAACCATTTCCACTCCGATCACTAAGGAGGCAGAAAAGCCCAGGTTACCAGCTGAAGAGTTACCAACAGGAGTCTGCTCCGGCAATGGAAGACGTAAGTTGCTCGAATGCCGAGATCGTGGCACTGCATTTTTTTTGGGCTGGTGGAAGGAAGGGCCTGCAGTAACGAGTAGGGGACTCTCGCCATCATCAACCCTAACCCTAAAATGACCACCTAAATCCTTAGCGAGGTAACCCCAGCCCAAAATGGCTCGAAAAAGGGGGTGGGACATAATCCCCTAAGGAAATAAGCACTACTTGTTCAGATAAACCTCTATCACGCCAGGGCTTCCGCGGTAGCGTTCGAAAAAACGTTTATTTTTGACAACCGGAAATACAATTTATATGATATGAAAGCGTGAACCAAAAGGCGCCCAAAGACAATCTCACTCTACCCTGAACAAGGGCTAAGGCCGCCTCTGTTTCGAGAGACGCTATCGGAGTTCGCCTGGTATCTGGAGTTCACCATTATCGATGTACTAACACAGGATCACCCATCTCTTTGAAAGGATAGCTTACGCCTTAAAATCGCGGAATTATCTAGGTTTCCTCATTGGATCTGCCGTACTTTAACAGATTTGTAACAACCTATCTAAGTGCCGCCCTCTGTCACCCAACCGTTCAAGGACATCTCGAGTAGTTTACCATACACGGTCGACCTAAGTAGAGTGGCACGTGTGTTGTTGTCCTTCACCTCCCTGATTGGCCAGACTTTTGCCTGCTGTCCCTAGCCCCCCATTAATAATTAGTCTTGTCCTTTACTACTTGAGTCCTTCTTTTCAAATATCCTTCCAATTAACGTCGACACACATATAAAGCCATTTAAAATTGACCTCATTACCACGAAAATTACCCAGAAACCGAGGGTAGGAGGCCATCGATACCTTATTACCGCGTTTCTAGTTTAAACATTCAGAAATTTTCAAGTCCACGTCGACTTCTCCCTTCCAACATCGAACGAACAGCCCTGCTCTGTCCTGCCCTGCCTTCGATGCAAGGTCCTTCTTGTACAAACACTACATACTAATAATAACTCCTAAAAAAATCAGCTGGTAATGAATTTTCCATTTTCAATCTGTACGTGGGCAGGTGACGATAAAGAAAATTGATCGACAACACACTGAAAACAAACTTGTTGGCTTCCGTATTCCCCCCACTCCAGCTCCGTGTCCTTCCTTGCCTTGGGTCTTTACTGTCTCAAGGACGAAAATCCAACGAGGGCGCACTTTTTACATTACCATAGAGGATTGATTGAGTAGGGTGGTGGTGGGTGGTGGCTTCGAGTGAGACCCTATTACCTTACCAAACTTTACTACACCGAGCCAAGAACTACCGAATCGACCTAGTTGAAAACTTTTAACTCGATTTTCAATTAGACCTCGCTATTCCTTGTCGTCCTTCTTCTTGTAATGGAGCCGCTTTACAATGTCATGGTAAGGCCGATGTGATGGGCGAAGCCACCCGGAATACACTTTATAGAGTACTACAACTACCGACTACGACAGCGGCTGTTGTATATGTAATGCTGGGATAGAAAACTTGACTGCCTTCAGGGTGGTTTGCGACGAAGAACATTCAATGGAGTATGAACACCAAGAGAGGGGACGACGGGGTAGGGTGGTGGATATAAAATGGGTGGTTTTGTCCCTTAATTAAAGTCTGGGCGCTAAAGGAGTATAAAGCATGACTAAGGGACGGTTTTAATTGGCTTAACGTTGGCTATGGTTGTTATGTAATCAACATTTTTTATGGGGTAGAAGAGGGAGAGAAGGGAGCATAGAAATAGCGGTGGAGGCAGTGAAGGATAATCATAATAATAATAGTCCATCATTTATGAGCGGTTTGGGTTGCTGGGATGGTGCAATCACAGCTACCTTAATGGCCACATCGGCATTTCTTTGTGGGTTTTGTTGAAATTTCTTACAGTAATTTAATTCTTTTTACTTTCAGTATAGGCCACTTCTTGTCCTCATCAAGCAAGGACCAATAAGTCCACAATTATGGCAGTAGTGTTGCACAGCAAACAGTTTCCTAACGACAGAGAGCACCACAGAAATCCAACAGATAAACGACGCTGACGTCTCGAAATGCTTGGAGCTACACAGACAACCTTAAGAGATGATTCCTCTGCCTGATGACTGTACAGAACCGAAAGAAGAGTTGTACCAATGGTATACAGATACACTAACAAAACAACATACCACAGCAGAGTGATAAAACGACAGACGAAGAACCAACAAGTCACGGAGAGTTGATCCAGTGGTACACCGACAAATGTAGACAAAGACTACCACGAACCAAACGGATTACAATGGGAGGGTTGAACCAGGGGTCCTTAACCCACAAAACTAATATGCCTGGCATATGCTATTGGGAAAAACTTGAGACCTAGGGTATACAATACATGGTCAACCAGCTAATCTTAGCTTGGCGTCCAAATATCCGTTGAATGTTGGTCTGGAATGGTGGTATGATTGTACCCAACACCAAGGGAAGACCGCTTATGATTGACTCTGGAAAGTGCTCTCTAAGCAGACACCTTATGTAAGGTTTCGTCATGGTTAGAAGTATATGAGTCATCCTCTTTTTGAGAAGGCCCACTTCATTAAAGGAGTCCTTGTAGAGGAGCTGTTGGAGTCTAGTCGCCTCTGGTAGATGTTTTAGAATGTTTCCTCCGATTTCCTGTTTTGGAACGTCTCAACTCATTGTTGTAGGCTGTTCAAGTCAATGTCCAGCATGTTTTTCCCTATTCAACAATCTCCTAACGCATTGCACTCAGTCCTTCGTTGGAAAGGACAGTTTTGCTCTCATGATAGGAGGAAATCAGCGCATCAGTGGGCTGTATGGTCGCCATCTCCAGTTCTCACACTGAGCTGATAGAGATGGCAAGCAGGTCACAAGCCCCTGAAACTTGGACCAGTTGTTTTTCTTCGGAAGCAGGGAAAGGCAGGGAATATGTGTGGGAAGCTGAAAATGTCGATACTGATGTGAGATTGTCGGAAATAAGCCCGCTAGTGAGGTGAGGTTCAGAACCTCGCCCTGTTTTGTTCCTTGCTCCGCCTCCAGAACCGCCAGGATTGTTCTTTCTCCTCCCAGCTGGTAGCTCCGCAACAGGCTTCTTGACGCTTGCTACAACTGCGGGATCTGCAACAACGGGCCTTCTTTGCCGAACTGTCGGCATTACTGCAGTCCTCGTTATTAATAGAATCACTGGGAGGTGCCATTTCAGACCCTGGAGTCTGCTAGTCACCCAAAGATCCCTGCCCTTGTGCCTGTTTCTTTAGAGGATCCTTGAGGAACAGCGTGATATGATAGAATCGCTGGCAGTTTCCACCTTCAGATTAATCAACTTAACCATGGAGGCACTGTCTACTACGATGACCAAGTGGAGAATAGACGCTTTCACGCGCCTCTGGACCATTACCCACGCGCGAACCGAGCTTTGTACGACGATAGTCGCAAGCCCTTTCTTGTTGATTAGGATAGCACTCTGGAGAAGTAGCCTCGAATGACAGGCGTCTAAGGGAAGTTACGTTTTTCCACCACAGTGATACAAACAGTAGTTTTGCCCTCGATGTTGGCAGGGTTTCAGTTGACCAGAAGCAGCCAGTCTATAGCACTCACTCAAGAAGAATTTTATTATTGAAGTTCTATACGCCGCATGATTCGCCGAGTCGCGCATTTAGCCGGTCAGCGGCGGCTAAACAATTGAGGGGCTACTATGCTACTTTCTGACTTTCACATAACCGCGTAAAAATTTTTGTACAGGATTTAAGCCTGAACCAAATATGACGTGCCGTACCGTAACCGTACGTACCCTAACGTACAAACATGAGTGTTCATATGGCACCGACCTGAATTAACATAATAACCTTGTATATCTTCGATCATTAGGGTACGTACAGCTACGGTACGGCAAATCATATTTGGTTCAGGCTTTAGCCATATGTTAAAACCCCCATTCACACACAGATTACCGGCAGGCCTTGGCTTGAAAGTTGTCGCCTTGAGGCCAAGTATCGCGTACAGAGTCAAACTGACAAAAATCTTTATGTATGTGGGCATTTATCGTCAGTTCGTGCCTAAAGATCTGAACATTTATTCAGCCTCAAGCCGTGAATTTACGGTAAGAGTTCACGGTGTATTCACTCGGGACGCAAAGCAAGGTGCGAAAACCATCCACACTCGCGTTCGCGCTTGTTCGCGGGTGTTCACAGCGTGAGTCTGGAGCCGCCTCAAGTATTAATTGAGGTCATGAGAATATTTGCATATCAACAACCTCTGTATGCTAAACTGTCGTCTTCGCCGATGTGTCTGGGAGGAATAATGACTTTACCTGCATGCTACGGCCTGTCAGACGAAGTCCTCATTCCTCAGGCAGATTAAGTAATCTGTGGCCTTCATCGGGCCGTGCCTGCCGACCTGGTCTGAAAGGCCACTGCTTAGCGGCGGCCTGTAAGTGAATGGGGGCTTTAGTGGGGGGACAAATTACGTGATATTTTCCGAGACCCCTTCTCCACATCGTGAGATTGAGTGAGATTCGGCTCCACCCCTCCCCCTAAACGCTTCACGTACTTAATGGAAGGCTCCCAAGGGGGAACACTCGTTTACTTCCTGTGTAAATTCCCGTGTCTAGACAATGCTGGGCAACCCACACTAATCAGTTACGTTTACATTCATCCATTACATGGAAGACTTAAAAGAGACCTCCAGACTTTGGTTAGTAGCAATGATAGGCTTTCCAAGGTCCACAGGATAGCGTTAAACATCAACCATAGTTGACACTTGTGTCACATTTTTGTATCGCAGTAGTTAACGAGTTTTGTTATTGTTTTTTTATTTTAATATTTTTCAGTTCTATTCTAATAATAAAAGCATTTTAACAATAGTCATTTTAAACAACCGCTGAACCCTAGGTAAACGAGTTTGAGCGCGTTCAAACACCTTACTATGGTTAACCATGGTTAACTATGGTAAACTTTTGTCGTTCAAAAACTCCGTGGTTAACTACAACATAACCACGAGCATAACTTTTTGGCGTTCATAAACTCCAGTGGTTAACCATGGTGTAGTTAAATTTTAACCATGCTCGGGAGCATGGTTAGCGATAGTTAAGAAGAAGAAGAATAAAAACAATTTTTTGACATTTGTTTTAATGTTAATAATGAACAAATCAAAGTGGGATTTGTGAGATTATTTTAAATAAATAATTATTGGAAATAATTGAGGCAAATAGCCAACACTATTTTATGGAAAAAAATTTTAAATTTTCTTTACCACGTAGTTAACCACGGTGCGTTCAAAAACCTTCATGGTTAAACATAAACTTTCGTGGTTAAGTGAAGTGATGTAGCATAACCACAGCTTACCTCGTGGTTTACTATACGGCGCAATAAAGTACAAAGTCGCATTGGAGGCCGCTCTACACCTAACCTAACCTAACAAACTCAATCTTACAAGAAACAGTTATATAAAGTTCATATAAAGCAATGATTTGCACGGTAGCAATACTACTTTTGTCTTTTAAAATAAAATATTTCAAACTAAAGAAAAATAAATTTTACATTTTCAAAAATAACAGCTTTACATAAAAACCAAAACATTTGTAAGGTTTATAAAGCTTCATACAAATCCAACATATTAAAACAAGATGGCAGCACACAACTAACACAGCAAACGTCAAACAACGTTCTGACATTGATAAATAAAAACTCACAACCCACAGTTTTGTTGATAAATACAAACCAAGAAAATCCGCGAAAAATACTGCAAAAATGGCAAATGTGACCGCCGCAGCAATCGCTAACAGGAACAAGAAGCATTTCCTCGGTGTTCCAGCACCTTTAGGATATGTAGCTGGTGTAGGACGAGGGTAATTTAACCACTTTTTGAGCCCCGAAAAACGCGAAATTTCTTATCTTCTTATCTTTACAGTGCTACAGGATTCACTACCAGATCTGATATTGGTCCCGCTAGGGATGCAAATGATGTCTCAGACGATAGGCATGCACCACCAGCCGCAAAAAGGAAGAAAAAAGAAGAGGAGGAGGAAGATGATGAGGATTTGAACGATTCTAATTATGATGAATTCAGTGGCTACAGTGGATCCTTGTTTTCGAAAGATCCCTACGATAAGGACGATGAGGAAGCTGATGCTATTTACGAGTCTATAGATAAAAGAATGGACGAGAAACGTAAGGAATACAGAGAGAAAAGATTGAAGGAGGATTTGGAGAAATATCGTCAAGAAAGGTTTGTTTTATTAATTCAATCAAAATATGTACCTCAGTCTAATTACATAAAATTCATATTCCAGACCAAAAATCCAGCAACAATTCTCCGATCTCAAAAGAAACCTATCAGCAGTCACCGCAGAAGAATGGGCCAACATCCCAGAAGTTGGTGACAGCCGAAATCGCAAACAACGAAATCCCAGAGCAGAAAAATTCACTCCTCTACCAGATAGTGTATTATCACGTAACTTAGGCGGCGAATCACAAACAAACTTAGATCCACGCTCAGGATTAGCATCAGTAGTTCCAGGTGTTGCTACACCTGGAATGCTAACACCGACTGGCGACTTGGATCTGCGAAAAATAGGTCAAGCTCGTAACACTTTAATGAATGTGAAGCTATCACAAGTCTCCGACTCAGTAACTGGACAAACGGTGGTAGATCCTAAGGGATACTTGACGGATTTACAAAGTATGATACCCACGTATGGTGGTGATATCAATGATATTAAGAAGGCGCGATTGTTGCTCAAGAGTGTGAGGGAAACAAATCCCAATCATCCACCGGCTTGGATAGCTAGTGCACGTCTAGAGGAAGTTACTGGGAAAGTGCAAATGGCTAGAAATTTGATAATGCGCGGATGTGAGATAAATCCGTTGAGTGAGGATTTGTGGCTGGAGGCTGCTCGGCTGCAGCCACCGGATACTGCGAAGGCTGTTATTGCTCAAGCTGCAAGGCATATTCCGACGTCGGTCAGGATCTGGATTAAGGCTGCTGATTTGGAAACGGAGTTTAAGGTGAGTTTCTCTTAATTTCTACTTTAGATAATGCAGTTTTTGTGAGCTTATCCTACCCTATCCTTCATATGTCCTTTGAGCTTAGCTTGCTACGGATATTTCTACATGACGTGACCAAAGCCATGATTAACTGGTAGTAAAATAGGAAATTCCTGATCTTAGAACTAGTTATTATTTTTGCTAAAAAATATAGAAAACACCTAGGATATTTTTGACAGGGGCACAAATCAACCAAAGAACTACTAATTGCATCCCCGATCTATGCTCACCAAAGACGGAACAGTGGAGTAGACGGATCAGCGGCCCCTGATTTTTTTGCGAGAAAGATGGCTTCAACGAGGCCCAATTCTACATAAGTGCCCAAGTGATCCATATGAAATTCCACAGCCATAAATGCGTTGAAACTTCAGATATCATTGAACATACAGTCAAAGGACAACCCTGAATGGTATCTAAAACATTTTTATTCGAACCGCTGCGAGTGCGAAGAAATCATCTTTCCAAGGGGTCCAAGATACCTCTACTAGTTTATCGATGCGTCAAAGATGTATCATAGTACTGAGGCTGCTGTCTCAAAAAGGACCCAAGTCTCGATTGCATGTCCTTATATTCTCCACATTGAAAGGACACCATTAAGACCTGCGCTAAGCTCAATCTTCAGAAAGATTTGAAAGGTGCCAAGATTAGAGGCTTTTCAGACAGTCATATCATGGTCTTCTTCTTCTTCTTCTTCTTTGATCCGTTAGCTGGCGGTCCGAGCGGGACGTTCCCGCAACGGATACGCTGCTGTCGGTGCCGCTTTGAAAAATGCGGTTTCTTGCCTAGTTTCTTCGGTCTTCGGAGTGACCGATTCTGGTCAACTCGGCAGGTCGACCACCCTCCTCCTTTCACACCCTGGGCTTGGGACCAGGCGACGGCGGAGTTCATATCATGGTCTGCCTCTAAGATCCTGATAGAGAACTGGGTTAAGGGGGGTGGCACCACCCCCACAATGTTCTCCGTGAATTTCCTGTTCTGATCTGGCTTAAAAGAATGTTTATCAAAGAGCCTCGGGTCCCCGCTCAGCTGCGGTTTTCTTCAACTAAATTCTAATGTCTATTGGCGCGTCGGAAGGTGGACATCATCATATTATCGAGAGCTTATCTGTTCTATGAATCTCTAACCCAGGAATGTAAAGAGGGAAGAAGAAAGAAGGAAAGTTATGTGGGAAAAGTGGGAAAGGCGAAGGACCGTGGCGCCACCGGGATTCGAACCCGGGACCTCTGGGATAGCAGTCAGGCGCCTTACTCCTAGACTACCGAGGTCCAAAAGTACCGCGGCCACTATGTTGGCCTGTTGTACTACACCCCTCTCTCGGACAATCTATACGACACCCTTTTACCACTGCTCGGATCAAGGCAAGCCAAGATCCTGTGTTTTCGTTAAAAGGAACATCAAAGCCTTCCTCTGCCCAAACTTCAGTAGTTAGATTAGAGTTTGGAGGGAAGGGTCTTTACTTAACCTCAGCCTATATGACTCATGACCTATATGGCAGATGAAAACAGCACTAAAATCGAATGGAGCCAATACGCTTTAGAGAAGCAACGAGAATAACGATAGGGAAAATCACTATTCGATTATATCATTAATTCAAACCTAGCGTTGGGTAATCGGGGCAACATCCCAACCTTCGTATTCCCCAGCACGGAGTATTTGGTTTGGGAGGAAGTGGTGGTCATCACACTGTTCATGGACACGGAAACACTTAAAGTAAAAAATTGGAAGGAATCAGATCAAGTGTCTTTCTCAGACCACCGAGGAAAACGCTAAAGGGTTATCCTGCAGGTTGCTCCTCAACCGCAAAGAAACCCAAGAAGGACTGATTGGAAGAGGTTTGGTCAGGTCCTAAGAGCTAAACTCTTTAGAGGGTGTCCATATGAAAGTCCTATAGAGGAAATCGAAGATAGGGTCAATACTTTCGAAAACGCTATCCACTCGGCGTATAAGGTACCCAGTCTATTAAGGCGAGGCAAAAAAAACCTTTCCACGGTGGTGGAATGAAGACCTCTCCAAACTGAGGAAGTTAACACGAGAGACCTTCAATAGCTGATACAATTAAGGCTGTTGGTCATGTTCAAGAGCTGCGTGGTGGTCAGCTCTGTCCCTGTAAGTTGGAGACGGGCGAGGATTTTCTTCATCCCAAATGTAGGGAGAAGAGGTCACGAAACCGCAATGGAATATAGGTCGATTAGCCTGACATCCTTCGTGCTTAAGACCCTAGAAAGGGTCATCGACATCCACATCCGCCAATCGGTAGCTCTGGATTCAGTTATGATGCGCTCAAAGCTAGTTGAGCGATGTAGAGCTGAGTTAGATAGGTTTGGTAAAAAGCAGGTCTAGGTTCCCGGTCATAGGAGCATAGAATGGAACGAGAAAGTCGATTACCAAGCCAAGCAGGGAGCCTTTCTCGGGAGCTCGGAGACCGAGATGGTTACCAGCTCAATAGGAGGAGTCAAAAACGCTATTTTTAACTACCACCTGTTGCTATCCACCCAAAAGTGGAGAGCACTGGAGACCTGCACTATCTGTAGGCAACTCGGCCGACTTATAATAAAGAACAACAATGGGCCTCTTAAATAAACCTCGACGAGATACTGCCAGAATCAATATTTCGTATTGTATCTTCTCCGCTTCAGTACTACGTCGAGAGTGAACCCACGTGACGAACTGGTTACACATTCGGAGGTTGTCGTCTCTCACGGCAGTGGAGATAGGTATCAAGAACAAGGGGGAGGGCTGGGAGAGGAATGTACCTATCTATCACCCCTCTGCCGATCACCGACATAGGCCACCGATTATAGAGACACGTAAGTGTAATCACCACGTATCCACTCGGAAATGAAAGCAAGTCGCGAAAAACCACCCACACTCGTATTCGCGGGTGTTCACGGCGTGAGTTTGGAACCACCTTGAAGTTTTCGGCTGCTTTCGGTATCGTCAAATGATCGTCAATTAACTGCGTTGGCTGCAAAAATGACTGATGCAATTTGCAGAAGTGACTAGTTTTACTGCGAATTTGATTATTCCGACCACCTGACATTAAAATGATTGCAAGATGGCAGTGCGAATGTGCATTGCCGAACGTTTGGCAATAGTCTATTTGCATTTCCGAACTCCTGATTATCATCAATTGCAATCACCGAACGAATGCCTAGCGTCTACTGCTCTGCAAATGACGTTTCCGAACGCAGCCTTCGTTGAGGCCATGAACATTTTTACACTTGAATTAACAACCTGCTGTGCTAAACTATCGTCTTCGCCTGTGTGCCTGCAGAGAATCTTAACGCCACCTGCCTGCCACGGCCTGTCAGTCAGGCAGAGCAAAGTGTGACCTTCATCGAGCCATGCCTGCCGACCTGGCCTGCCGGTGGCCTGTAATTGAATGGGGGTCTTTAGTGGGAAACAGGTTTTACTTAATTTAAATCTAGCTTTCTCGCAATTTTACACTGTTTCTTGAGGAAAAAAATTACCGGAGGTTCTCCTCTCCCCTACGTGAGATTGGGTGAGATTCCGCTTGACCCCTCCCACCCTAAACGCCTCACGTAATTAATAGACGCCCCCTAAATTGATGAGACACGACACTACAGCTGACTTCAAGTCAAGTATAGCAGCTAAATTGAATGGTTTCGATTTTGGAAAAAGGCCATTTCTTCTTACTTTGTTCTCTCTTTACTGCTCCATAACAATTCCACTACTATAACTTAAACACTATTCTCTTTATCTTCCAGGCAAAACGTCGCGTCTTCCGCAAGGCCCTAGAACACATCCCAAATTCCGTGCGACTCTGGAAAGCCGCTGTAGAACTAGAAAATCCCGAAGATGCCAGAATCCTTCTATCCCGAGCTGTTGAATGCTGCAACACAAGCGTTGAACTCTGGCTAGCATTGGCACGTCTAGAAACTTACGAGAATGCTCGAAAAGTCCTCAACAAGGCTCGTGAAAATATTCCAACGGACAAACAAATTTGGACAACAGCTGCTAAGCTAGAGGAAGCCAATGGAAATATTCACATGGTCGAGAAGATCATTGATCGTGCCTTAACATCGCTAAGTGCTAATGGGGTCGAAATCAACAGGGAACAATGGTTCTCGGAGGCTATTGAAGCTGAGAAATCTGGTGCTGTTCATTGCTGTCAGGCTATTATTAAGGCGGTTATAGCGATCGGTATCGAGGAGGAGGATCGCAAGCAGACGTGGATTGATGATGCGGAATATGTAAGTGAAAGATTGATTGTTAAATCTTATTTCTAATATTTGTTGTTTTGTTTCGACAGTGTGCCAAAGAAAACGCATTTGAATGCGCTCGTGCTGTTTATGCTCATGCACTTCAAGAATTTCCATCTAAGAAAAGTATTTGGCTACGTGCAGCTTACTTTGAGAAGAACCACGGCACTCGTGAAAGTCTGGAAGCTCTGCTGCAACGCGCAGTTGCCCATTGTCCCAAATCAGAAATTCTCTGGCTAATGGGTGCAAAATCTAAGTGGTTGGCTGGTGATGTTCCCGCAGCTCGTGGTATTCTATCACTAGCCTTTCAAGCCAATCCAAACTCGGAGGATATTTGGTTAGCCGCTGTTAAGCTTGAAAGTGAAAATTCCGAATATGAACGTGCCAGAAGACTTCTAGCCAAGGCAAGAGCTTCTGCCCCGACACCCAGAGTCATGATGAAATCTGCCAAATTAGAATGGGCTTTGAATAATCTCCCAGAATCACTGAAGCTACTCGATGAAGCTGTTAAGGTATTCCCAGATTTTGCTAAACTCTGGATGATGAAGGGACAAATCGAAATGCAGCAAGGAAAGCTTGAAGATGCTGGGAATACGTTTACATCAGCCATTAAGAAATGTCCAACGTCGATACCGTTGTGGATTCTATCATCATCGCTAGAAGAGTCCAAAGGAACACTAACAAAAGCTAGATCTATTCTAGAGCGCGGCAGACTCAAGAATCCAAAAACAGCACCATTATGGCTAGAAGCGATCCGAATTGAACTCCGAGCTGGATTAAAGGAGATTGCTAACACAATGATGGCTCGAGCACTGCAGGAATGCCCATACGCTGGTGAGCTATGGGCTGAAGCTATTTTCATGGAAGCAAAACCCCAGCGTAAAACAAAGTCCGTGGATGCGTTAAAGAAGTGCGAGCATGATCCTCATGTGCTATTGGCTGTATCAAAACTATTCTGGTCAGAACATAAAATGCAGAAGTGTAGAGATTGGTTTAACAGAACAGTAAGTCTATCCACAAATAATTGTAATTGTCTCTAAAAATTCTGATTTATAATTCTAGGTAAAAATCGATCCTGATTTAGGAGATGCTTGGGCATATTTCTACAAATTCGAGCTGCTTTACGGCACTGAAGCACAACAGAATGAGGTGCTAGAGAGATGCGTTACAGCTGAACCGAAACATGGAGAGGCTTGGTGCAAAGTAAGCAAGGATATCGTCAACTGGAGATTTAAGACAGCCGAAGTTCTAGCAGCTGTTGTCAAGGAGTTGGCTATACCGACGTAGATACGCGTTTTTGTCTGAGTTGAGCTTTCATGAGAGGAAAGAGTTATATTAAAATATTCATTTACACTTTCTTTTTTTTAGTAGAAATATTTCATGTACATATGTATATGTAAGAATGTTTTAAATTCTTATTAATAGTAGTAAAGGTAATTTCTTTATAAAGTTGGGTTTTCCCTGTTTGAAGTTGAAAATTTAGATATGTTAGCGATATTCACATATAGGCCCTGAGCCTTTCATACCAGGTCGGCAGGCCGTAGCCTTTCATACCAGGCCGGCAGGAACGGCCCGATCAAGCCCACTCAGTCTGACTGAAGGATAAGGACTTGAAGCATCCCCTTGATAGCCCGTAGACTGCAGGTGACCTTATGATTCCCTACACACCGGCGAAGACGACAGTTTAGCTTGGCAGGTTGTTAATTGAAGTGAAAAAATCTTCGATTTTTAACTGATGATAAATACCCACAGATATAAAAAATTTTTGTTAGTTTTGGATGGCGCAGTTGGCAACCGGTGAGTGTTGATACTTGGGCTCAGGGCAATAAACCTTCAGTCCACGGCCTGCCGGCGGCCTGTATGTGATTACTGGATAGGGGCCTTTATATCAACATTCGAGTAAACTGTTCCTTACGTAGTGTGTACGTCTGGGAACTCTGATATATATGTATCAGAGTAGCAAGTGTGCATGCCTCTATAACAGTCGCGGATGAATATGAAAGGCCATGTCGATGCGATTGTCGAGTATGGAGCCGACGAAAGGCAGTCGAAAGGTCTTGGGCTATCGAGTTTTTGGCCCCTATTGCGAGTGTCGATACCTAATCGACAAGCGACAATTATCGATTATAGAGTGTCGACTATTTAGTTTGATATTGCGAATGTCGATTGTAATCGAAAATTGTCGATTTGACAGTCGACTTTTATCGATTGCATTTTTGCTCACGACAAAATTTGAAATGAATTTTAACAACAAAAATAATTTTCTAATCAGAGTAGCCCAAATATTTGTCGATTGGGTTATACAATGCCAAAATCCATACTATAGTCGAGTCGATCGTTAATCGACACTCGCAATAGGGGCCGTTGCCTTATTATGATTAATAATTTTTAAAATAATAAATTAGTTGTATATTTTTACAGCATTGGTTGTAACATTTTTCGTGCTTAAATATTGTGGTTTCTATCGAGGACACGAAAAAAAATTCTTTCGACCTATACGAACGCTAAAATTTTCGTCGACAAAATTTTTCGACTTCAATTTCTTTTCGTACGATTATCGTCGTTCGCCATACACGAACCGGCCCCAGTGCTCTGACCTCTTGTCTGGAAATTTTCTTTCAAGTTTTCCAGAACGTAATTGACTAGTGTCCGCTGTCTGGTTTTTAGTCCAGTGGATAGCGGTTTTTGGCTCCGGATTATTTCGGACAGCACCGATTGACATGATATTTGGGGACAGTAAGTAAGACAGCTCAGGGAACAAAAGTTATTTCGTGTTGATGTGTGCTTTTTTCCGATGGGTATGCGAAGACCTCCACGTATACATGACGAATCGATTACGCGTTCTGAGTTGAACAGACAGAGCAGACAGTCGTCCTCCCTAACTTTATGCTCCTCTTCCTACTTTTCTCTCCATGTCCCTGCTACCCATCCCCAATCCTCTGAATTTGATCAAAGTATAATATGAACCGTGCTAATGAACAGCTTGACTGGGAACCCAGATTAAAAAATAGCTCAGTCGTAAACGGCGTACCTGACGTTCTCCGATTCTAACTAGCATTACCCGGGTACTGCGGATCTCTGTCCAGATGGACCTGATTTCTCTGCTACTCGTAGGAGTAAGTTATGGAAAAAACCAAACCAAAAACAAGACAAAAAGGGACCACAAATCCCGCTAAATACAGGGCTGCGGCACCCCCGAGCCAATCCAAACCAAGTGGAACCACAAACTTCACCCCTCGAAAGAAGGCCCTCCAAGCGCCCACTATCAGATCTGCTGTTGGTGCAAGTCGCCCTCGCTAAAGTGGCTATGGAAGTCCTGAGGGGCAACCCGGGATTTGCCCCCGCATGCATTGATGCCGGTTGGCAGCATAAAATTAACGGCCTGCGACAGCACAAGATACGCAGAGCTATACTAAGCTGCGGCAGCTAGAGTCGGGGAAGATTACCCAAGCGCCCGACTCAAAGCAGTCGATGCCGATGACATACCATCAAGTCCGAGGAGCAGAGCATGGTTTCCAGTGGCTCCATTGGAGCCTGAGGAAATCCTCACAATGTTAAGGGGCTTTCAACTCACATCAACACTGATAACTCAAAACGGAGCAGACTGACATGGCCACAATTCAAATTATTCTGCTAAATGAAGAATGCCTGCAGCAGCTGGCAAAAGAAAAATACGCCATAAACTACAGCTTCCAAAAGATCGTACTGAAGGTCTACAAGAAAGACATGGAAGCCGAAGGGAACCAAGTGGCCTGCACCAATGCCTCTGGCGATGAATTAGAAAAATGGAAACCGATGGCGAAAGCACAGCTCAGAGCGAAGTTGGCGCATCTACAGACTCCGAGCTGGGCAGAGCGGTCGGTAACCTGTACAGAGAGCGCCAACCCCTTTACTCAAACATCAACTAGGTCATCTCCTGTGACAAAGAAGAAGAGGTGACTATCGCGGAAATAAGCCCTCTGCAAAATGGTGCAAGTGATTCAGATAATCCGGCACCACTGTTAAGCAGCGTCCGCTGCCCTTTTCCTTCCCTTGGCATCAGGCGAAGTTGATGTTGCTTTAATCCAAGACGTATTTATCGTCTTCTATACCAAAGGTCCTTAGGGCCGCAAATAGAGGCACTTCGCAAGGAGGAGTACTTTCTCCACTCCTATGGGTCGTAACTATGAACCAATTGTTGCGACGCAAAGAGGCATAGGGTCATCACGTCCTCGTGTAAAAGGAGAATTTCCTCAAGTACTCTGTGATCTTATGGAGGCGGCGCGTTACAAACCCTCTCAAGCTGGACTGCCACCCGCGGGCTCGGGTTAACCCAATAAAATCAGAACTGGTCCTCTTCACAAGGTGGTATAAAATCCCTCCTTGTCTGTTCGGTGTTTGTTCAGTGTCCGCCCGTCTAAAAGGGGGCTTAGTGAATAAATTGATGAGCAAATTGCGCTATCACCAATAAGTTTGAGAGCGCAGTTTGACACCTTGTCTAGCCAAGCTAAGATGGTTATTGGGCCCCGGCCCAGATTTACGAGTTGTCTTCGATACGGGGAGGATTGTAGTACTTGCAGATTATAGCCCTGGCGGACGACTGAAGAAGGAATTTGTAATTTAACAACTTAGAATATGTGGGTATTCCAGCGCAGATCTTCGGCTAATGCTATGTCTAGGATATTTAGAGACGGTTCGAACGTTACGTTCTTGTTGCCCACTGAAATAGACCGAATGCCGGTGCCAGTTTTATTGGAAATGGGTTCACAGTTTTGTAGATCTTCGGCGAATTCCGTTTAAAAGGAGTTGTATACTCAAAACCGATCAGCTTGCGGGGGTGCACCTTTGACCAACTTCAGATTGCGAGGTCCTGTGTGTGTTGGCCGTTCTTTCTTTAGCGCCTCGAGACGTTATGACAGTTATGAAATTGAATTTTTTTCCGTAGATAGCCAAGCTTCGGATAAAGCTACACGCTAGTGGAGCAACGCAGCGTTGAGCTAAATAGGCCTGGCAGAAAGCAGAACGCGCCTCTTATCTAGGTTCCCGCGCATAGGAACGAGAAACCGGATTGCCTAGCCAAGCAGGATGTCTCTCTCCGTCGACAACCCCCTGATAGTCAATTTTTGACTATCACCTGATGCTAGTGAAGAACTTTGGAGACCTGCACTATATTTCTAAACTGGGGGGTGGTAGCACGTACCTTGTTTCAATGGACCTCTTCATACAAAAATCTTGAATTGACCCCTAACTCCGACGAGATATTGCCTGGATCGAACATTTGCCCATAGAAGGCCACACTCCCAAGTAGATCACAAATGACTGAAACAGGGGAGTTTTTTTTTGCAGTTTTATGTAGATTACAAAATGTACTTTGCTACTATAGATAAACACCTATTATATTAAGAAGGAATAGGATTTGCAAGAGATAAATCCTCGAAATTGTATACTTCAATCCGACAAATGTTGATAGTTAAGAAAATTTATGTTTTGGAAATATGTACTTACTCAGAAGAATTTCTAACAGAACTTTCACAAATTTCGCACAATTATGAATAATTAAATAATTAATTATAAACATTAAATAATAAAATCATTTATACACTTTAAACCATAATAAGTAAATTAACAAGGATTTGATATCACACATTTCACTATCCACCACCATTCAAGTCCGCCATTTCATAATCAAGAATTCACCACGAGCGCGAATCATCAAAACCAACAGACAAATATTTTTGCGCTTTTTCAACAAAATTTCGATGAATTTCTACTCAAATAACTTTAATTATTAATAATTTTGATAAACAGTTTAATTAACTTCCAAAAACAAAAGGTATTACAAAATATAACAAAACACGGCGAAAAACTAGATAAACACTTCCGCCTGAATGAAAACGACCTGCCGTTGCCGCCATTCACTGAATACGGTACTGGTCCTAAATTTCCTCGCCGTGGAATGGTGAAATCTGTCAGTTTAGGTCAGTTCGGAAGTTGTTGGATTAAAACTTAATTTTTCTTTTTTTGTAAATAAAGTGTTAAATAAGAAGTGGGAATTAGCAGAATTTGTTGAGAATTGTTTCTGGATATTATGAAGATTATGGATATTAATAAATTCAAGGAGGACAGTGTTTTATAAGAAAAAGAATTTTCCTGTATTTTACCAGTGGATGCAGCGAGTTACGGTACTTTCAAAAATGGCCAAATTTTTCTTAAGAAACAATTTTAATCCGTTTATTTAAAAATGTAAGTCTTTAATGGCTTGAATTATTATTTTAAGATGCCTTAGAAAATTAGTTCTTTAAAATAGTTAAAAAAAAAGTGATTGTATGAAGAAACAAAGCTGGTGTCATGCCCCACACCAAAGAATTTTGGTGATGCCTTATTTTTCCATTTTGTTGCTGCCCATAAATTGTTTATATTTATGTTTATTTTGATCAACGAAATCGTATATATATTTAATCTAAGCAATAGTTTTAAGCATAGCAGCTTCTTACATCTTTGCTTACCGTTGTATACATAGTACCTTGTTCACCTGGTAGTCGGATTCTGCCGGCTCCACAGTCTGTGCGACTGATTAGCGGGATTCACTTGTTTCAGGAGGCATAACACTTCAGCGCGAGCCTGTCTACGGTTTATCCTGTCGATAGCATCTCTGGTGCAGCCAGAAAAGCAATTCATGTGAAGGGGTCGCCCCTCCACATGCATCTTCCAGACTCTTCTTCTTCGATCCGTTAGCTGGCGATCCTAGCGGGACGTCCCGGCAACGGATACGCTGCTCCTGCTGTCGCTAAATTCTCCAGTCTGCCGGACGTTCTCGCCAGAGAAGTTTATGTGGCAAGCGGTTCGGCAAACATGTCCAAAGCACCATAGTCGACGTTTTTGCATTTCTTCTTCGATCAGTGTCTGTTGTTCGCATCTTTGTCTAACTGTGAGTGAGTGAGACACCGTGAATCTGTCTCAAGCAACGCATTTGGAAGACCTCGAGCTTGTTGACGTCCGGCTTAACTCGGCCGTCGTCTGGTCCCAAGTCCGGGGTGTGAAAGAAGGAGGGTCTTCGACCTGCCGAATTGACCGAAGAAACTCTGCAAGAAACCGCATTTTTTAAAGCGGCACCGACAGCAACGTATCCGTTGCTCAACAGTGTCCACGTTTCCGATCTATAGAGAAGAATCGGGAGGATCAACGTTCGGTAAAAGCGAACTTTCGTTTCGATAATAATATTTGTTCGTTTCCATATGCACCACTTGAGCAAGGTGAATGTTGCTGTTGCCTGGGGTGGTAGCACGTAAGTTGTTTCAATCGACCTCTCCATACAAAAATCTTGAATATTTGTATGAAGGCGTCGATTGAAACAACTTACGTGCTACCACCCCTGGCCGATGTAGTATGAACGTCGGCCGTCGATGCCACTTTCTTTTCCTCAACCAATGATCCCAAATATTTGTACATCGGCACCCGTTCGACTTGGGTTCCATTGAGGTGAACACTGGCTTTCGATCTGTCCGTTGTGAGCACTTTGGTCTTTTCCGCATTGATTTTTAAACCCGTATGACCGGCAATGTGGGGAAATGTCGTATAAGGGGTCCGTTACTTCGGAATCTGTGTCGGCGAAGACGGCGTTATAGTTGCCGAACATCAAGTCGGTTACGAAGTTGTTGTCGCCGTATCAAACAAATTCCGCTTCGTCCATCGAATGTTTCACGCATAATCCTTGTCGGACAGTGTTCGAATCGAGAATTCTTTAGATAACTCGCTTTGAACATGAACACTGCTGTTGAGCCATCGCACGACGCTTGAAAAGGTTGGATGATTCGATGAATGGCACGTGTTCGGTTTCCAAGGCTTTCCACAAGCTGTTCGAATCTATGCAAGCGAAAGCGGAAAACGAATTCTTTCTTCCATTAGCTGACGAAGAGCGAATATTTGATCAATGCATCCTCGATGTGGTCTAAATCTTGCTTGTTCTTTCTGGCTCGTTTGTTCTCGTTGTTTCTGTAGCCTCGAATATATGACATACTATGCCGACGATCGAAAGGAGGCTAATAATGTGATAATTCTTGCATTCCCGACTGTCGCCTTTCTGCAAAATTGGCACAACAATCGCTTTTTTTCACGTCGACGGGACACGATCTGAATGCCATATGTGTGTTATGAGGAAGGGTAGTTGTTGTTGAAGTCATCATCTTCGGCTTTGATCATCTTGGAGGTTACTTGATCTATTAGTGAGTTAGTGTTTGAGTGGATGGCGGAAGATGCCGGTTCCAACGATCAAATAGTTTGACGCTGCGAATGAAAAGTCGTTAATTTCTTCGTGCCTGAATTTGCCCGTGGTTCCTTCCCAGCGTGCGTGCGTTATATACATTCCTCCTTTTACCTACCTAGATGCCAAAAAATTTGTCCAGAATGACTCGGGCTGTCCCCTTCTATACCACATAACCACAATGCCTGTGAAAGGCGAGTGCGAATTATTGATGAAGGCAGGGAGATTCAATATCTCCTGAGGTTCAGCAAGCGAATCTTAGAAAGAGAAAGAGATTACTCCAATGCCAGTAATTTGTAGTGGTGGCTGGGGGACCTTACATAGTTGGGTATATACCTTCTCTAATTAGTTTATAGAGTATTTTTAATGCATGTCAATTCTTAAGGATAAGCTTAGCACTAAGGTAAGGTTTAGTTATTGTTTTTACTTAGTAATGAATCTAGATTTAAGTAAAACTGCACTAGTGGTGCGAGCTTACATTGGCTTTTGTTATTGTTGTCCACTCGAGCTCATGCAAGTTCGTCGCCTTCACGGAGTTTACTCGAGGCAGTGCCTCCGCCGAGATAGTTGTTTTAGCTTTACGTATAAATAAATGGTGCGTGCTGTCACGAATTCGAGGCACGCCATGGAAGCCCGTCGCCTGACGGGGGTCACCCAAGACAAATTCAACTATGTTACCCTAATCCAGATAGTAAGTAACAGTAAAGAATATGAAAAAGTTTACCCCAAAACAAATTTTTTCTTAAAAAAGTAAACTTTATATCTAAACAGCTTGATAATTGTGGCGTTAAGTGGGCACATTCTTAAAATGTGGGAATTTTATCAACGAAACCCGAATTCGGGTGACGCGATAGTCTAACAGTTGGACTCTTTGCAGTAAAAGAAAGTTTTTCTAGAGCAAACGTAGTTTTTCAGAGCCATCACATAGCTCTAGGACTATGAAAAAAAAAATTTGTTTTACCTTGGATTTCTTTATTCAAAAATTATAGAAAAAACTTAAAGCAAATAAAAAACTAGCAAAAAGATATTAGTATGATCTTATTGGCCAGGCTGGTAATGGCATCTCACTCCGGAACGCTATCCCACTACTGCTTACCACGGGGACTCTTGGCTGCTGGTTTTCACCCCTGGCCCGGTTCGCCCCTCCTTAGTCAACCTGAATACCTTGGACTCCTCCATGGCACCCATATTAATGGCAAGCTTAGTGCGGACGCCCCGTCAACATGATCTGACACACTACACAGGACCCCTGACCTCAAATCAATCCAATACCTGACCTCCGAATAGCCGGATTACAGAAGATGCTAACCTCCCAGTCGAGAAATGCTGAACGAAATGTTATCATATGTTATTGACGGCCTGGTTTTTTTTTTTGAGGTAGAATTTTTGTTTTTTATTGGTTTCTTCTATATTATTGTTTATCTTTTTCAACAAGTTTAAATACATATAAAACAAAAATAACAATAAAAACATTTTAGTGCATATAAATAAAACTTATTCGACGAAAGCTTAATTCCTGCTGTATCTAATCCAAATGGTCGTGGGTTCGAATCCAAACGGTGGCGGTTTTTTTTATTTTATTTTTTTTTTTTAATTTAACTTCTTAACTTAACTTTATATATTCAAAAATACTTTAAATATTTAGTTATTACAAAGCCAGACTGATAATATGTTTAATTTTAGACCTGGAGCTAGAAATACTTAGAAATGATGGAATCAAAAGGCTTAACCAATTTTATTAATCAATCCACTCGGGTTAATATAACAGCAAATACTTCGACAATGATTGATCACATTTTAGTTAGCATTACCAAACAAGGCATTGGAAACGAAAGTAGCATCGACGGCCGACGTTCACAGCCGTATCGGCCAGGCAACAGCAACATTCGCCTCGCTCAAGTGGTGCATATGGAAACGAGCAAATATCTCCATCAAAACAAAACTACGTCTTTACCGAACGTTGATTCTTCCGATTCTTCTTTATGGATCTGAAACGTGGACACTGCTCAAACCGGACGTTAAGAAGCTCGAGGTCTTCCAAATGCGATGTTTGAGGCAGATCCTCCGTGTCTCACTCCGTGATCGCCTTCGAAACGAGGTTGTCAGACAAAGATGCGATCAGCAAACACTGATCGAAGAAGAAATGCAAAAACGTCGACTACGGTGGTTTGGACATGTTTGCCGAATGGATGATAACCGCTTGCCACATAAACTTCTCTGGCGAGACCGTCCTGCAGACTGGAGAATACAGCGATCGGCACCGAAGAAAACCTGGTTGAAGAATATCGAGGGTGACTTAAAGAATCAACGATTATCAGTTACCGAGGCTCGAGACACCGCCAAAAACCGAGAAGAATGGAAGCGAATCGTGAATAGAGTTCGGGACCCAGCGGCACCGACAGCAGCGTATCCGTTGCGGGGACGTTCCGCTCGGACCGCCAGCTAACGGATCAAAGAAGAAGAAGAAACAAGGCATTGTATCGGCCGTTATTGAAATCGATATTGCAGACCATTACCCCACACTGTACGTCACAAAAAACTGTGCAGAACGGCAATTTATCTAGTACAATAAAGCATTACCAAGCTAATCAACTAATTGAGTAGACAAACTGGCAAACCTTATGCGGTGAACCTGTGGTGTATAGAATGCTGTGTTGCTTAAAACCCGACAAGAGACCAGGAAAAGATTACATTAGGCCAATCGACCTTAAGCTAAACTCTAAATCTAACTTCAATAATTAAAACAATAATTAATCGAGAAACAAGACAAAGTTGTGCTCTCAGATTATTAAAAACGTCAATAATCCGACCAATATTCAACGGATAAGTGAAAGATCAAGTTGAAAACTACAGGCCTATAGCAATATTGTCTTATAGAAGAGAAGTGCCTAGAGGAAATTATAGTATGAAGAATAACAAAGTTCATGCTGAAACACAGACTCCTACAACCAAACCAATATGGTTTCCAGAAAAATCGCGAGTGTGGGGTAAACACAGGCCTAAACAAAAACTACCACGTTTTTGTCATGTTTATAGACTTGGCAAGTCCCTCAACCCAATTGAGCCCCATTTTGTTAATTGACGGAGAGAAACAGGCTGCATAGGTATTGAGGATAGTGCAACACCTGTTAACTGGTTCGTTTCTAGCATATTCAGTGCGATGCGGGTACTCTTTAAGCAATTTGCAATGTCTTGTTTGTCGAGTATCGTTAAATTTGATGGTGTTCGACAAGAACTGCACCTTGAAGTTAGTGTGCAGGACATCAAGGATAATACAAGATATGAGTAACTTCCGCCTAAAGGATAGTGGCAAGAGTTCAAGGATTCTGAGCCTGTCCGTATAGTGAGGAAGGTTGTAAAAATCCGAAGGATTATAGAGATTCCTAAGCGCGAAAAGAAGGAACTTCTTTTGGACAGATTCTATTCGGTTTATACTAACTTCAAATATGGGGTCCCAGATCTGGCACGCATATTCAAGAATAGGACGGACTAATGAGAAAAACAAGGCTTTAGTGAACATTGTCGAATTCTTTAGCTCTTCTCTTAACAAAGCCTAACAGCTTGTTGGATCTGGCAATAATTTCATCATAATGTAAGTTACAGTTTAACTTGCTGTCGAGGACAATGCCTAAATCAATAACGTGATCGACATGATCTGGTATTCACCTAAATAGAAAAATAGTTTATAGAAAAACAAAATATCAGAATCACATCAAACTAGATCCACGTCCAGAGAAATTGCTGACAGTAATCGTGTTAGGAGCAACTCTGCTGAGATTATAACTAGCAAACGCAATGACACCAGCAGCAGTAAAATTCCCAGGTCAATATATATCTGTATCTGCCCCTGATCACAGCTTTGAGCTGCTAGAAAAGACGCTGATGCCAAGCTTGAATCCCCTGGAGAAACAGTTTGCTGCGTTTAATGACAGGATAAACAGATCGAATCTCGTCTGTCGGCGCAAATCGACAAGGCTCACAATCAATTTGTTAAATTGCGATACATGGTTGAGACTGTGTAACATGGCCTTGATAGAATCTCGAATGGTACAAGAGGATCAACGTCGTCAATCTACGCTCCAAGACTTAAGCCTGAACCAACCGTACGTACCCTAACGATCGAATATATGCAAATTCATTAAATTAATTTAGGTCAGGGTCACTGATGCTCGTACGTTTCCTGAGAATTTAATATTTTGTACTGTTGCATAATTATAAATCCACCAGTCTATGTGAAGGTTTTGTAGTTAGTGTTAACACAAGTTGTAGTCAGTGTAAATTTAGTCTAGTGTTTTTGTAATAAAATTTTTGAAAATGCCAAGAAGTTTATAGTGTTCCGGCTTCGCTGATCTCAGTTCAGTAATGTTCAGTTCAATCTACATAAGTCCAATCCACCGGTAAAATTCCAGTTCATGTGCAGTTCGTGCTTGAAATTGTTGTTGCTTTTTCGCCAGAAGTCAGAAATGCACCATTCCAGTTGATTGCGAGATTTTACGTTTTTGAGCGAGACAAATAAATAAATAAATTTGTACGTTCAACTTCAGTTCGAGTCCAGTTGGTTTGTTTTTTTATCTTCAGTTGAATATATGTAAATTGTTTGCGAACTGAAGTTATTTTAAAGTTCAGTTCGCCAATTTGCACGCTGAATATTAGGATTACGGTTAAGATCCTCCGTACAGTTTGCCGACATGCATTTACGGAACAAACCGCAACAAGTTCAATGCAGCTCTTAGTAGAGCTACATGCTGCTTTAGAAATTCGCCTTTTATCACGATCGGATAACTTCTTCATCCTTTCTAGCCCTTTTGCGCAACCGTACTTAGCAGATTTATGCAAAAAAGTGGATACCACTCCATGACTTCAATAATTTTTCCGAGAAATTTCCATAACACCAATTCTTTCAGATTTCAAACTAATAATCTGGCCAAAGTGCACAAGTTCGAGCAAATTGGCAAGCAAGTAAACTTAAAATAACTTCAGCACAGAATTAAATGGGCAGATAATGTAATGCTTGGTAAAACCCTTACTTTCAACATCTATTTCTCAAAAATAATAAATAAAATTAACATACTAACAAGAACGCTCTATTTCTTTATTAACAGAAGATCCGACCTTAGCTTGGGCAGTATGGGCAAATTGTGCAGCTACACATAAAAAAATTACAAACAGCACAGAATAAACTTTTAAAAATGATATACATATAACTGTCCATGGTATTTCTCAACAACTCGATTGAACTCACTAGCAGTTATGAAATATGTCGAGGAAATAGTTGGAAACCTAGACAATAAATTCAAATAGCAATGCATGCCTAGTGTCTGCAAATCTAATAATTCGACAACTAGTCAACTAAAAATATGCCTAATTAACTAAGTTTAGTTGTGGATTAGTTTTTAGTTTATGAGAAGTAGTGTAGTAAGGTTTTAAAGAGGTTTTTTATATACTTTTCCTCAACACATTATAAAAATAATTAAAAACAAAAGAAATATTTCCGATAAAAAAGATACATTAAAATAAAGTCGTCGGTAGAAGTTCGATATGATAAAAATATTTAACTAAGAAAACTTTCCAAAAGCTCCGTCTCATATTAAAACTTCCAAAAAGCTCACAAAAAAACTAACGCCATCTGTTATCAACTTTATAAATATTAAATTAAAAAGTCATCAACAATTGAAGCAATCAACTCGACTGGGAGGTTAGCATCTTCTGTAATCCGGCTATTCGGAGGTCAGGTGTTGGATTGATTTGAGGTCAGGGGTCCTGTGTAGTGTGTCAGATCATGTTGACGGGGCGTCCGCACTAAGCTTGCCATTAATATGGGTGCCATGGAGGAGTCCAAGGTATTCAGGTTGACTAAGGAGGGGCGAACCGGGCCAGGGGTGAAAACCAGCAGCCAAGAGTCCCCGTGGTAAGCAGTAGTGGGATAGCGTTCCGGAGTGAGATGCCATTACCAGCCTGGCCAATAAGATCATACTAATATCTTTTGCTATTTTTTTATTTGCTTTAATTCTTTTTTCATAATTTCTTTTCTATAAATAAATCCCAGGTAAAATAAATTTATTTTTTTCGATAGATAAAACCGATAAGACTTGTTATTTGATGACTCTGGACGTTTATTCTGCGTATTCTGGTGAAAGTGAAAATACCGAAGAGGCCGACAGTCATCGGTACACGGAAATGGCTAAAATCTCACATCGCTAACAAAATTGCTTAGTTTAAACCGGATTTGGTGGAGCTAACGATAAGCCTGCTCCTGTCAGGAGTGGAACTTTATCATTTAAATCCAAACCTGGGTTTACCGCGAAAATTAAATCGTTAATTGTTGAAAGGTAGGTTCTTTTCCATTTGGTTAGTCTGGTATAGAAACTCTAGATATCTTTAAGGCCTTTGAACTAGTATGGCACTCGGCTCTAAACTCTAATTAGTAGTCTGTATTGGTGTTGGTTTGTTTCACTCACGGTCGATGTTCACCCGTTGTAAGGTCATCTTTTATTTTTACTCGGGTTGTCCGTTGAAATGCCCTCAATTAGAAAGTGGAGAAAGAAAACTTTCTGAAGAAGTTCGATATAAATAAATATTAACCGACACCTCCAAAACATCAGAGGATGTACAATATATCGAACTTGGTCCTATTCCCTTATGTATGAGGGAGAGACTGGAGTGTTCTTTGCAGATGATCCTGCATAGGCTGGCAGAGTCTCCTAGGCGCTTAATAGATTGGCAATACCCCTGCCAAGTATGTCTGTCTGTCCGTCTATTTATAACTGCCAAAGGCGGCTCTTAAAGATTACGCTTATAACAAGACCCTCTCAACTACAGGCCATGCAGTTTTATTGGGCACTAATACAACAATTGCTGAGAATGGTCCCAAAATTTGACAGTTGCTGGCGCAGAGTACGTTCGCGAGTGTTTTCGTCATAGTTTTGTGGTAAAAAGTGGTAAATTATTGAAATTTATCGCTTTAAACCATACAAGGATTATCAGTGATTATTTCTTTAGTGATTTAATAAAAAAATATATAAAAAAATAGTGATTTAGTGTATTTTTGGTGTCTTAATTGTTGAGGTGATCAATTTATTTTACATTCGCGGTGTTTATTTCGTGTATATTAAGGGAAAATATGCTGAATATTTAATTAAAAGTGATTTTAAAGTCATTAATTAATTTATTTTGCAATTATTACTAAACATATAAGTACAGAAAAGTGCGAATGGAAAAGTGAATAAGAGAAGTGTTTTTCGGCACCTATATTTTTAATAATAATATCATAATATATGTATTAATCACTTTAAAATCACTTTTAATTCCATAACTACACAAAACATTAAATATTCAACATTTTTTTCGTAAATAAACATGAAAAAACACCGTGAATGTGAAAAAAAAGTTGATCGCCTTAACAATTTGAACACTTAAACACACTTAATCACCAAATTTGTTTTATTTTTTTAATGAAATCACTAAAAAACTATTCACTGATAAATCCAAGTGCAGTTAAAAGTGTTAAAATACAATATTTTATCACTTTTTACTGCAAAATAAACACAAAAATTCTGCGCGTACGGCTTCCGCGCCATGTTACTCCGGTGTGTGGTGACTTTTGGGACCATTACCACCACCACGAAAAATACATCTACGAGGCCTGTAGTTGAGAGGGTCTTGCTTATAAACTTCCTAGGTTTCCACCACTAGAGAGTTTTGTTTTCAGAACTTGACCGAGCTTCTTGCAGTTAATCTTTCTTGGGATTTTGGACGGTTGAGGTACTTCAGCCTTCAAGATTACCCTGAAACATATCCACCGGTGATTTGAAAAGACACGTGTCTGATACTCTAGTTTTCTATTTTAAATGTTTTATTGATAGTAAAATTTCCTTCCAAACCTGGAAATTCTCCGTGCTTGGAAGGCAATTGTTGGGGTGTTGATAACACACTGCCAGGTTTGAATTAATGACAGAATCGAATAGTGAATTTCCCCGCTTGTTTTTCTCGATGTTTCCCCAAAGCGTATGACTGTCCACGCACCCTCCCTGGCATTCTATGACCAAGTTGGGTTTAATCAACCCAATTTCACTTCCTTCGCCTGATTTGGTCGCCTATCCTTTCTTGGCCGGCACGGCGCCATAGTTCTTCGTTTGAAATTCTATCTTGCCAGCGGATTTTTAGGATACGACGCAGGCATCTGTTGATGAAGGCTTGTAGGCGCCCTGTGATGAATTGGGTGACTTTCCATGTTTCGCAACCGTACAAAAGAACTGCCTTCACGTTGGAGTTGAACAGCCGCAATTTGGTGTTAGTTGAGATCTCCGTTGATCCCCATATTCGGGACAGGCATGCATATACGCCTCGTGCTTTATTTATTCTGGAACTGACGTTTTCTTCTGCCCCATCATTTTCGGCAATGATGCTACCGAGGTAGCAGAATTTATCTACCAGTTCCACGTTACGGTTATTCAGCGCAGTCCGTTCAATGGTGTTTGCATTAATCCGCATTTCTTTAGTTTTAGTCGAATTTAGCCTTAAGGGGGTCCGCTCATGGTTTACATCGAAATTTTTTTCAGTATAGTTCCGATCCTTGACGAAAACAGTAATGTACCGACCGAGGGCTTACTATACGGGCCGGGTATAGCTGATTAACATCTGATCCTCGTAAGTCTATTTTTTCATTACATAAAACTTTAAACCCCATTTTCTCATTACTATATTTCAAAAAACGGTGGGCAGGATTAAAAAAAAACTATTGAACATATTTGCAAAACTTTGATGTTATTTTGTAGATAATTAAAAAGCCTACGAAGTAGACCTATAACATTCCCGAAAATATTGTGTAAAATATATTCTAAGCGTAGTAATAGCTAGAAAAAACAAGTCAAAAATTGAACTTTTTTTTTTAACAATAATTTTAACATTAAATTTTTTACTTTTAAATGGTCTACTTTGTGCAGTAAGGTCTTATGATTAAGAATGTGTTTTCGGTTTTTGATTCAGATGAAAACTTCGAGCTGCATCATGCCCACCGTTTCAATTTTTTACGGCGAGGCGTTGAGAGAAATCCTTTATAAGTCCACTATTTTGAGATTTTGTTACCCACAAAATTTTTTATTATTTTATAAATCTTTAATAAATAACATGATGAAAAAGTTTTACTTGTTTCTTTTCTTATTTCTAAGAAAAATTGTCCTGAAAACCGCCTTTTTTTCGAGCGATCCATGAGCGGACCCCCTTAAGCCTGCTGGACTACTTTCTGTTGCCAAATTGCTTAACATGTTTTTGAGGTCCTGGTGTCTGTGGGCCAGCAAACAGATATCATCGGAGTAGTCGAGATCCTTAAGGCGGACTAGCAAACCCCATTGTATGCCGCCTGTTCTACTATCTAGAGCGCCGACAAGGATGTCATTTATTACTATAAGAAATAGTATCTAATGGCGAAAGTGGGCATCCTTGTCATACTCCTGAGCTCACCTGAAAGCTGTCGGATAATTTTCCATTATGGAGAACTTTGCATTTGGAATTGTTATATAGGGCTTTTATCAATTCTATTATTTTATCAGGCAGTCCACGTCGCCGTAGTGCCTGCCATATAAAGCTCCTATTAACCGAGTCGAACGCTTTCTCATAATCTACGAAAGCAAGGTAAAGGGGGGATCGGCATTCAGTAGACTGCTCCACTATTATTAGTAAGGTGTTGATATGATCAATACATGAGCGGCCTTTCCTGAATCCGGCCTGCTGCCTCCTAAGCGTTCGGTCTACTGCCTCACTTATCCTAGATCCTTACTATATACTATATTTACTATATTTACTATTTTACTATATCCTTACTAATATTATAAATGCGAAAGTAACTCTGTCTGTCTGTCTGTCTGTCTGTCTGTCTGTCTGTCTGTCTGTCTGTCTGTCTGTCTGTCTGTCTGTTACGCTTTCACGCCTAAACCACTAAACCGATTTTGATGAAATTTGCTACAGACATAGTTTAGACCTTGGAGACGGACATAGGCTACTTTTTATGGAGAAAAAAAGGGTTTAAGGGGGTGAAATGGGGTTCAATAAGTTGTAAGGGGATTTTTTATCTTTACTTTTTTTTCTATTGTATAAAAAGTAACTGACTGACAGACAACGCACAACCTAAACCGCTGGAGCTAAAGGGCTGAAATTTTGACAGTGCATCCCTATAATGGCGTGGACATCCACTAAAAAGCGATTTTTCGAAATTCATCCCCTAAGGGGGTGAAATGGGGTTTATCCAAACCGCTGGAGCTATAGGGCTGAAATTTGGACAGTGCATCCCTATAATGGAGTGGACATCCACTATAAAGCGATTTTTCGAAATTCATCCTCTAAGGGGGTGAAATGGGGTTTATCCAAACCGTTGGAGCTATAGGGCTGAAATTTTGGCAGTGCATCACTATAATGGCGTGGACATCCGCTAAGAAGCGATTTTTCGAAATTCATCCCCTAAGGGGGTGAAATGGGGTTTACCCAAACCGCTGGAGCTATACGGCTGAAATTTTGACAGTGCATCCCTATAATGGCGTGGACATCCACTAAAGAGCGATTTTTCGAAATTCATCCCCTAAGGGGGTGAAATGGGGTTTATCCAAACCATTGGAGCTATAGGGCTGAAATTTTGGCAGTGCATCCCTATAATGGCGTGGACATCCGCTAAGAAGCGATTGAAATGGGGTTTATCCAAACCTTTGGAGCTATAGCGCTGAAATTTTGGCAGTGCATCCCTATAATGGCGTGGACATCCGCTAAGAAGCGATTTTTCGAAATTCATCCCCTAAGGGGGTGAAATGGGGTTTATCCAAACCGTTGGAGCTATAGGGCTGAAATTTTGGCAGTGCATCCCTATAATGGCGTGGACATCCGCTAAGAAGCGATTTTTCGAAATTCATCCCCTAAGGGGGTGAAATGGGGTTTACCCAAACCGCTGGAGCTATAGGGCTGAAATTTTGACAGTGCAACCCTATAATGGCGTGGACATCCACTAAAGAGCGATTTTTCGAAATTCATCCCCTAAGGGGGTGAAATGGGGTTTATCCAAACCGTTGGAGCTATAGGCCTGAAATTTTGGCAGTGCATCCCTATAATGGCGTGGACATCCGCTAAGAAGCGATTTTTCGAAATTCATCCTCTAAGGGGGTGAAATGGGGTTTACCCAAACCGCTGGAGCTATAGGGTTGAAATTTTAACAGTGGATCCTTATAATGACGTGGACATCCACTAAAGAGCGATTTTTCGAAATTCATCCCCTAAGGGTGTGAAATGGGGTTTTTACAAACCGCTAAAGCTATAGGGCTGAAATTTTGACAGTGCATCCCTATAATGGCGTGGACATCCACTATAAAGCGATTTTTCGAAATTCATCCCTTAAGGGGGTGAAATGGGGTTTATCCAAACCGCTGGAGCTATAGGGTTGAAATTTTAACAGTGGATCCCTATAATGACGTGGACATCCACTAAAGAGCGATTTTTCGAAATTCATCCCCTAAGGGTGTGAAATGGGGTTTTTACAAACCGCTAAAGCTATAGGGCTGAAATTTTGACAGTGAATCCCTATAATGACGTTTACATCCAGTAATCCACTAAAGAGCGATTTTTCAAAATTCATCCCCTAAGGGTGTGAAATAGGGTTTTTACAAACCGCTAAAGCTATAGGGCTGAAATTTTGACAGTGCATCCCTATAATGGCGTGGACATCCACTATAAAGCGATTTTTCGAAATTCATCCCTTAAGGGGGTGAAATGGGGTTTATCCAAACCGCTGGAGCTATAGGGTTGAAATTTTAACAGTGCATCCCTATAATGACGTTTACATCCACTAAAGAGCGATTTTTCGAAATTCATCCCCTAAGGGTGTGAAATAGGGTTTTTACAAACCGCTAAAGCTATAGGGCTGAAGTTTGGACAGTGCATCCCTATAATGGAGTGGACAACCACTATAAAGCGATTTTTCGAAATTCATCCCTTAAGCGGGTGAAATAGGGTTTATCCAAACCGCTGGAGCTATAGGGTTGAAATTTTAACAGTGCATCCCTATAATGACGTGGACATCCACTAAGAGGCGATTACTCGAAATGCACCCCCAAAGGGGATGAAATGGGGTTAACCCAAACCTCTGAAGCTGAAGGGCTGAAATTTTGACAGTGCATCCCTATAATCACGTAGAAATGAATGACTCGAAATTCACTTTATTTAATATTCATTTGTGATTGCTTCATAATTTCTTACATCCACGTAAATAGGCAAACAAACTTAACGAACGTTCGTCAAACCCTAAAATGTCACTTTTCTTGATGACATACACATGCCAATCTCTGCTTCAAAACTTGCAGATTTGTTGAGCAGAGGTGATATTCGCAGCAATTTGTTTACCATATTTATTAAAAAAATGCACTATAATAAACCCTTTTTAGGGATAATAACAGCTGACTTTTTTGTTGGTTTTTTTTTAAGGAAAACATTGCACATAATAAACAGTTTTTAAAGGCGTTGCAAGGCACGCGGGTTTTATGCTAGTTAATATTATAAATGCGAAAGTAACTCTGTCTGTCTGTCTGTCTGTATGTTACGCTTTCACGCCTAAACCGCTGGACCGATTTTGATGAAATTTGCAACAGACATAGTTTAGACCTTGGAGACGGACATAGGCTATTTTTTTTGGAGGAAAAAGGTTTGAAGGGGGTGAAATGGGGTTCAATAAGTTGTAAGGGGATTTATTTTCTTTACTTTTTTTCTATTGTATAAAAAGTAACTGACTGAAAGACAACGCACAACCTAAACCGCTAGAGCTAAAGGGCTGAAATTTTTGACAGTGCATCCCTAGCGATTTTTCGAAATTCATCCCCTAAGGGGGTGAAATAGGGTCAACTCAAAACCGCTGGAGCTATAGGGCTGAAATTTTGACAGTGCATCCCTTTAATGACGTGGACATCCACTAAAAAGCGATTTTTCGAAATTCATCCCCTAAGGGGGTGAAATGGGTTTTTTCCAAACCGCTAAAGCTATAAGGCTGTAATTTTGACAGTGCATCCCTATAATGGCGTGGTCATCCACTATTAAAAAGATTTTTCGAAATTCATCCCCAAAGGGAGTGAAATGGGGTTTACCCAAACCGCTGGAGCTATAGGGCTGAAATTTTGACAGTGCATCCCTATAATGGCGTGGACATCCACTAAGAAGCGATTTTTCGAAATTCATCCCCTAAGGGGGTGAAATGGGTTTTTTCCAAACCGCTAAAGCTATAAGGCTGTAATTTTGACAGTGCATCCCTATAATGGCGTGGTCATCCACTATTAAAAAGATTTTTCGAAATTCATCCCCAAAGGGAGTGAAATGGGGTTTACCCAAACCGCTGGAGCTATAGGGCTGAAATTTTGACAGTGCATCCCTATAGTGATGTGGACATCCACTAAGAAGCGATTTTTCGGAATTCATCCCCTAAGGGGGTGAAATGGGGTTTTTCCAAACCGCTAAATTTATAGGATTGAAATTTTGACAGTGCATCCCTATAATGGCGTGGACATCCACTATAAAGCGATTTTTCGAAATTCATCCCCTAAGTGGGTGAAATGGGGGTTTTCCTAACCGCTATAGATATAGGGCTGAAATTTTGACAGTGCATCCCTATAATGGCGTGGTCTTCCACTATTAAAGCGATTTTTCGAAATTCATCCCCTAAGGGAGTGAAATGGGGTTTACCCAAACCGCTGGAGCTATAGGGCTGAAATTTTGACAGTGCATCCCTATAATGATGTGGACATCCACTAAGAAGCGATTTTTCGAAATTCATCCCCTAAGGGGGTGAAATGGGGTTTTTCCAAACCGCTATAGCTATAGGGCTGAAATTTTGACAGTGCATCCCTATAATGGCGTGGACATCCACTATAGAGCGATTTTTCGAAATTCATCCCCTAAGAGGGTGAAATAGGGTTTACCCAAACCGCTAAAGCTATAGGGCTGTAATTTTGACAGTGCATTATTATAATGGCGTGGTCTTCCACTATTAAAGCGATTTTTCGAAATTCATCCCCTAAGGGAGTGAAATGGGGTTTACCCAAACCGCTGGAGCTATAGGGCTGAAATTTTGACAGTGCATCCCTATAATGATGTGGACATCCACTAAGAAGCGATTTTTCGAAATTCATCCCCTAAGGGGGTGAAATGGGGTTTTTCCAAACCGCTATAGCTATAGGGCTGAAATTTTGACAGTGCATCCCTATAATGGCGTGGACATCCACTATAAAGCGATTTTTCGAAATTCATCCCCTAAGGGGGTGAAATAGGGTTTACCCAAACCGCTGGAGCTATAGGGCTGAAATTTTGACAGTGCATCCCTTTAATGAAGTGGACATCCACTAAGAAGCGATTTTTCGAAATTCATCCCCTAACGCAGTGAAATGGGGTACATAAACATGCCAATCTCTGCTTCAAAACGTGCAGATTTGTTGAGCAGAGGTGATATACGCAGCAATTTGTTTACCATATTTATTAAAAAAATGCACTATAATAAACCCTTTTAGGGATAATGACAGCTGACTTTTTTGTTTGTTTTTTTTTTTTAAGGAAAACATTGCACATAATAAACAGTTTTTATTTAAAGGCGTTGCAAGGCACGCGGGTTTTATGCTAGTAGTAATATATGGGACAAAATTTTGGCCACTGTAGATAGTAAACAGATGCCTCTCCAGTTGTCGCATAATGTTAGGTCCCCCTTTTTTGGTATTTTGACTATGATACCTTCCGTCCAATCCTCCGGAAAGGTACAGGTGTTCCATGCTATTTCTAGGATTGGCTGAAGCGCATCTGCTATGAGGCTTGAGTCGGCTTTCAACAATTCTGGCGGGATGCCATCTTTTTCAGCTGCTTTACCATTGGCCATCGCATGAATTGCGGTTACTATTTCCGTCTTGGATGGGGCCCGGGTGGTGATTCTTATTGGCTGTGCATTGTTGCTGGTTTCCTGAGGTTCCTGTACAAGTGAACCATTCAGGGCGGCGAAGAAGTAATCTCTCCATCTTTGAAGTTACTCCTCGTCGCTGCACAGCAGCCTTCTATCCGCACTCTTAACGGCATGCTTTTCAGTAGAGTGCTTTCCCGAGAGCTGTTTAGTGATTTGGTACAGCACCTTACTGTTGCCTGTGTTTGACGCGTTTTCCGCTTTTTCTACGAGCTCATTTATCTGCTGCCTTTTATCACGCCGGACACTTCTCTTAACCTCCCGGTGTAATTGGGAGTATTCCCGTTCAAGTTGGTAACATCTTTCGGGGTCGCTTGTAGAGTTTACGTTATTTTTTAGGGCCCCCCTGCGTTTTATATCTAGAACAAAATTTACCCCCCTCGAAAAATGTAAGAATTGTCTCTTTAGTATAAAATTTCACTCCCTCCAAAAATATAAGAGATTTCTCTCCAGTTCGTATTTATAATCTCACCACGGCTCGGTATAAATTGGTAATTTTACTGCGCCATACAATCTCACCTCGACGCAGTTCAAATTGGATATTTTACTGCCGCAAAAGAAGTAAGAAATGTCTCTCCAATTCGCACATCCACGCTCATATCCCAGTACATTATTTTTGAGCCGAGACAATTAAAAAAAGTTGAGGCCTCAATTCAATTTACTATCGTATACGGGACAAATGCCTCTTGTAAGTCCGACTCAACTCTAGCATTTAGCTTATTATGAAAGATAAGATCATTTATAGAGCCGAATTTATTGAAGCGGGCTAAGACTGCTAACTTGCAGCGAAATAGTCTCTCCAACTCCTTGCTCCACCAAGGGATTTTTTGTTGTTGTTTTTTTTTTTTTTTCAAATTACTAGCAGCAGCTAGTGAACCCCAATCGGGGTTTCTTACTGGTCCAGCCTATATAGACCAAAATACGTAGGCTATATAGACCAAAATACGTAGATAGACTTGAAGTTGGGAGGTCGAATGAAAAACTCTCTCTCTCTCTGTGTCATTCAGTCCTGTACTACTTGACCAAAGTAGGAGGGCTGTCGTCAAGTTACTTAATCTAACTCATATAAAAGATTTGAATAGTACATCTTACTTAGACTTAAAGATTGGGCAATTCATAATTCCACATACAGGACCAGATTTCATAAATTCAAGTGATATCAAAAGAAATGGTTCAAGAGTGACTAAGAAGAGAACGTAATCTCATAAAGGTTACATCCAATTGATATCCTCGCTTCAGCTAGGAAGCTCGCAAGGATAGAAATGTTCACCAAGTCAAAAGGTGTAAGGACTAATAAAAGTCTATCAGACTGGATCAAAAGAGGATACTTGGATCTAATTTGTTGGTATTTTTTACATTTCAAAATGATGTGTTCGGCGTCATTGCTGGTATTGCACAAGTTGCAAACTGGATTGTCAATGAGTTTCCATGAGGCTAGTCTCACGTCATCATTATGTATGACCCGCAAGAATTCTATTTATCATGCGAAAAATTCTAGGAGGGAGGGATAACTTGGAGAACCACGGAGAAGAAGGCAGGGTAGGGAAAATGGTGGAATAGAATCTCCCTTTTTCAAGGGATGCCACTTGATATCTTCTATTCCATTCTTGAAAAACTTTGCATCTAACATTCAGGATAAGATCCCCGGAGCTTAATTTATGTGGAAAAACATCTCCCAAGGAGATCGCCTCACCAGCCAAGGTATCCGCTCTTTCATTCTCAGGGATTCCACAGTGAGAGGGGACCCAAACAAATTTAACACTCTCAAGAGTACCTGCACTAGTGCAGATAGACGAGACAAGGTGGTTATCCAGCTTCCTATCTTGTAGGGCAAGGCAGCTATTGAGGCTATCAGTCATAATGATGACGTTTTTTTTGGTTTGCAGAGGCGGCTGCTTTTAAGGCTAAATCAATGGCAGATAGCTCCGCAGACAAGGTGGACATCATCCAGAAGGATCTGAACCTTTTGTCTTAAAAGACACCATGCAAGTGAACACCCAAGCCAACCGTGTTACTGACTATGGAGGCATCCGTGGCAATAACAAGCGAGTCAGGTGAGAAGGTGACTCTTTTTTCATTCATAAGGGTACTAATCGTGGATCTGGCAACATGGTTTTTCTTACCCAGGCCGTGTAGGAAGGTGAGGTCAAAGGAAAGATTTGTACAGCTAACAGGAGCTTCTGCGCCCAGGTGAAGAAGATTGAATAGTTCATTATACTTGAACAGTGTATTCTCAAAAGGTGAGGTCGGGGAAATAAGGTCTAAGAGGCTCCTAAAGTCGTTATTTAACTTAAGAATTCGCGGGAAGCTCATGGGCAAGAGCGTAGATGATATAATTTGGAGTGGAATGAGTTAGGCCAAGACATTTCCTAAGGAACTTGTAAGTGATTGTGCTAATTTTTCTTTCCAGGGTCAAGGACTCTTGGAAAGAGAGAGATCTTGCATATTCGAGTTTTGATCTGAACAAGGCTCGATAAAGAAGGGTAGTGCTCGAGGGAGAGGCTCCAAATTTTTTACGACTCAGAATGGATATGATTCTGTGATTGTTGTTCATAGCATCTAAAGCTTCATTTAATTGCAATCTGCTTTTGAGGTTCCGTGTAAAAGTCCAACCTATGAATTTAAGACTCGTAACATTTTAAACAATGTTGTTATCTAAGCTAAGATTAATTTGTTTGGAAGTACCAAGGAACATAGCTTTTGATTTATTAAAGTTATACATAACTTCTTTTCCTGAGCAATGTCATAAAAGGCATTTAGGGCCAGTTGGAGCTTGGACTCAACAATGAGAGAGGAGTCGCCAGCGGCGATTATACAGAAGTCGTCCGCAAATTGAAAGATATCTACATCCCAAATTGTGGGATCATGAAGTGAAGCCGAGTAAAGGTTGAACAGTATGGGACTAAGCGAACTGCCTTGAGGTAGTCCCCCAGGAGCACCCCTGGTGGCGTCATGAAGTGTGAGAACTCTATTACTGAAGAACTTGGTAATCCATTGAATATAAGAAAGGGGAACCCAAAGCCTAAAAGAGTGGAGTATAAGATAGAGAGATCAACTCTATCGTAGGCGTTATCAAGATCCTAGGCTAAGAGGGCCACAAACTTGTGCATTTTCTTCATGTGGATTATAGTTTGTTGGATGGAGCCTAAGCAAGTTGAGGCTGATCTTCCCTTCCTATAAGCAAAAGAATTGACTGGAAGAAGATTGTTAGATTCAATTAGATTACTGATATGATTTTTAATGAAAATGTTTATCAACTTCATGGGAACACATATGAGGGAGATGGGTCTGTTGTAACTTGATAAGGACAAATGGTTTTTGCCTCCTTTGAGAAGAGGAAAGATCTTGATTTTAAACCATTCTTCAGGTACACTACCGGAATTAAAGGTGTTTTTCAAAAAAGAGACCAGGGCATTCATTCCACTAGGAGATAAATTTTTAATCATCTGGAAGGTAATCCTATCTTGACCTGGAGTCCGAGACTGACCAATTAACTGAAGAGTTAGAGGTAATAGGGTTGAGGTCAGGAGTAAAAGAAGGGGTCGTGATTTTGCTGCAGAGAATTTTTTTAGTAGTTGGAAAAAAACACTCCAACATCATATGTCAAACCATGCATCCAATATGACTTCGAATTGAAATGAAAGATCCATGTGCACCAACGTAACAAATCCAAAAAAAAAAAAAAAATATAATTTTGCAAATGCCAATATCCTCACATTGTTAAATATACAATTTTTATTTGTTTTTCTATAACGTTATTCCTTACAAATAATTCAAATATTTATAAACAATTTTTTTAACTTTGATATTATTATTTAATGACTAAAAAATTCGTCAAATAATTATGTAAACATATATAAAAATGTGTAGGGGCGGGGGTAGGTAGTAGGTAAGGGCATAGATAGAGAGAGGGAAGTATAATTTCATATTATGGACATACATATAATGATGTACTGATGTGTGTGTGTTAGTTTGGACTTATATAGTATTATTTCTCTCGTATAATTATTACAATATTTATTATCATTTATTTTCCTTTTTTTTTATTAAATTTTTTAAATAATAAAATTATTATTTTGTATACAATTATTGTAAATATTATTTTTATATATATGTATAAAGGAAAATATTCACAACACAAAAATAAAGGCACTAAATTTTTTAATTCTATTTAAAATTGTATGAATGTGGTGTATTTTATTAAATTTGATTTTTTTTATTTTATTTTTAAATGTTTTTTTTGTGTTATACGTAATAAAAAATAAAATAAAAGGAAGGAAATTTGTAGCTGGGGAAAGCACACGTATTTTTTGATTTTGATTAAAGAGAGAGAGAAAAGAGTAATTTGAAAAATAAACAAAATTTATTAAAAAATGTTAAATAGATAAAATTAGAAATATGTGTGTTTTTAAGTTATTCCACTTTATGATCCTACTTTTTTCTTAGCTTTTGTTTTATGTAATCTAACATTCATGCACTACTTTCTTTTTTTTTCTTCATACATCGATTTTACATTGTTACACAAAAAGAAAACTTGTTCTGCTGTTTAAATATGCATTTCTACATATTTTTTATCACTACTATTACATATTTTTTAATATTTCCTTTGCTATATTTCATTTCAATCTACTAAAAACCACCTTCTTCTTTACTTATAATCAGAATTTTGATAATTTTTTCGTCTAAAAGCGGCCAGCCGCAATCGTTCCATCTGTAATGCCTGCTCTAACTCCAATACCTTAACTTGTATCTCCATTTCTAATGTTTTAGCTTGATGAACAGTCAATTGTGTTAAGTCTAACTCTTCGGAATCCTCCAGCTGTTGACTGCAATTTTTCGCTGTTGCAACAACAGCACCAGTTGATTGTGTTACATTTCTTGATGCAGTTGATAGCGCTTGTAAGTTTTGACTACCCCGTGGGGCTTTAACACGACTTGCTACAACCAATTGTGCTGTACAAGCGGCGATCTCTTGAGCAGCAACAACTAAGTCAAGATGATGCTTAGCTTCACCGGAAACAGCTTTGTTAGCTGCTGTTACTAAGAGATTTGCTCCTTGGGCAACACTTTTTGATGCTGATATTAGGCCTTCGGTCCATTGGTGATTTCTTTTGTAGAATTCTTTAGCGGATGCTGTTCCTGTAATAATATAAAACATATTAGTATTTGTAGAAATATTTATATATTTTATTAATACATATAAAAATTCAGAACAATATTGAACGGCATTAACATATTTTTTAGATGGATAGCAATAGACCTCATAGAACGGACGAATTTACAAAAAATAATGTCCCAACCAGAAGAAAGAAGAACACGCGGAGAGGTGTTACAGCTTGAACTACATTATGAACCAAAATTGAATAGATAATAGTGACTCCGCTATAAAGAAACACAAATACGTTTTTAAAACTTAAAACTAACGAAAAATCTGCAAGAATGGTGGTAAATTAAATTTATATTTATGCTATTAATCAATATATAGTGCCGATCGAAGATCTATCGATGTCTATAAAACACAAGGTAGTTATAAGGCGCCAAACTCAAGGTAGTTATAAGGGAGGAGATCCCGAGTCGACCGAGAGCGCGTTCCTGGATCCTAGCGGTACCAGCCGAGCCTCAGGCTCTTCTGGATATCATTCGGTTGAGTAACCCACAGCTACAGGCATCACCGGCTTTTCAAAAAAGATATCTTGCAGAGTGGAGCGGCTTCAGCTGCTCGGGCAACATAGGTACGGAAGTTTCTGAACCCAACGCACCTAGCACTGCGGTTAACACAGTTACGCAATTAGCTGAACCCAATGTGCCTGGCATTGCGGGTGACACAAGAACAGAAGTAGATGATACTCAGGTGCCTGAGGGTTCTCACCAACCTTTCTTATCCGAAGAGGATATCCAAATTTCAGGCGTTCCTTCGCCATCAAAACGGAAGACGAACTGGGCGAATTTACTCAACTCCGGTCGGAGATGATGATATTACTATCACACCGGAGAAGGATGAGGCTGACATAACGGTGATCGAGATTGATTCCGCTGCAAGGCTATATCCGTCAGTCCAGCACCTTTCGAAGGCTGATTTACATGTCGTCCTGGTACAAGATCCTTGGATCAGGACTCCAAAATACAGGTAGCTGTATTCCAGAAATGGGGAAGGTGAGCCAAGAACCTGTTTAATTGTCAATAATGACCTTTAAAACGCTTATTATAGCAATGCTGTCACTGTGGTGGAGATTTAGATAGCTCCAGCCTCTTCGATGCGATTAAGGAAGCGGCTAATTAGTACCTTGTTTGGCAATAAATAATTATGGAGCCAGTCTCATCATTGGATGTGACAAAAATGTAAGAAGTGAGTTGTTTTTTGAACTTTCACTTCAAGATAATCTCTTGCTGTGCAACAGGCGAAATGTACCTACAGAAGCAGCCTGTCCCATTAGGAAATACAGGGGTAAAACCAAACCTCCTTAGTGGAGCAGTAAGAGCTTCTCACAGTAAGGTCTGAAAGTAGAGAGTTCTTTAATAAAGCCAAACGGTCTAACTTGGATTCGGACTGGGACAACTATAAAAAAGGTGCCGATGAACCCCGCATTTGAACTTTGGATGTTGGAGGTGCTCGGAAGTACTGACTGCGAAAGATTATTCCACAGTCGAGTTCAAAATATTGTTCAGCTGCACAAAAAAAGCGATAAGCTATGGAGTAAAGCTGCTGATCGGTCACTATCCCTTTGGCCTGCACGCCGAAAGATTGTGGCAACGAGGATGAGACTGTCCCCCATCTTCTCTGTACATGCTCGGCCCTTGCGAAAAAAAATGGACCCTCCTCGACTCACCTTGCCTTGATGAATTGAGTTAGCTGCCAAACTCCGGTGTTCCTGGCCTCTGTCGCTTTATTAAAAGTTGAATAGCTTGAAATGGCCTGAAATTTCGTCCCAACCCTAGAATGGCCCAATGGCCACAATGGGCCCAATGGTGTGGCTAAGTGGGTTAGCAGCCATTAGAACTTAACCTAATGTTACAAGACATAGTATGGACCACATAGGCTGTCCATGTACCCGTTCCTGCAGAAAACGTAGATGGCGCAGATATCCCAGGCGTAAGGGAGAGTGAAATTGTGAAAGCCACGAAAAGGATTGCGGTTGGAAAAGCTCCTGGGGTTGTGATAAAATTCCTTGTATGTAGGACACTACATTGCTAGTCAGACGGCGGGGTCCTCCAAGGCTCCGTCATAGGCCCTCTCCTGTGAGGAACTACAGCTATCCCTCTCGTCAGAAGCGGCCACTATTGGCCTCGGGTTGAGATCGCTGTAGCAGGAATGCGTCTCCATGAAATCAAGATATTCGCGAACAGAACGATATGAGAGATAAAAAAAATGCCTCCATAACGCTTGTCTAATACTAGCTGAGCACAGAACGGAAGTAGTTCAAGGAAGTATTAAGCAAGCGGAAAAAGGTGGATACCATAGCAGTGAAAATAGGTCACCAGGCCATCCGCTCCCAGCCCAAACTTAGATTGACTGATCAACTTCGGGGTGCACTTGCCGGGTACAGTAAAAAAGCTTCCACTATCAGTGCAGCATTCGCCACGCCGACGCCTTCTCATCACAAGACTGGTTAGTTCGATCCTATTGTATGCGCAGCGGCATTGGGCAGAATGGGATGAAAGTAAACTCGGCGTATCGGTTAAGTGTCCTTCGGGCATGCTATATGTCTCACGAAGTAGCATGCGTAATTTGAAGCAGGAGTTATCCCCATTGATATTCTTACATTGGAGGGCAAGAGGTTGTACGACCCGGAATATTGCTGCCCAGCCAGTCCATCACAATATGGCAGAGTAGGTAGATTGAGCCTAGTAAGGCCCCATGGACTCATAGACTCATACTAAATGTGGAGAAGTGTATTATAAGGGAACAGGGGGAAGTTCAGTTTCTGAGTGGGCATGGTTATAGGGCATTCCTTCACCGTCCCAGGTTGAACAATTCATCGTTCTGCGGATAAAGAGAACGCGGAGCATGTTCTCTATAAATGCCCCAGATTTTCCAAGCACAGAATAGTGTTGGAAGCAGTCGCTAAAGTGCAGCTAACACGTAAGAACATCCTGAACCACATACCAATCACCCTCCATAGCCGGTCTCCTGCCGTAGGTATGGAAGCCTTACACAGGCACATATTCCCTCGTGCTCGATTTCTCACAACTCCCTCGTTAAACAAAATCAAGTTATTCTTGCTTGGGTTCCGGGTCATAGAGGCTTCAAAGGCAATGAAAAGGCTAATGCCCTGGCTAGATAGGCAGCTACTAATTTGGTGAAGAGCGCCCTTGTCGAACTTTGATGAAACCACGAACTTTGATGAAACTGCAAGACTTGCATCTGCAGGCTTTACCTTGAGGGGAATGAGTCTGCTCTTCATGTTCTCTATGAGTGCACGATGAAAGCGGGGAGCAGGGTCCCCTTGTTTAACTGGACACTGCTTGAAAAGTCAAGTTTAAGCGACAAGCCACTAGGCAGACTGCTGAATCTGTTCAAGCGGTCTGGACTCCAAATATGAGGTATAGGGGTGTACTAAGGGGCGAGTGAAGTGGCAACGGCACTTTTGGATCCACAATACCCGCACCAAAAAAGAAGCCGATGTGAAGAACCCATCTCTCCACGTTTGCGATAAAATTGTGGGTTCATCGACACTTAGCAGAGTCGTATCACTTTTTGGCCATTTACGTTACGAACTCGTAGTGCGCTATTTACCGCCGAACGGGTTTTGGCTCCTCTCTAACATACTTTGGGTCATAGAAGCGTATGGCTTCTTTAGCCAGAATGCATATAGGGATTTGATAGTTAAGTTTAGATCGAAGAAAACATCGAACGTAGAAAGGAAATTAGTTGTGTTATCTTAAAAGTTTTTTTTTGTAGTAGCGAAAGTCCCAGAAACCGATGACGATATTCAACAAGCGGGAGGGAATTACCTTAACGCATAATAAAATATTGTGGAAAACGTGTGCTAATAAAAATATTAGAAAATATTAACGAGAATGTGAAAAGTTCTTCATTGATAAAGGCTCTATATACCAATTAAAAATGCAGACTTCACAATGGAAAATTATCCGAGACACCTTTGAAGTGAACTCAGGAGTACGACAAGGGAGCCTACTTTCGCCATTACTATTTCTTACAGTAATAAATCACATGCTTGTTAGCGCTCTAGATAGTAGAACAGGTGGCATACAATGGGGATTGCTAGACCGCCTTACGGATCTCGACTACGCGAACCTCAAAAACGGGTGTTTTCAATGATGCAGGATGCTTTTGCACACTTGCACGAAAGCAAATGACGTTGACTGACAGCTTAAGCAACATGCAAAAGCAAACAACATGCATCATTGAACATAACTCATTATATGTCAAAATTGTCAGCTGACATACTTGAAATTAGTGCTTCCACTACTTACGTATTGCGAGAAACTGAAAACAAAATGGATAAAAGAAATTTAAAAACATTAATTGGAATTGTTGAAAACAAAATTCTAGTAGAAAGTGCGGATACGAGTAATGTCTCCCATTTCGTGCAGAGAAATATGAAAAAGAAATCATTATTGGTTAAATTAATAATGAAAAAGTGAGTAAAACAAAAATGTATGGCAGCACTGACGTGTCTTCTTCTTCAAAATTACAACTGCAAGTATTTGAAAAAGCTGGCAAAGTATGCAATCATTTGCTTTTAAGTTTTAATCATTGAACACTGTGCTTTTGCAAGTTGCTTCATTGAACAACATACAAAAGCAAATATGCCGCAAGTTTGAATCATTGAAAACGCCCAACATGTTAAACAATTTGCCAACAGAGAATAGTCCAACAGGCTTAAGAAGACTAAATCCGACTAAAACTAAAGAAATACGGATAAATGCAAACACCCTTGAACGCACAGCGCTGAATAACCGCGTTGTGGAACTAATTTCCCTTCATAAAACTCGAATCCGGCACTCTTTGGACCACATCAGCACTTGACAATAAAATCCAAAACTATCTCATAGCTTTTATTAAAGAAAAAATTCGAATAAAAAAAATACAACATACTAAAGATTTCACAACAAAAGAACCTACGGCGGCTTAGGTGACTTTGGAAGCATTTCATTTTGCGAATCAAACTTTTGAACTGAATCAAATTGTTCACTCTGCTCCGACTTCTTCTGTGACATTTTCTGCAGCTCCAGCTCGGTTTCATTCTCCTCCCGCTTTGCCGAAAACTGTGCAGCTATCTGCCCTACATCGCGATACTTGCAACGCAACTTATAATCTATTTCACCACCAGACACTTGTATACTTAATATTTCTACAATAATCTTCGTAATACATTCACATACATATGGTATAGTGTATGTTAGGGCATCTGTGAATTTTGGCAGCCAATATGGATGTGGTGCTTCTTCGAATTGTTTTATTGTTATACTATTATTATTGTAGATTAAAACAGCACCCTTATTCTTGTACGCATCCAAGTAGTTTGGCGCCGAGAATATTGTTATTAAAGATGGATATTCTGTACCTTCGAGCTTCTTGTATGTTTGATATCCATTCTGGACGACTTCATGAGCACGTATAACACTTTTTAGCTTGTTCTTCCGTAAGAATGTCGAACATGCTTTATAGCTGAATAAGAACGAACAGCCGCGCTTTTCATTAGCAACAAACGGCTTGTCTAGATAATGATTGTAATCAGGCCTTGGATCAGACCATACAAGATCGCACATTGGTCCACTAATTGGTATTTCACGCATTCGATATAATCGTTTCAGATCCTCGACCGAATGCAGTTCCGGTGATAGACCACCATGGCAGCAAAAGAAATCATCACCAACAATCGCTGCTAGTGGTAATGCATCAAAGGAGTCACAAAGTGCTTTATAAATCTTCAGCGAGTACTTAACCTCACATTCACGCTTAAATGTGAAATTCTCAGTTAACAGCCGGCATTCATGATTGCCTCTTAGCAAATGGATTTGCTTTGGAAAATTCAATTTTAACGCGTATAAATATAAAATACACTCTAAACTGAAGCAACCTCGATCAACATAATCGCCAAGGAACAAATAATGCGTTTGCGGCAGGCTGCCACCAATCTCAAATAACGATATCAAGTCGTAGAACTGTCCATGGATATCACCACATATTGTGATTGGTTGCTGCAATTCCAGCACAGTCGCCTCCTTTTTCATTATATTCTCCGTTTCACGTGCAATACGCACACCAATCCGTTCATTAATTCGTCCTTCTTTCTTGAAATGCTCCAGAAGGAGAGCGGCATCTGGTACATTGCTATCGCCATAAATTTCGAATTCGCTTAGAATGTGTTTTTCGGGCATTGGAACACTTGCGATTATTCGGACATTTGGTGGCACTGGCGCCAGGGGTGTGGTAGTACTTTTGCGCTTCTTGTACTTGTAACGCGCTGCGTTTTTAATTGAACCGAATGACATTTTGTTTTAATATAAAAAATGTTTTATGTTTGACTAAAATAAGAAAATATTAGAAAAAACGTCCTAATTGATTAGAAATTGAGAAGGATGTCAACTAGTTTTAGGGAATAGTTTGCTGAGATTACTTTGATATGGGAATGTAATAGGCTTCAATGTAAGGTAGAACTGGGCGAGCCTGTCACCTACTTGTAGTGGCCCTTAAATAACTTACTAACGACGGTAGTAGGAAGCACCCATTTCAAAACCTATCAAACCAAAATGTAAGTATATCGTATGGCGACATGACAGTGGGTAGTCTTTGCTATGTGGCTAATCGATCTCCTTTGGCCACCGGGCCAGGATGGACCTACCCTTTCCTACCATACTCTTGTATGGACTAATTATATTGCATTCATGAACTGGCTATTGGAGCACCACCTGGTGAAGTAGGTCGTCGCCGATCGTATCCGAATGAAACACAAAGATCACTGGAGGTCCGTGCCTGGATTGGCCAACGTTCTTTCTTGTGCCTTTTCCTATCGTGGCTAAGGAATTGTTAGGGCGTAGTAGAAATGTCAGGACACTTGTTGGCTTGATTGCCGGACATTCCGCCCTAAATTACTACTTGTGGAAGATAGGAAGGGCGGGGGGAGGATGAGTCTGCCCTCCACGTTCTATGTGAATGCCCCGCAATAGCAAGCAGCAGGGTTTCTTGGATCGAGGAGTCCCTGCTCGAATATTCAAGTCTAAGCGACTAGGTGGACTGCTGTTCAAGCGGTCTGTCCTACAAATATGAGGTATGAGGCTGAGGGGTGTAGTACAATAGGCCAAATGAATGGCCGCAGTACCTTTCGACCCAATACCTCACAAAGGAAATGTCAGCATCCATCTCTTACTCTTTACTGGAACAACAAGATTCGTGCTATACAAACAATAAAATCTTTAGGAGTAAAACACAACCGATTAGACAAGTTACGCATTCCTCGGACTCGGACAAATGAGGAGCTACTAAGATCTGCTGTCATGGATCCGGAATAAATCAGCCGCATCGACGACAATTATTGTATAGAGGATGAGCAGGAGAAGGTGGATTTTGTGAGGGCCTACTATCAGGGAATCTATTCGGTGAACATCAATGTTCGCGTGAATTTTGACCTTGAGAATAGGGGCTTACTGGACCATGAAAGATTAGCTAATGAAATTGAAACTTGGAAATCTGAGAATCGATCAATAATCGAATTCAGTGAAGACTGCCCAGCGAATGAAATTCCCGCGGCCCAACTAAATTCTACTTTCATTAGGAAAATCGATCTCCTGTTGCCATCTAAACAATAAGAAGTCGTCTGGGGTGGATGGTGTTCCGAACATCGTCTTAAAGCATTTGCCCCTGGTGGCTATAGACATATACATACACCACATTGTTTAACAATGCGTTAAACAATGCTCATTTCCCAGGACACTGGAAGATGGCAGTGGTGTACCCTATACCCTAGAAGGGCAAAGATAAAAGTAACCCTGCTAATCTTCGGTCAATTAGTCTTCTTCCGAATATCAGTAAGGTGTTTGAAATAGTGATTAACAGTTCATTATCCAAATGGGTTGACGAAAAAAAGTAATCCCCGATAACCAATTCGGATTCCGGGCAGGGCACGACACTATTCATGCCGTATCGAAATTGGTTTCAGACATATACTGGAACTTCATGAAAGGCAGGAGCATGCCTGATCGATTTTGAGAAGGTATTCGATGCAGTATGGATCGAAGGTCTTCTCTACAAACTGGTCAGACTCGGCATGACCGTTCCTCACCTATACACGATTTATAATATGATTTCCAACAAGAAGTTCGTCGTTAAAAGTGGCAACTTCACATCAAGTAGAATCTTCGACATTAAAAATGGTCTGCAACAGGGTGCGGTGAACTCGCCGCTCTTATTTAATATCTTTACGAGTGACCTAACAAGTTCACTCCGCTCGGCATTAGCATACGCGGATGACCTGATTGTGTACAGGACGGGACCGAAGATTGGAGTTATCCAGACGCTCTTGCAACGTGACTTCGAAACCATCGAGCGCTATAGTGATGATTGGAAGTTGAAAATCAATTTTAGCCCACAGGTCAAAGTGATCTGCTATCAAGCCTTGGTCAGACCAATTTTAACATATGGTTGCCCAGTATGGTTTAACATATTCCCTTTTTATATGGAAAAGCTTCGGGTTTTCGAAAGACAATGCTTAAGGGCGTGCTTAAGGGCGTGCTTAAGGTTGTATCGAACACCCGAATCAGGCTTCACTAAATTTCACGCCAACAATGTCCTCTATGATAAGGCATTTGTTAATAGGATCGACAACTTCATAATCAAGTTGATTCGAAGACATATTGCTAGAGGGATGGAGAGCGACAATCCTCTCATTCGGGAGCGTTCTACCCGAACGCAAGATACCACAAAACAGCTTGGGAGGGCGGCTGTATTCCTCCAGAAGCATTTGTCTATCTGAACTCAAAAAGATTGCTACAAGATAGATCGGGAGTGCCTCTCTTCTACCACATGCTTCGTAGGGCATGTGACAAGCGATTCACTTTTAGCGAAGTGGATATAAATGTTCAGGATCTCTTGAGGTTCAGTACAAGAATTTCGAAAAGAGATAAAAAAGATGCTTCCAATGCCAGCACTTGGTTCTGGTGGTTGGAGGACGAGTAATTTGTTGCGTATTCGCGCTTCAAACTCCAGATATAGTTTAGTTTGAAATTTAGATTTAATGGTAAGCTTAGGGCTTAAATAGGATCTAGTTCTAGTTTTTACCTAATAATACATTTAGATTTAAGTAAGGTTAGGGTAAGGGAGTGGTTTTCCTCAAACTTTTGTAGATGGAAGCCCGTTGCCTGGGCGGGGGCCACCCGAGAAGATTTTATCTCCGCTGCCCCCCGCCCAGATAGTGTTACGGTAAGATTAAGTAGATTAAGATAGTTTTAAGATTATTTTTATATAAAATAAATATAGTATCTAAGTTTTTTTTGAAATTTTTCTTAGAGTTTACATTATACCGATCTTCTTATTTTTTATAAAATAAAATTAAATATCAGATAAGTCTTAGCTAAAAGGCATCAGTTAAATTTAATACATAGATTAATTTAGAGGGCTTGCTGAGGGCCAGTAAGTTAGATAGTTTAGAATAGGCTAGAATAATTAACTTTAAGCATTAGCTAAATTTATATTAAGATAGATAGTAAGGAAATAAATAAAATGCTTTTTCAAAACTAAAAGTTATCGTTAATTAATTAATTGTTTAGATTATGCCGTAGTTTTAAGAATTTGTAAATATGAGGATAGCTTTCATTCCTAATCTAGAAATAGTTTTTATTAAATGGCCCTATACTAATACATATTAAGAAATATTGAAAAATCAAGAGTAAAAATCTTTGAACATATTAAAACCTTATTCTAATAAAAACAAAATCAACTCACCCTTTCCGATTGACACAATCTCCGCCTGTAATATTTTCGATTTTTGTACTAAAATTCGAATGCTTTGCATTAAATTTGTGCAAGCATCTAAAATCTTCTCATTAACCTCCAACTTTATACCAGAATTCGACTTTCTAGCAATCGATAACATTTCAACAATTTTCGCAGCTGCCTCCTCAATAGCCTTATCCATGCTAGCCAATTCCGATTCAACTAGATCACCCAATTGACCAGATTTATCAGATTTCGATGTTAAATCATGAATCATATTTGTGATTTCTGAGAGTTTTTGCTTAACAATTGTGATTTTTGGTTCGATTTGATTTAATGCTGGCAGTTGAAGCAATGATTCAAATAGATTTGTGATGTCGTTGCAGAATAGCTTTATTTCGTTGGCGATACCTGACGAAAAATACAAAATTTAATTAATATAATAATTTAAACTCCTTTTATTAAAAAAAATATACTCACGTTCTCCACACTCAATATCCGCTGATGTATTACAAATAGTCATACCCTGTATTTGTACACTAGCCAACAAATGTCCCGTCAAGACTGTCTTCCTAGCCAATCCTTCTACTAGACTATTATCCTCCTTATATTTTAGATAAACAATTTTCAATTCATTTAAAACTTCTTGCAGCTCTTCAGCCAACATCATGAAGTACGATGATGTACCAGTAGCATGCGTGAAATCATTTTCACTCATTGCGCGGACAGCTAACTTCTCGGAAGATTTAATGCAAGCCTCCAATAGTGCACGAATTGATGCATCACCGTGAATTTTACAATCTTGCAGCGATGATTCTAGAGCGGCTATCGTTTGTAGAGCATTTTTATATTTTTCATCGAGCTCGGCCTGTTGAACGAGTAAGTCATGAAAATCACACTCAATTGTTGATTTCTCCGCACATAATCGATCCAAATTCGCATTTGTTGTCTGTGTTTTTTTGGTTTATTGGGGGATTTTGATTTGAAAGGTAATATTATTAATATTTAATTTAATAAAATATTGTTCACATATAACCATTATTTTTATCGATTTAGTTGAACAAAATGGGAGATTATTTGATTTTACACAAAACTGGATACAAAATGTGTTATCGAATGAAAATGTAACTTATGGACTGAAAAACAACACAAGTAGCAAACATGTAAGTGTGATATTAGATATTTATTGTGGAATTTTAAGCTTCTACGATATAATAAATTACCGGAATGTGTAGAGCGAAATCTTACTTAGGAATAGCGTTAACGCTCAAACTATCACATGAAAAACAAAATGAAGTGGAAGAGTAGATCGAATCCGTTTTACACGATTTTGCTTCAACGTACATACCAGGAAAGTCGTCGCTTGTTCGATCAGCAAAGGACCTGTGGAGTAACAATCGGGCATTTACAAGGTTACAAATTCTTCATTCCCTCTCATAGTTTCTATCCGACTAGAGCTTGCTGTTCGATATTGTATCTATGATTGAATAATATAACCGGCAGCAATACAACGAGGCTTTATCTCTGAGTTAATCTTACACAATAAATAATGACCGGTTTAAACAATACACACGAAAAAATATCATGATCATAACAATCTGTCTCCTAGTTTGTTGCAGCGATGCTCAAACCATGGGTGAATTCAAGAATTCAACACTGCCGCAACATTAAGACGCTTTCCCTCTATTACCAAAACGTGAGGGAAATCAGATCCAAAACCAAAGATGTGTTTCTGTCGACTTCGGCCAGCGATTGCGATATAATCGCTTTTACAGAAACATGGTTGCATAGTGGAATTCTGAATGCCGAGCTTTTCGATACCTCCTTCCAAGTTTTTCGGAGGGATAGATATATTGACTCGGAGGCTCGTGGAGGTGGTGTACTACATGCCTGTAATAATCTTTTCAACTATTGCTTAATAACGCTTCCTAATTTTTCAAACTCTCTGGACATTGAGATCCTCGCTCTTAAAGTCTCCCTTGTCCATAACAACCTATTTTTAATTTGCTGTTACATCCCACCAGATATGTTCAGCACTCTTGACGATAGAGGTCAAAACCTCTACGATATTCTAATCTCTTGCACAAATCGTATCCTGGATATGATGGATCCCAAAGACGAACTCCTACTCGTAGGCGATTTTAACTTACCCAATGTTAAATGGGTAACTTGCGATAATGACGATAACTACCTTCCTGAAAACGTTAAAGTCGTCCAGATCATCCCCACCGTGGAACAACAATGAGTTGAGACGTACCAAAAACCTGAAGAATATACTCTGGAAAACCTACCTAAAAAGGAAACACTGTTTCTATGAATTTCTCAATTGCTATGACCAATTTCATGCCCTCTCCGAAGCCCTCTATAAAGAGTACCTCAGGAACATAGAAGGTAAGATGTATGGTATAGTGAGTGGCTTTTGAGTAATATACATATATTTTATATGTTTTTCGACCCTCTTTCTCTATTTTGAGGGGAAACTATCGAGCTGGTACCAAGGTTGTATCGTCGGACCTAGAATTGACACACGGCGAGCCGCGACAAGCGCCATTCGCAAGGGAACATGGTAATCCTACTACTCCGCATTCTGCATGTTACACATGGACCTCTAAAAAATGCACTGGAAATTTTCCATAAATTTTCCAAATTTTTTTTTTAAGTCACAAATAATTTCCAAAAAGTCCATAAAGCCAACTGACCAGCTACTTAAGTTGTCGAGCGTCAAAGGTCACGAAAATCAATTTTAGTGCATTTTGCAAAACTAAAGTATGAAAATTTCTGAAAAATTGAGTTCGGCCGGTGAGGTCGAGTGAGACAACTGGGTTAAATTAAATAAAGCATGGCTAAACCCTATACTAAAACATTTATCCCGGTTATGCGAACACCACAAGGTAGCAAAGTAGCCCCTCGATTATTGAGCCGCCACCGGCCAGGCTAAGGCGCCCGAGCAGAGAGGGGCGACCGGCAGAAAGGCCCGACGTGGTATGTTTAGTAAAATTTGAAAAATCACACGTGAGATTATGAGGAAGGGGGGGATTCGAGCCAAATCTCGGGAGGGGAGGGGTCGAAAAATCATCAAAATCACCTCGCGTAATTAGTGGACGACCCCTTAAACAAAAAGGGCTTTTCAGAGCATGTTTTCGTTGATATTCTTCGATCGGCACCCCAAAGAAGTCGATGTCGTTTGTGGATCACGCGATATAGTGCAGGTACAACGTCACGAACGTCATTTAAACCGAAGAACGGCTCGACCAAATTTTATGAAATTTTTTTCAGATATTTTCAACGAAATCGATATTGGTTCGGGCGAATCGTGCAGGAAATAATGACCACATACGTACGCACACACACACAAACATACCTCTTCTCAATTAAAATGCTAATGGGACCTTAAAAAATGAAAATACGGTGACGAAACAAAACATCACCAATGTGTGCAATATTCTTACTGGGTCGGATGATCCCGAAGGATATGTTCAACCACCTTCTTGTACCTGATCGATTGGTTCAGTTGCATGTAGCAATCATTGAAGATGCAGGCGGCTTTATCGAGCCGGTTGCACAGCTCCATCGAAAATCCGTCCGTCCTTGAGAGTGCCCTATTTTAACAAAGGACGTATGGATATCGTTATAACAAACATTTCAATTTACCGCGCATCTGCCCATATAGTTGGTGAACTGCGGAACGATTATTCCTGATAGTATCGAATGGGATGAACTTATCTATTCAAGAAACCTCTACCGATTTCGCAAAGGGTCAAAGATGGAAAATGGTACAAGGACTTGTAAACTAATTTAATTAATGAGGCTATCCAACGAGAGATGTCAGTATCAGCGCTAAGTAACTAAACGTCGTCAAAGTGTAATTTTACACGAAGAAGTCACTTGAGAGAAGTCAGTCCATGAGGGAGGAGTGTAACAATATAAAGGAGTGTAATATTTTGTTTAAAGATTATTTTCATTGTAATTAAAGAATTTATTTTGTTTAATAAACTTTTTTAATAACTTAACAAATCAGAAGTGGGATAAAGTATCCAAGCGGCTTATTTTTGTGGATTGAAAAGGATTGTTTTTCCGGCGTGGTTTTTTTTTAGCTCGTAGTACGCATAGCGTGGCTACACTTTATATATCTGAGCGGCGTGCTACATACATGATAAGTGCAGTAGATTTTGAATTTTCCTAAGGAATCACTTAAGCCTGGAAACAGAATCACAAGGTGAAATGGAAGAAAAAGAGAGTTCTTCTGGAACGTGCCAGAACCAGCAGCAGCAAAATATAACTCCTTCGGATGATGTAATAAGGATTATTATGGAGCAAAATAGAATGTTAATGGAACATTTTCGGACAAATAACGCACCACGGCAGTACCATGTTATGCCGGATTTTAACAAAACCATTAACAATTTTACTGGACGAGAGGGATCATGTTTCGCTAAGGAGTGGCTAAACTCGGTGGATGGAGTGGCGAATTTAAATAACTGGCCCGATAACTTCCGAATAGAGTGCGTACGAGCCAATATTAATGGCCCGGCGAAAAATTGGTTTTCCGGCTACACTTTTACCACCTGGGAAGAGTTCAAGACAGCTTTTAAGACCACTTTTATTGGCACATTAACGAGTACAGAAAGGTGGAGGAAAATGCTCGATCGAACCCAAAATAGGAATGAGGATGTGGTAGAGTATTTTTATATAAAACTAAGATTATGTAATGAATTATCTTTGCAGTTTGATGAGATTAGGAAAGAAATTATTACAGGATTATGGTCACATGATTTAAAAAGATTCCTGCTACAAAGGGATCATGTGGACGAAAACGAATTATTTCACAACATCCAAGAATATTTCCAAATAATGAAGCGTTCTTCGGATCACATTAATGAAAAGAGTGGATCCTTCATTAAAGAGAGACGATTTAAAGTGGAAAGTACTCTAAAGATAAAATGTTTCAATTGTGGAGAAAATGGACACCTTTCAAATAATTGCTCAAAATCAAGAGTGATTAAATGCTTTAATTGTGGCGAAAATGGGCACACGAAAGAAAAGTGTCTGTCAGCAGTAAAGTGTTTTAGGTGCGGTGAAAATGGGCACACGCAATTTAGATGTACCAACAAGAAGACTGAAGTTCCCTTCGGCGAAAGTGGGAAGACAATTAAACCTTCGAAAGAAAGTTTTGCCGTGGAAAATGTCACTGAACATAGGAATAAGATAGACAAGTATTTTAAAGACGCGTTCATAAACGGAAGGCAGATAAAAGGATATGTAGACCCTGGCAGCAAGTGTGTAATGATGAAAGAATCTGCAGCAAGGGAGTTCAACTTAAATACCACAAGGACAGAGAATTTACCTCATATTATAGGAATTGGAAATTGTTCATTTAAATCGCTAGGAGTCGCCGATGTAGAATTACAAGTTGACCAGGCAAAAGCCAGAGTGCAAGTGTGCATAGTACCGGATGAAATATTGCAAATCCCCATACTAATTGGGCAATCATTTACAGAGCAACCACATATTGTTATTGTCAAGAAAGGTAATGTGATTAGATTATTTGAGACACGCGAAGAAAACGATACTGAAGAATGGGTATTTTCATAAACGCAGAACTGCCGCAGTACTGCAAAATTCAGCAATTGGTAGTCTGTAGCTGAATTCTGCAGTACTGCGGCAGTTCTGCGTTTATGAAAATACCCAATGCCTTGAAGAATTTAATTTTCCTGTATTGCCAAAAGAAAAAGTAACCCTTTGGGCTAAAGGTGCTAGCGTAATACCACCTAATCACATTGGTTGTGTGGAAGGTTATACTAGAGATGGCCTCTATGCTGACATATTCATCGAAAGAAGTCATAATAGGAATAAGGCGATTATACCAAATTGTGTAGTGAATAGCACTGAGGAGAATTATCAAATACCAATAATAAATTGTAGTGACGAATATTTAAGTTTTAAGAAAGATGAAATAATCGCTAGAGGAAGTATCTGCAAGGAAGAGGAAAATAATATAACTGACGGATTTTGTCAAGATAAACTGATTGATGTTAAAATGGGACCTAATACGTCTGAGGAGGGCAGAAAAGCTTTATTAGAAGTGCTCGAGAACTATAAAGATTGTTTCGCCGAAAACTTAAACGAGCTTGGGAAGACAAATAAAATAGAGTTTGAAATCGAGGTTACGACAAATACTCCTATAACTTATAGACCTTACAGATTAAGTTTCAGAGAAAGAGAGTTTGTACGAAAGGAAATTGAAATGATGAAAAGCGCTGGAATAATAGTTGATTCAGAATCTGATTATGCGAGTCCAATTTTGCTTGTTAGGAAGAAAAACGGTGACATAAGGATTTGTATTGATTATCGAGCTCTCAACAGGATTACAAAAAAGATTAAATACCCATTACCAATTATGAGAGATCAAGTAGACAGGTTATCAAACAAAGTTTGGTTCATCACACTGGATATGAAGAGTGGATATTATCAGATCCCTGTTGCAAAGAAATCAAGACATTTAACTGCTTTTATAACACCGGATGGCCATTATGAATTTTTACGACTTCCGTTTGGTGTTAGCAATGGACCATCTGTGTTTCAGAAGTTGATTAATAAAGTGCTTGGGCCCCTTAGATTTACAATAGCCCTAGCATACTTTGATGATATTTTGATACCAGCTGAATCAGAAGAAGAGGCAGTGAATAATTTAAAAATTTTACTAGATGTGCTCCGAGAGGCAAATTTAAAATTGAATTTAAATAAGTGTAAATTCCTTTTTAATAAAATTGAGTACCTAGGATTTGAGATAGAAGATGGAATTATCAAACCCAGTCAATCGAAAGTTGAGTGCGTCGACAGTTTTCCCATTCCTAAGAGCGTTCATGAGGTGAGACAATTCCTTGGATTAGCTAGTTATTTCAGACAATTTATTAAAGACTTTGCTCTAATTGCGCGCCCTTTGACAAGATTGACCAAGAAAGATATCGCATGGCGGTTCGACGACGAGGAGAAAAAAGCTTTTTCAACACTAAAGACTAAATTGACGGAGAGACCAGTGCTGGCTATTTATTCCATTAATGCGTTAACAGAAGTTCATACAGATGCAAGTCAGGTTGGATTAGGGGGAGTTATTTTACAAAAGCAAAGTGATGGATACATGCATCCTGTTGCCTATGGTAGTAGGCAAACTAGCAAAGAAGAATCACGATATCACAGCACAGAATTGGAGACTTTAGCCGTAGTGTGGACTTTACAAAAATTTCGAGTTTATTTAATTGGAATTGAGTTTGTTGTCATTACAGATTGCAACGCTGTACGAATGTCTTTCAGCAAGAAAGACATAATACCGAGAATTGGAAGATGGTGGCTTGCACTGCAGGAGTTCACTTTCGATATACGCCACAAACCAGGACATTCAATGGGACATGTAGATAGTTTAAGTCGTAATCCCTTCGGAGAACCAGAGGATACAGCGAGTATTACCGAAATTATGTCCTTATACACTACATTAGATGAAAACGACTGGTTGACACTGTTACAAAGGAAGGATCCAAAGATTCAGAATATTTTCCATGTGTTAAAGAAAACCAAACAGCTAGATCAAGAAGATAAAAGGATTCAGGATGAATATGAAGCTTTGGAAGGACGTGTGTTTAGAAAATTGAGTGACGGGTTAAAGTTTTACATTCCGAGCAGATGTAGGTGGCAAATAGTTCACAATAATCATAACAATTTTGGTCATATTGGAATTGAAAAGACATTGCGAAGAATTCAAGAGAACTATTGGTTTCCTAAAATGAGGAATTACGTAAAAAACTATATAGGAAGTTGCAGTGAATGTTTATACCATAAAATTCCAGGAGGAAAAAAAAGTGGATATTTACATTCTATTGATAAAGTTGGAGTACCGTTTTATGTAGTTCATGCTGATCACCTGGGGCCATTTAACCGGAGTTTAAAGGGGAATACTTACATACTTGTTATCGTTGACGGATTTACGAAATTTTGTATATTAAAGGCTGTAAGGAATACAAAGTCGAGTACGACTGCCAAAGCTATGAGAGACGCAATGTACATATTCGGAAAACCCACGAAGATAATTACTGATTTAGGTACAGCATTTACAGGAGCAGTATTTGAGAAGATGTGTAAGGAACTAAGAATTATCCACGTAAGGAATGCTACAGCAACCCCAAGAGCGAATGGCCAAGTGGAGCGCCTTAATAGGTCAATAACTCCAATGCTAGCAACATTAACAAAGAGGGCCGACGGCAGAGATTGGGACCAGTACTTAGGTTCGGCACAATGGAGCTTAAATAATACATACCACAGAGGCATACAGAGTACCCCTTTTCAATTATTATTCAACTATAAGCCGAAGAGTGTTAATATAGCTTGCCCAATAGAAGATGAGTTATATTGGCCGGAAGTTAACCAACAGAGTTCAGACTGCCTTAGAGAAAAGACTATTGAAGTGATAAGAGCTGATCAGGAAAAACAGCGAAGGAGGTTTAATGCAAAACGGTGTCGCGCGAAAACTTTTATTGAAGGAGATATTGTGATGATTCGAAGAAAACCCGGAGCTACTGGCGAGTCTTTGAAATTACAACCACATTTTAAGGGGCCATACATAATTACCGAGGTTCTACCGTATGACAGGTACCGAGTGGAGGATCTGCCTGACATTCAGCGGACGCAGAAACGATATTTTGGAGTAGTAGCGAACGAAGATATTAAAATGTTCGGACTACCTGATGAGGAACTACCTGATGAGGAACTACCTGATGAGGAACTACCTGATGAGGAACTGCTTAGTGTAGAACCAACTAATGAACATCCGCCTGATGACTTTGTCAACAGCCAAACCAGTGGGAGAAGCGACACTGTGGACGGAGGCAATTTAGACGATCCAGACTGCCTTTCTGTAGTACCACAGACGAGGATACGGAGACGGCCCAGATATCTGGACCAATATGTATAATTCGAGGTCGAATTATATGTCAGGATGGTCGAATGTAAACTAATTTAATTAATGAGGCTATCCAACGAGAGATGTCAGTATCAGCGCTAAGTAACTAAACGTCGTCAAAGTGTAATTTTACACGAAGAAGTCACTTGAGAGAAGTCAGTCCATGAGGGAGGAGTGTAACAATATAAAGGAGTGTAATATTTTGTTTAAAGATTATTTTCATTGTAATTAAAGAATTTATTTTGTTTAATAAACTTTTTTAATAACTTAACAGACTAGTGTCGCAGAACGAAACTCCAAGGTTTGAAAGACGCTAACGTCTTTTTGTACAGTCAAGCTGCCATTTAGGCATAACCGCCTTCTTCAATACCCCCTCTAACCCTTATAATCCCCCCTCCACGGCACTAAGCTTACTGCTAGACATTGCACCATGACGTGACAAATGACATGACGGACTGGTAGTACAAAGGGTGACTCTTGAGCTAAGCACTGCCACATTAAAAAAGGCACTTTCATGATGGAAGTTTTCCGTCAAAATAGTTGCAAAGAGCTTTGACGTACCCCAGAACCTGATGAGGTAAAATAGGGTGTCGCTGTGCCCTTGGGTATCCAACATTTCTGACCTAAAAATTGAATTAGGGAACTGAATCTAACCTAGTAGGAATCGGTTCCAGCTTTTGGATAGTCTAAAGTGCGAAAAATGGCCTTTGCCTTAAGGGGCGTTATCACTCTAAAAAGGCAGACCTTAGACTGTTGGTGGGCTATCTGAATGACCTCTAGAGGACAGAACGCCGACTGTACATGAAAGGCAACCAAACTTCCATACACGTTCTCTGTGAATGTCCTGCTCTGATCTAGTTTGGAAGAAGAACGTTAATCAGAGCTCAGAAGATCATTTTCGGGTTTCTTCAATTAAAAACCTACACGTAAGCTTAGACTCTTTCACTTAAAAAAAATTGGAACAAAATTTTGCGATAACTGCATATAATTGCCATAGAACGCTGTTATATAGATTGTTTAGTATAAATGAATTCAAAAGTGGCACAAAAACAAATTCATAATTAAATTAGTGATCGTGTATTAAATTATGATTTATAAAATAATTTTCTACTTGTATATAAGCCGGTGAGACACAACAACACAAATGCATATGATATCGATTACATGAAGGATTATTATTAATTAATAAATTATCAAATGCACCTCTAGCAGCACTTTACACAACTGTAATAGTACCTTACCTGGAATTTTTCTTCTGTTTCCTTAATAGTTTCGTGTAAACTCTTAATCTCCCTATCCTTATCAACAATAACACTTCTCATCTCCTCCTGCAACTTACTTATCTCAGCACTTTTACTATCCACATCACGTCTTACATCCACCAAAATACACTCAATCTCCTGCTTCTTCTTATCTACTTCATCACGATCTTCAATTATTTTCTCAATTCTCTTCTCTAAATCGTTCTTCGTTCCTTCGACATTTCTCGATGATGCTTCTAAATTCTCGTATTTTACCGAAAGTATTTCATGATCCTTGCGTACTTGTTCCAAATGATCAATTTTTATACGTAATTCAGCAATTTCAGCGCATTTGTCTGCTTGCAGGACATCGTAATGCATTTTTAGTTCTTCGTAGTTTTGATGAAGTTTCTCGTATTTTTCGGTGATTTCTTTTTCATTTTTTGCTGCTACCATTGTTTTTTGTAATTCTTCTTCGGTTTTTGTTTGTTTTTGTTGGTATTCTTCAAGTTGAGCGCGAAGCATCTCCTTTTCGGTTGCTAGTTCGGAATTTTCTCTTTTAGTTGATGAGAATAGTTTTGTTGTTTCGCCATGCTAAAGAGAATTAAAAGGGAGAGAAATTGTTGAACAATAATTAGAAAATTCATTAGTTTTAAGTGAAGTAATTTAAAAAATTTAATAAAAAAAATAAAAAATAATATACAGGATTCATTTTCGGTACTTAGATGAGTATGCGTTAGCATAGGGATGGTCCTACATCCTAATTCTTTTAAGTGTTATCCATAGCTTTTCCTAAATTCTGTTTTTAAAATAGTCCTGTTCTAATAGTGGAATTTTTCGTTTTAGATATTGACTATATCATACAGTATGTTTGGAGCTAAAATAGGGTGCATTTATCGTTGAACTAAAGAACGAAGAAAGTGGAAACAGTTTGAGGTAAGAGTTACTTATTGAATACACGATCTTCCCCAGTAGTTGCAGAATCCCTCCAATCCGGCTTGTGAGTTCGACTGAGAGAGGTATAAGACCCTCTATTGTTCTCTCTTTTCTTCTTCGACTAGGATGGTGTGCTGACAAATTCATTGAAGTTTTTTTCCGTATGCTCACTGACGAATCCACAAAACATCTAATAAGCATTCGGTGGAAAACTACATGGGTGTTCCGTGCCATCTTATAAACAATTATACTACTCAAGAAACTTGCTTACGATAAGATTGCTCCTCTAGTCGACCTATGTCTTAATGAACACCAACATGGTTTCAGAAAAGGACGAACGACTACTACAAACCTTGTCGCCTTAGACCGTGTCGAACAAGTTGTAAATCTAAGAATTGTTCTAGAAAATCAATTAAATTTCAACTTGCACTACGCCAATATTGCTGCCAGAGCCAAAATCTTCTTGGCTTTATAAAGAGAAGAGCCCAAGAATTCGATAACGTTCAGGCCCATAAAACTATTTTCTGTTCGCTCACCTGCCCAATCCTGGAATGCTATATGGCTGCATTCGAAAATTCAGCCAACTGCGCAGAAATGGCAGCACATCATTTAAAAAATCAAAATGGCTGCAGCCAGGCATATATATCTTGCAGCCGTTGCTGCCAATTCTGCGCAGCCGGCTGAATTTTCGAATGCAGCCTATGAATCTACTATATATTTCAGGTAAGTAGAGATGCGTTGGAATCAGTCTTGGTTTACAATTACCTTGATTTAACCATAGACTTAAGCTGACAAAATATAAATTAATTTTGTACGTCAGTCTTGCTTTTTTTTCTTTGAGCGGTTAAATACCAAAATTTTCCACTAAAATTAATATTACAGACCAGCACGCACCACACGCTTCCCGAGAAACAAACTTAAGACTGGCGAGCTAGTTTTTCTTGTGCATCGATAGTCTATAAGTACAATAATCCAAAGGACTATTGTACATAACGAAATTTATCATGTTCACAATAAAGCACATTCAACAATACATTTGGTGCAGTTTTTTTTTTGGTTTAAATTTGCCGACGTATGCCCGTGTGAACAGCTCAGTTCTCGGCCATTTAAATCTTTTGGTCAAGTTTGGCCGTCGTGAGCCCGTATGTGCTCCCAAGCTAGAGCTGCTGTTCGACATTCTATATGAAAATTGATTGTCGGACAGTACAAAGGGGCTTCCCCTAAGACTCTAGTCTATCACATAAAAAAAAGCGGGCAGTATTCGCCCATTGTAAGGCCATATTTTATTTTTACTCGGGGTATTGTGTAATTTGTTTCACAGGTAATCTACCTAAAAGAAATGTCTAAAAGGTGAAGGGGTCATAAAAGTATCTCGCACGAGGCGCTAAAATACCTAAAGCCGGCCCTGACTACAATAAACATACTTGTCAGGAAGATGGAGGAAAACTCTTAAATCAATGGAAGTTGTTCTTTGTGCTTTTGCTGAAATTGAAGGTGCCTTTGTTAATATCGTGTACGTTGCTATAGAAAGAACTGCAACACGGTAAGGACTTGATACCTGCGCCATGGTATAAATCGGATCCTTGCTAAAGTGCATAAATGAACTGCTAACTTGGGTCATAGCTTTGTTAGCGTTAAAATCGTTAAAATCTACCGGACGTGACCCGAATACGGACAATCAGAGAGCTATAGTTCCAAGGCCGACCGTACATACCCTTTGGGCCACATCCTGGCTCGAGGTGTCCCTAAATTGCTGCATGGGCAGGTGGGAGGTCACCAGGCTGGCCCTGCCTGGTCACGGAACAGACTTAATACGGCGGATTTCGATATGACATACACGATAAAACCCGGAATCCCAAGGTAGGAACCATCGTACTGAAAGGGTGAATGGTACTGCGTTAATGTACTACTAACGATTGATTCCGGATACCAGTTTAACTCCGGTTTAACTCAACCTTCCATGCTAATGATGAGCTCATCCGGAGTCACCGGTGACGGCTCTTTCACGTCCAACTCTTGGGGTCAATATTGATCCGTATTCTGATCCCTAGATGCTGCTAGGGTGGTATTTACATATTCCAAAATCTGGGAGAAGATCTTATAAGGAAGCAAAATCCTATAAACTGATCGGCCTTGTTCCCTTCGTTTAAAACGATGAAGAAGATAGATAACAAGAATATCAGGGTGGATCTTTAAGCGAACCCACTCCAGGGGTTGCAATGTGCTTATATGATAATTAAGCAGACTAAGGCTGGTAGTTTATTGCAGCTGTGGTTCAGCCAGGGCCGGCTTTAGGCATTTTGGCGCCCCGTGCGAGATTTTTTTATGCGCCCTTAACTTTTTAACGACATTTCTTTTAGGTACAGTACCTATGTTATTATGCGCAAATTATACAATAACCCGAGTTGAAATAAAAGATGGCCTTACTTCGGGGAACACATACGGGCTCACCAAGGCCAAACTTGACTAAGAGATTTAAACGGCACGGGTATACTACGACGGCACCTTTGAACCAAAAAAGAATCTGCAACAAATGTATTGTTGAATATACTTTATGGGAACTTGATTAGCCCGTTAGTGTTTGGTATACGACCGTACCTTCCGGCAAAAAACCTTCTGATGCCCGGCACATGTACGGGGACTATGTTTCAATCAGGGTCGATGTTCGCCCGTTGTAAGGCCATCGTTTATTTTTATTCGAGAAGGAAAGTACGAGTACAGTCGTCCTCGGCCAAATTGTGGGCAATTGTGTTAGCACAGGAAATATGATAATGGTATGATCAGGGAGCATTAGACGCTAGTACGTAAAAAGCAAGTGGAAACAGTTTACAGTTTCGAGTCTACATTTCCCATCTATAGAATAATTTGTCTATAGTATAATGAACAAATGGTATTTCATTGGTGTTGAAAAATTAAAAAAAAATAACCACGTACAAGCTTGTAATGTACATACATTTGCAAACTGCAATCAATACCTTGCCTAGTCCGGTCATAAAAATTTAAAGCTCGGATAAAGTTCCGTTTATTGCAGAGCGGCAGCGCAATAGTTGGCTTTTTCAGAGTACCAGCAATGTTTTTGTGTTGGTTCATGGGTGAGCAAGATATAGAAACCTCTATATTTCTATTTTTTCTTTAAACCAAAAAGAGGAAAAGATAGAACCACATTTGGCACTCCCGGGGAAGCTCACCTGGCTTTCAAAAGCTGCTATTGCCCAGGACTGGTTTATAGGTAGAAACTGAAGACAATAGTTTTAAAAATAAAAAAGTTCTGCCAGCTGTCTTTTACATTTTTTCAAACGCAAGCTTACTGTGCATATCCGGCGTTATGTCTTGTATTGTGGAGGTTTTATCATTCAATAACTATATAAATTAACGCATTACTGGATGCGCCCCCTGGGACATGGCGCCCTAGGGCGGTCGAATGGGTTTGGCCACCCTTAAAGCCGGTACTGGGTTCAGCGAAGCAGCTCACCAAACAGCGGAACACTGTGAGGCTACAGTGAGGAGGAGATACTCCTTCATCGCGGCTTCCCTGGTCCCTGTTGGGGTATAAAACCTAAATCACCGCTTCAAGGGAGTCTGGGTGCACCACGACTGCCTATACTGATGATATTCTGCTGGTGGTGACCGGTAAGTACATCTCAACAGGGCCGGGGCAATTCGTTCCATTTATCCCCCATTATGGCTGGCCTGCTGATACTGATGCAAATGCATCTCCTTCTTAAAAGAAGACTTTTAAAGAATGAAGTTGTGATACGACTACAAGAAGGAGATAATTATGAATTGAAAACATAAGATAAAGCAGATCCTTGAGCAAGGATAACACTTGACCCTTTTAAGAATATGGTAACCAAATCAATCCTTTGTATTCATAAAGTATTTTTCTTTATTTATATGTCTACTAAACTACTGATTCATTTACCTGTCTAAGTAGTTTAACATGTTCATCTCGAATTTGTGTATACATTGCTTTTAATTTTTGGAATTTTTCTTCACTAGCTTTAGCTCTTTCCTCCACGGCAAGGGCTTTTTCTAGATAAAATAAAAAGGCAACAAATTATTACAACAATATTGTATTATTAAAAACTATATATGTGACTTACGTTCCAACGTTGGTGCCAATTGAGCCTTTAATTCTAACTCCTCCTTCTTCAGTCTCATATTAACTAGCTCCTCATTGGCTTCAGCTAATTGCGTATTCAGTCTTGATATCCTTTCCTCCTGCTCGTTCATCTGTTCCCTATGTGATATTGCCATCGATCTCAGACATTTGCCCAAACGATCAATCTCCACTTGCAATTCACGTATCAAATTATCACGTTCCTGTAGTAATTTCTCGAAATTAATTTGTGGCGGCGGTTCTGGCGTTGAATGATGATTATTGCTACGATCATCCGGAATGCTTATATCAACTAAATTTAAATCAACAATTGGTTCTGGTTCGGGCTCAACAACAACAACTGGCGCTACATAGCTGCCAAAATCCACGCTTGAATTGAAATTTGGCGCATGATCTGGCAATTTTGGTACTTGGATTAGTCCAGTGAAGTATTGTAGTGGTGATACACGATCGTAGAATGATTTTAATTCTTTGAATATTGTACGAAAACGTTCACGATGACCGGCTAGAATATCGTTTGGAAGTCGCAGATGCAGCTTAAACATTAAACGAACGGAAAAATCATAGAGGGGATTTGAGTCTTGTATAAGTGGAATACATGGCGCTAAACGGCATTGTCCGGGAGCTGACATTGATGTTGTGTGGAATGTGTTGATTGAGTGAAAAACTGAAAGCAGAATATTTTTGAATTGTTAATATTAGTATTATGTTTTATTGCTTAGAAATTAGTCAGTTTATTGAAAAGATATGGGCAATTATTTTTTAAACTATTAACAGATGCCCACGAGACTTATTTTGAATTTAACTTTAACTGAGGGGGAAACTCATATGCAGGAGTACTCTCTTTATGTAGGAAACCCCCTTTTTTTGTTGCCAGATCAAAGTAGAAGTTAGGGCATCTGGGCAATGGTCTTCTACAATTATTAGTTTTCTGGAAGACATTCCAGAAGCGGAAGTGCGCTCCATGACCTTAAAGTGCCGCACTATGGCGAAATGAACGCCGTGAACAATAACAACCTTATATATTCAGGTAGCCAAGGAGCAAACGAAAATGGAGTCTGCATTATAATACATCGGAATGTAGTTAACAGTATGATGAGTTGGAAAGCTCATTCCGATAAGATTATTACCGTACGATCCTAAAGAATAAAACACTGATCACTTGCTATGCGCCGACTGAAGTGACAAGTGATGAGAGAAATTAGTGAATTTGTATAAATAATACTGAAATTACTGAATAACAGAGAAGATGAATGAGAACACGCAAAAACATTATATCGACACAAAGCCAAAGAAGTTAAACTTGGTGCAAAAAAGATTTTATTTTAAGATTTTATTTTAATGATTATATGAAAATATCGTCAAAGAACCATTTCTAATTATCCTGAAATAGTTAATTAAATTAAGAAATTCCTATTTCGGTATAAGTTGATTTTATTTCTCTAATTAATTTTGAAAGCCGTAATATTACTGGCTACTCGATTGCCTCAATATTAAGAGCTATCGTTTGCGATCGTAAATTATTCGCGTAGGCAATCCGAAATAGGTTGATATTTCATTCAGAAATTGTAGTACTGGCTGTGTTTTCATAGTCCTGACGGCTTTTACAACAGGCATTCAGCCGTCCGTAATTACAATTAAATTAAGATTTCCTCTGTTAGATTTTATAAACGGTCCTAGATGATCAATATGGGAGCGTTGAAAACGGTATAGGTAACGGATCATCGCACATGATGGGATGTATGACAACGTAACGCCGCATTCTCGGAAACCAAAAATCTTGCTGTAAGCATTTCAAAGTTTTTTCTAATAATTGTATAATAATAGTCCGTTTTTTAGATTATACTCGTTTCGTATTTGCTTCCTTTAATGCGTATTGGTTCGCTCCTTCAAGTCGTTGAAAATTTGCCGAAGTCGTGAGTCTGTAAGTTGCATGGACATAAGCCAATTTTCTGTGCCTGCGGTGACGGTGATTTTCAGAATATTGTTAGCAACGTTATTTGCAGGTTTCGCTTCTTCGTAAGGAGCACGGCTTAAAGCGTCAGAGTGTGGGAGTTTTTCCCCAGACCGATGAACAATGATATGGTAATCTTAATGAGGGATGCTAAACGGAGACTCAAGAAGTCGAAGAGAACAGAAAGAATTGTGCGTATGAGTTAGTTTTCACCCAGGGAATTTTTGAATAAAAATTATTTCGTTAAAGTTTCGTCATGTGCGTCTTTCTTTCCCTCCTCTTTTTCCGTTTCTTTCCTATAAAACCGGTTTTTTCGTACTTCTTGAGTCTCCGTGTAGCACTCCTAAATAGCCAACGAGCGATTCTTCTATTCAGTATACTTTTAGTCTTCAACGTTACAATTGCTGAACAGTCCATTATCATTTTAAAAGATTTCCCTAGAAGATACATTCGGAATCTCTCTAACGATTCGACTATAGCTAGAGTTTCTTGTTCGTGGCTGTGATAAATTTTCTCAGCGTCTGTGCAGTCACGACTGAAATAAGAAACTTGCCCAACATTTCCGTTCACATTTTCCTTCAGTAATACCCCTGCAATACCGCTCGAACTCGCGTCTATATGGAATACGTATCTTCACTCAAAAAATTGCAAGACTAGCTCAGAGGGTTTGTTTCAATTTTAAAAACACCTCATCATTTTTATCCCTTAATAAATCAAACAATGGCCTTACAGCATATGCAAATTTACTTACAAAATTTCAAAAATAACCACTTAGTCTAACTTCGTTATCGTTTTTTGGGTGCGTTGGCATATGCGTGTTCTGTACGTCCTACCTTAAAGCAGGACGCACTTCTGTGGTTTTTGGGAATTTATGGAAATATGCCCTGGCTCGAAGCAATTGTAGCACACTGGCTGCTTGTTACTTCTTGTTTCTTGTCATATTGGTGTTCGCCTTATCAATATTTTAGTTATGTACATTATTTGTCAATAGGTCTTTTTAACTTCCCAGTATAGGAAGTTATTGTAATCGGTCCGAAAATCGAAATCGAAAATTTCGACGTATTTTCATCTTTCAAGGTCCCAGGAGCATTTTAAGCAAAAAATTGGGAGGAAGTATGTGTGTGTGTGTGCGTACGGATGTGGTCATTTTTTCCTGCACGATATCGCCCGAACCAAAAAAGATATCGACTTCGTTGAGGTGTCGTTCGAAGCGTATTAACCGAAATATGATCTGAAAAGATTTTCATAAAATTCGGTCGAGCCGTTTTTTTGTTTAAGCGGCGTAAGTGATTTTTGTACCTGCACGATATCGCCCGAACCACGAAGGATATTGATTTGCTTAAGGTGGGGTTCGAAGCGTACTAGCGACAATATAATCTGAAAAGATTTTTATAATATTCGGTGGAGCGGTTTTTTGGTTTAAATGACATAAGTGATTTTTGTACCTGCACGATATCGCGCGAACTATAAAAGATATCGACTTAGTTGACGTGCCGTTCGAAAAGTATTAACCAAAATATGATCTGAAAAGATTTTCATAAAATTCAGTCGAACCGTTTTTTTTTTTTTTTTGTTTTAAACGACGTTTATGATTTTTGTACCTGCACGATACCGCCCAAACTAAAAACTATATCGACTTCATTGAGGTGCCGAAAAAAAAATATTAACGAAGAAATGCTCTGAAAAAAATTTCATAATATTCGGTCGGGCCTTTTTTGTTTAAATAGAAAAACTTCGTCTAATTGTCAGAAAGACCTTAAATTAACAAGTTTTGCTAATATCTAATAAACTCGATGGAATGAGACCCGTTCTAAACGAAATGATCTTTTTTGGATTCTGCACAGCGATAGCCTTTGAACAAACCATCACTTGTCAAAATCCGACAACCTTTCAAAATCGTGCAAAAATTTCGTTACCCTTTACAAACAGCGCGAATTTTTCAAACCTTGGATTAGCACTTTTTGACGGGGAATTATTTTCTACGCGTGATACAGTTTCAGAAAGTTGCGGCTCATCCCGGGATTTCCAGTAGTTACCGCAAAATTTGTTCTTTTTGGTCAAGTCTGACAAGTACTTAACAGTTACAGTTTTGCTAATATCTCCGGAAAGCTTTGGAATTTCCAAATGAAGTCACTCGCTTCTCAGTTTGTCAACGGCGCTTCAGCACGCTCAATACGAATTTGATCACCCGCTTTAGTGCAGCGAACGAAATACGAAGGACATGTTTGTTTGCTAACGTTCAGGAAAAACAAATTCTCTAGAAAAATCTTGGGGATATACTACTATTATAGTTATTTGAACTAGCTTCTCTCGGGATTGCTTTGTCATCAGTTCTGATACTAGCCAATTTTCCACTAGTGCTAAACGTATAACTATTTTGTAAGAAGTCAGTTTATTCCATCTTCGTTCATCATACTGGGAAGTTAATCGTGTGGACCGAAGGGGTCAAACCCACATCCCAACTAGTTTTTTATGTGACAGACTAGAAGCTTAGGGAAAGTCCCTTTGACCTACATTCGATGTTGCGTGCGATCCGTTTCATACATTGGTCGAGTATTCTTTGACGATTATCTTTGCTTTAAAATCGTGTTGACCATTAAATCTTTGCGCCGAGACATTATTGGTTAAATATCTTTGTATGGCTATAGACATTTCATTTACGTTTGGATTTGAAATCCCTCTTACGGTCGTTGTCGTTGTGAAATTTTTAGGTAAGTTTTATGTTTCTTTTTCTCTCGCGAAAGTCACGAAAGTCGGTACCAATTTTTCGGTATCTGATACAACGATGGCTAATTTCGTTGCACAGCGTAAATCACTATTATACATTTTCTTCGTAGATTTCGAACGAGCATTCGACACAATCCATAGGGGAGCTATATGGAAAACTTTGAAAAAGAAGGCAGCACCACAAAAACTAATCCAAATGATCGTAATGCTATACGACGAAGCAGAACTAAGAATCTTTCATAATGGACATATAAAATACCCAATAACAACGACAACTGGAGTGAAACAAGGTTGCCCCCTTTCGCCATTACTCTTCATTACTGTACTTGGCGAAATAATGAAATTCAGCAGAGAATTCAGAGGAATTCGATGGGGATTGGTAGAACAGCTAGAAAAACTCGCATACGCAGATGATATTGCATTTCTAGCTCATACAAGAGAAGACATGAAGGAAAATATAAACCGCCGAGAAATATGTACATTGGAAACATGTCTTAAAATAAATGTCCAGCCAATCTCTCGAGGAGAGTGGAAGAACTGTTAGTATTTTTAGTTAGGGTACAGTTCCACATAATCGGCATGCAGGAGGGTATTGTTAGTTAGCATGAGTTACTTTTCGTCTTCTAAAGCACGAAAATATGTATGGGTCCATTAAAGAGGTAGTTGGATGTCCGCGGTTCGATCATGATAGAGAAGTTGTGCCCATTATCTTATACTAAATACAAAACAGTGCCCAAGTATATACTTACTAACAGCCTGAAGAGCTATGATATCGTCTAAATAATCAAAAATTTCAACTGCCAACTGGAAGCTAAAATAAAAATGTTTTATAAAATAAAATAAAACGGATATTCTTAAGACTTACTAAAAATTAATATCATTGCCACCAATTTGCTCCAATTCATTCACCGCCAACAATAAATTGCCTGGAAATCGCGGATTTCTATCATGAAACTCAATTTTTGTCACTAACAATTTTGTATAATTCTTAATACAAATTCCTAAATCATCCGTTGTTAAATGTCCCCACATTTTACCAACTTCCAGCAGCCATTTTTTATGTCTAATTGAATGTTGCAGGCATAATGGATGTCCTTCTCGCAGGACCTTATGTAGTAAATGGCAAAATTTCCATGCTGCAAAACGATTATCCATAACTGGTTGACGTGCTGCTACCGCCCAAAATGATTGGCCACCGCGGCAACGATGGGTACCAATAATAGCTGCGCGGGCATGCTTTACTTTTAATGGGGCTTCGGTTGGATTTAGGGCTTTGTTAATGCTGATTGTCTAAAAAAACAAGTTTATTTATAATTAATTTGTTTTATTAAAATGTTTTTAAATAAAATTTAAAACTAAAAAAAATATTAATAGACCAGATCTTACCAGCTGATAGTATTCCTTGTCGGTTAATGCCATTATTAGTATGTATTATATTAATTTTGATTATTAATTTGGAAGTTAATTTTTGTCTGATGATGAATTTTGGTTTTAGTAATAAAATGCAAGACTCTTGTTTTTTTTATATAGTTAAAAACTAACACAAAAACAATTTTGATTTATTTTATAATGGAAGAAATTGTTTTTTAGCAATTTTCAATTTTACAACTACATTGGTGAACGATATTTGTATTTTTTTTGTATTTCATGCAATCTGAAATTGAAAAACAATTTGTTTTAGTATGATTTAAAATAAATGATATTATTTATACTTTATTATTAAAATTAATTATATAAAATTCACAATTTCCGTTCTTCGGAAAGGAAATTGCTAGCTTAACAAACACCTGAATATGACTAAAAAAAATTTATCTAATTTTTACTAAAATTGATAAGAATGTATTTTTTTTGTGAATACAACTGATAAATAATGAGAATTGAAGGCTTATCTGTTTGGTGGGGGGAATTGATTGTATTTTTGAGGTTTAATGCAATGATGAAAAGGTGGTTTATGTGTTAAAGGGGTTATTACTGATGGAATGTTGTTTTTTTATATGAGTTTTTGCATGTATCTATAAGATAGTAATCGGTGAAAATGATTTGTTGTTTTTTTTAAGTGGAAATGTGATTACCTACTTCAAGATTTTAATTCTTATTAACAAAAAAAAATCTTTTCTTTATATCCTCTAAGGATCTTAACAAATGCACTTTGGCCAAATTAACCTGGCCCTCTTACGATCTCAGGCGGACCACCTCACTACTGAGCTTCGGTAGACAAGACCTCTCAGTTATAGTGGGAGTGCTGACCGGAAACTGTCTGATAGGGACGCATGCGACCCGCTTAGGTCTTGAGATCTACGATGTCTGCAGAAGTTGTAAGAATCTGGACGAGGCAGAAATTGTACTACATCTCCTGTGTCACTGCCCGGCTCTAAGCAGAATGAGGTTAACCACATTTGGCGACCCCTTCTTAAGCACCCTTGCGGAAATCTCTAAGATTGGGATCCCGCAACTTAGAAGATTCATTACTTTCTCGAGATGGTTTTAGCGCAGAAACGACATTTTAACATCAGGTTTAAAGTGGGATCACTATGGCATCACAATGGGCCTATCCTTCTGGTCTAAGTCAGGGCCGGATTGACCTATGGCCCATACCATATGGTTGAGTGTCCAGGATTTTTTTTGTGAAGAAACTCAAAGTTTCGTAATAATTGTGACTGCGCTGATGAAGATCGGCTCGAATTTGGCCTTTCCTCTTCCCGGCCTTGGGCTTGCCAGCGGCCGATCGCCCTCGCCGCATGAGAGAAGTATTTCTCAGAGCTGGCCTTAAATCGAACGAAAAAGTAGAGGAGAAATTAGCACGGTGCGCGCCGAGCGCCTATTGCACGGGTCGGTCCGGCGAAATTAGCATAGACTCGAGAAAGTACTGCACAGACCGGGATATATACGCACGGCCTTCCTGGAAATATTACTACTCCTCTCAAAATATGATAATGTTATATAATATGTTATCCAGACGCCGCCGTGCAGATTTCTATACTGCTCGCAGACGATTGCGACGTCGATTTTCTCCTCAAATACTGTTTGTGCGAGCAGGTCTTGTGGCGCTTGTCAGTGGTTCAGGTTTACCTGAAGGAGCCATATCTTCGTCTCATTTTGAGTGCCTCCCTGTACACTGGGCACCTGCTTCTCCTCGTATAGTGAACATGGTGTTCGCCTTTGCCCTTGTCTTTTTTACGTAGGAGGCATTTAGGACTCTTATTGCAGTCATTTACATTATGATCCTCTTCCCGCATCTCCAGCAAAGCTCCTTCATGTCCTGAGCGCTGGTGCATTTCTTAGCGGTATGCCCTACCCCAAACTATTTAAAGCATCCACTTGGTGGTATTGTCTCCAGTATGCGGCAAACAACCCAGCCGATGCAGAACTTTCCCACCGCGAGTGCCTTTTTATCGCTAGCGATTCGAAAGCTTATTGTGGGTTCCGTCAATTACAGCAACCCCGCAATCGCAGACCTCCAGCTTGGTGGTAATCTCGTCCAGATCAGGGATGTTATGGAGCTCCGTAACCGTAACCGAAACTATCGGATATCCGAAATAAAAATATGTCCGAAACCGTAACCGAAACCGATATAAAAGTTTCGAATAATTTCGGATAAGGACGGAGTCTAAATGAGACACGTTATGACATGTTTTACACCGGCCGAGCCGACATACCAGCGCCAGTGATTTTTGGACCAAACGTTAACCTAGAAATAAAGTTAAATCATTACCTATTTGTATTTACCTTTTTCAATTCCTTAAAAATATCCGAATATTACGAATATCCGTAACTGAAACTATCCGAAACTATCGGATAATCCGAAATAATTTCATATCCGAAACCGGAATAATATTGGCCATTTATCCGTATCCATATCCAGATCCGAAATTACATATCCATAACATCCCTAGTCCAGATCCAAGCACTCGATTAACACGTGGTTAGTACCTGCCCTAATCTCTGCCGCCTCACCGATTGACGCCTTGATCTTTTGCTTCAAATCCTCCGTCTTTCCCCGCCAGCTGCCGATTCCATTAGAAGGTCGCCGTTTTAGGTTTTTCTAATATGAGTGACCCTATTTTCCAATTCCGTAAGGGAGGCATCCGTCTACTAGTTTCCAGCCGTATGCCGGCTACCGCGGCCTCCTCCGTCATTGGGGCATATATATCCCTACCCCGACTTTGTTGTCTTCATTTGTACTCATCATTTAGTTTTTTTGGGTGTTCTTTTAAGTCTAACCACTCAAAGAAAGACTGAAGGGGTAGGAATGGGGATGGGCAGTAAGGACTAGATTAAGGATGGGAAGGCAGGGTTAGGAAGACGATTGTCTGCTACCTTGTAGAGCGCATTGCCATTGCTCATATATGTATAGGTATATATATTAGGGTGGAGCGATAATATATGGAGAATTTTTTTTAATTGGCTTTTGTAATGGAATAGCAATAAAAAGTTGCCTTTGTATGAGTAAATGAAACTGGCAAAATATTATTTTATTGTGATGACGTTTAGAGGTGCCCCAATGCAATTCAATTGCAAAAAAAAAATTGTGTGAATATACTGCTATTAGACTATCTGATACATCCATAAATTTTGAAAAATCGTTGAAATAGTAATTTTGCATTGTTTAGAATTTGTTTTAGGGTCAAATATGAAAGTTATAAACATATAGTGCCCAATTTATACTTAAAATATGAGGTTTTCTTAAAATTTGTAAAAATGGTAAAAATATCTTGTTTATAGTTTACATGATAATTTTTGTTCTAAAACTTGCGTGATAGTTTTGTTTGTGTTTAAAATGAGGCAAAATTAAGAATTGTAATGTTTATTTTGACTACAACATAAATAAAAAAAGCCAACCTTCGAGGTGGGCAAAAGGCTGATTTTGTAATTTTTTTTAAATCTTTATACCATCTGGGGCACCTCTTAACATGCAATGAGGTGAATAATATTTTTTGTCTTCATTTGTAAGCTAAAATGACAACTTTCTGCAGGTATGCCCTAGCCGTTGTAAAAAAACAATTTTTTCACTCCACCCTATGTATATAAAATGTTGGCCGGTCACTACCGAAATGCTCGGGCCGCTAAGGGGGGCCAATCCGTCCCTGGCCTAAGTGTATGAGCTTAAACCAACAGCTCAGCCATATCTAACCTAACCTAACCTATCCTCTAAATATAATTAACATTATTATAAACATATTTCTTAAAATTAGAATGTTTTCTTTTAAGGACAAAGTATAGCCACTGCATCTCCCTTAGTACGCACAATATTCAGAGCTTCCTTCGCAAATGTCAGGGGCGGATCCAGAAACAACTCTGAATGAACTCTGATGAAATTTTACTCAAAATCTGGAGATTATGTTATCTGAAATAGTATTGAGTATACAGATAAAAATAATTCCCCGAGTAAAAATAAAAGATGGCCTTACAACGGGCGAACACCGGTCGTGTTTGAAACTTAGTGCCAGGACATGTTTCGGGCTTCAGAAGGATGTTTGTTGGTCTGTACGGCCGTATATTTATTGAAAAATAAAAACATCATGGAATCGGGTGCTCATGTCTTAGTATTCAAATATTACAACTATTTTATCAAGGCACTGCAATTGAAGGTTTTATTTTTTTCGATGGTTTTTTTTTTTCTTGAACCGCTTAAAACAACAAAATTTATCATCAACTTATAAATCATCACCAAAAACCAAGTCGACGACAGGCGAACCTGGTTTTCTTATGCATCGATAACCTTTAAGTATGATAATCGAAAGGCCGATGGTATATAACGAAAAATATCAAGTTCCCACAAACCACACTCAATATATTGGTGCAGGGTCTTTTTTTGGCTCAACTTTACCGTCGTATGCCCGTGTGTACAGCTTAGTACACGGCTATTTAATAATTTTGGTCAAGTTTGGCCGTCGTGAGCCCGTATGTGCTCCCGTTAAAAACAGTTAAACAGAACAGCTATCTACAGCTACCGCGTTTATCGTGCCCTAGAGCACTCCTTGGCGGCCAATTTACCTTGAAGTACTATTAGGTGGCCTTGTAGCATGAAGTTATGTAAGCTTTGTTGGAAAGGTCAGAATCGGTACCGGCTCAATTACAGGTGAATTCTCATTGGTTATTGCTTATTGCTAATTATTTACTACTTGTTTTTCTTTTCTGAGGTATTCTTTTATTTTTTAGAACGCCTATGCACCGACGCCGCTTTCAGGTATGGAGTTGCCCGTAAATGTGAGACCTGGAGATATGATATGTGAGTGCCAATAGATGTAGAGATCTGGAAAGAGATCCAGCAGCAATAACATCCTTTAAGGCCAGCGTTTACAGGTATCTACAACATACTACTATATGTCGAAAATTAAATCACTGTATTTTTAGGCCGTAATATATCTTCTCTTCCTTCAAGAGATTTCGAAGAATATTTTCGAAGAAATATCATGAGGTATGAACGTTACCTATCTAATGTTTAATTCCTTTCTATAATATTCGTGTAACTAGAAGGCCCTTCTATCATTCGCAGTTTGTTGCTTTGTCCATACCTCTTCTCCACCCATCGGCTCGCATCTCGTAGCCTCAGATCCTTGCCTGATATATAGATTAAATGACAGCAGATCAAGAATGATATTCATTATCTCCGTGGTGGTTGATCCACACCCCATAACTGCACGACATAGCACTCTTAGGACTTGGCCTAGACTGAATTTATTATATTCTTTTGCAAGAACGGAACACGGTAGCTGTATGTCTGCATCGGTCTAATCCCTGCGATACCCATGTGCGGCTTCAAGTCTCATCTCTTGTTGAATGTCTGCTTGCTGGCATGTAAAGCTATACAGGCCAACTCTGTTATTGTTTAAGCTGATGTGGATGATACTAATTTTTAACATGAAGAGAATGCACTGACCACAATCATGCGGACGTGTTTTAGGCATTCAGAGTGATTTTTGAGTGCTGACAAATTCGGGCATTCCAAAAATGGAATGGTAAGTTCGGAAAGCATTGTTTTGAGTCTAAAAAGGGTAACCAGTAATTTATTCTGCATACCTTACATGGTAATCTATGTATTCACCTAATACTTTTCACTTCTGAAATAAGTCCTCGTATGTAATGACTGTAAGTACTTACCGCCCTAGGACATCCCTGTATAAAAGTAACCTATTATTTTATCAACAAAGGTAATGGGTCCATCTCCAGCCATTACATTTCCCTCTGGGTAATTTTCTTACATTTATTATTATAAGGAATGAGGGTGCAACCCATATGGTGAACACTGCGGCCAAGTTAGGCCTATTGTGTACGTACCCCACTAGCGGAACAGACTATCAGTCTTCCGAAGGAAGGCAAGAAGGTCTTTAATTTATGAAGACCGGACTTGGGCAGGGCTCAAGAACTCTCTGATAAACGTTCTTCTTCTAAGCCAGATCAGAGCAGGACATTCACAAAAGATATGTATGCAAGTCTCGTCGCCTTCCAAGCACAGTCGGCATTCTGTCTCTTAAGACAGTCCTAGGTTGTGGAGGTGGTACCGCAGTCCTACAAGGCCAGTGAGATAACCCACCAGCAGCCTTAGGTCCGCTCTGTTTAAAGTGATAGTGCCCCTTAAGGCAAAGGGTCTTGTAAGATCTTTAGTTTGTCTAAGACCTGGGACTGACTCCCAATAGGCTAGGTTTATTCCCTTAACCCACTCTTCTATCAAGGATTTGGGGGTGGACCAAGAGATTCCACAGAAAGGTTCTGGGCCCTGGAGCAACGTCTCAGACCCCTCCCTCACGAGGCTGTCTGCAGCCTCCTTTCCCTCGATACCCCAGTGTCCGGGGACCCAGCAGAGCGAGACCTCATTTCTTCTGGGCAGGCTCTGGAGTACGTCAAAACACCCTGCTACTATTTTGGAAGAAAACTTCCACGTTGAGAGTGCCTTGATGGCAGCTTGGCTGTCAGAAAAGATTGTAATGTTGGCGCCTTTCAGACCTTTCTCAAGGTTGAGCCTAGCCCAGGTCGCAATGGCATTTATTTTAGTCTGGAAAACAGAGGGCCACTTACCCATTGCAATTGAGACCTTGGAGCTGGGTCCTGCGACACCAGCCCCTGTGCCATGTTCCATCTTTGACCCTTCAGTAAACCAGTGGAAATGTTTTGGATCCCCAAGGAGAATAAGTTCCTCTCTATCCGGGATAATCGCTCTGAATTTCCTTTGGAACCGCAATTGACTAACCATATGGTCTAATACACGGCAAATGGAAATGTTTGGGATATTTTTAAGGATATCCATGTGTCCTTTCATCGTATAGGGCCAGTTGGATGAAATCTGAAGTCTCAAGGCACTTATGGCGGCGGATTTCCATATGAAGAGATGCAAAGGGGTCAATCCAATGATTGCCTCCATTGCAGCTGTGGGACAGGTCCGCATAGCTCCGGTAATGGAGAAATGGAGAGGCAAGCAAGCCGTTGCAGTTTGCTGCACTTGAGGATCGACGTAACCTGTTTAGTCTTGGGCCACCAAACTATAGCAGCATAAGTGACAACAGATTTAACGATCGTATTGTACATCCAGTACATCATTGGTGGTGTAAGACCCCATGTCTTACCCAGAAGCCTTTTGCAGGCCCATATGGCCCTTGTGGATTTGCTGATGACGTAGTCAAGTTGATCGTTCCGGTTCAGTCTCTTGTCTAAATTTACTCCCAAATATTTGACCGAGTCTGAGTACTCAACTGTGATACCCTGGATACAGATAGGACCTAGGTCCACTAATTTTCTTATATTACTACTACATATTTTACTAAGTAAGTAGTATGCTAATATTAAAGTTGATTACTTAGCTTGGTATTCTTCCACATACAAAATTCCAAATTGTTTCATTTTACGATCCCATAATTTAATCCGTTAATTATTTAGACTTAATTACCAATTATCCAATTATCATAATTTTGTATAAGGTGCATTCTACCAGAAACAATTTTCTTTTAAAAGTGAAACTAAATCAAAACTTTATATAATAAAAAAAAAGTCAGAAAGCCAAGAAACGAACGCACTGATTTGAAACACTAACTTTTCACTAGCTTTGCGGAACATCTTAATTGCCAATTATTACTTGTAGAGTACGTGTATACTTTTACTCAATTATTATTTATTTGTATTACTTTTACCATTTAACGTCTTTCTTTTTATTGCTTTATATATTATTCATTACCGTGAGTAATGAAACACCCTCGGATGAAGAATAAACAAACAAAAAGTGCACGCTGTTTATTGTTTATGGGACATTATACGATGAGGGCCACACACACAACCCGTGCGTAACCTTTAAAACACACTCTTTTTACATCATCATCAGTGGTGAACTTGAAAACTTATATTCATACATACCGGTTTATAATGACACACCGGAAGTGCACTACCCTCATGGTATACAATAACCAAGCCAGCATATGTCACGTTCGTACACATAATCCTCAAGGGAAGCACATATTTTTCGCAGCATTCATCCTATCTTTAGTATCATCATCCTCCTCCTCCTCTATACTCGCGCACCAGAGCATCATCATGGCAATTATTTTCATCTAAGATAAAATGCATGCTGAGATCAGATCAAGACGTTGGAGGAAGGCCCACGCATCTTGTTTCTAGTCTTCATACGTCGTCTACCGTTGGATTCGTTTCCAAAATTAGACTTCTCATCGCTCTCTCTCTGTGTATCTCCACATAGAATAAATTAAGCCAAGATCACAAAATATATATTCTTTATGCATAGTACTTCGCCGTGCTAGATATATCTAGATATATGGTGGAGGGAAGAAGTACACCAAACGTCTTAAGGAGGATGTTACCATTCCGTCTGCCTTCGGGAAAATCTTTTATTTATTTATGCTCGTTGCTGATTATTTAACTCCTCTCTAACTTTTTCTCCTCTTTTTGGAGCATTTCTTTTCTTTATTTGGTTTCGTGTGATTTATTTTTGTTCATTCATTCATTTTCTTTTTGTTTTTTTCCTCCTCACCGTTTTAGGAATTCATCAGCAAACTTTTTCGGATTTATTTAATATTTATAATAAATTTAAAAAGAAAAGAAGCAAAAAATGCAAATTTATCTTTGTTTAGTCGAATTTGATGAGTAATTTGCATCCTGTGTTTATATATGAATGGAAGCTTGCTGAATTGAATCTGATACAAACATCCCGTGTTTAAGAAACTTTAGAATCTTGTGGATCATAATTAATTCGAGGAATAATAGATAGTATATTGTTCGTAAAATTCAACTGGTTTTCTTAAAAGAGTTATTTAAATCAAATTATCGACAATGCTCCATTATATTATCGAATAATGTTTCATCAGTTTTCGTTTAGAGTCATGATGACAGCGATGACGCATGGCTCTGATTGAAAAACTGTATCAAGGAGTTTTCATCGCCTTTTTATTTGAAGAAAGCTTTTAACTCCATTGATGAATGGTTCTGCAGAGATCGGATCATGTAATAAGGCAGTAGTCGGCAAATTGCGTCTCGCGAGCCTCATGTGGCTCTTTGACCCGCTAAGCGTGGCTCTTCCACAAAATACCATGTGGGAATGGCTCAGGCACTGAAGTCGGGTTTCAGCCGAATTACCCTGCTCTCCTCGCCTTGGATTTGAAAGTTAATAGAAGGTGACATTGAATTGGATCCGTCTGTGTACACGACAACGTTATGGTCCTTGTCAGGTTGGAAATCTTCTCATTTTTCTCTGGTAGTGATCTGGATATTAAGGTCACCGCCGAAATTTAGTTTTGCGACCATCTAGTCGGTAGGTAGGTTCCTGTGAAGTAAATTACTGTGCCCTTAGCTCTACTTGATCCAGCAACCCGTTTCACGCAGCCGGAAGGTGATTCAGGCAGTCTTCTGCCATTTATATACTACATTGCCAACCGCTGCATCTGAGCTTGCAGATGCTAACCTTCTCAACCTCGATGACTGTTAGTTCATTCAAGCGCTCACTGAGCTCTTCAGTCGGCCTCCTTGTTAGGTGAACCCGGTTTGAATATCTTTATCCACGCCTCTTACAATTAGTCCACAATGGAATTTTTAATCAACTTTTTTCGAGCCCCTCTAGGCACTCATCGTTGATTAGCAGTACCAGGATTCTACTATTTCGCTGGGGTTCCTCGGCCTTGTGCACTTTCCAGTTGTCTATAGAGATGTCCCTGTTGTGGCGCCGAAGTTACTCGAGCAATTTGCTCAATCACGAACTACATGACCATCTCTGAAATTTTGGCTCCGATGTCGGCCCAGAGAATGTCCGGGAGTCTGACGGTACTATAAATGGCATCGGTTAGTGCCACTAGAAGGTGGTCTTTCACTACTTCGCCCATTGGCCTGTTACCCGTTGAGCCTGATTGTTGGGCTCCTGAAGTAGAAGCTTCTCCAACTGTGGTTGGACTTGAGAGCGTTTTCCCTTTTGGTCTTTATTTGTAGGCACTGGTATATCTTCCCGGACATCTCCCTTTTAGTGCGAGAGGCTACCGCTCCTGCTCTCCTTGCGTTCTGGAGCGCTTTCCACTCAACGCCTGCTTGAAATTTTACTTTGTTGGTTTTGTCATTCTCCGAGATGGTACTGGCGGCGGCCTCATTCACTGCAATTCTCTCTTCTCTCCTTACCTTCTCTTGCGGATGGACCCTAATCTCTGTTTGTCAGATGTGCCATTGTCCCACTTGGAGCAAGCTGAGACTCCCCCAAGGGGGTGGGCAAGGTTCGTACTCCTTGGTCCCAGTCCTTGTACGTTTCTGTGTCGGTAGCCTGTGCATCTGTTCGTTTTGGTTTCTTTGCATTTTATTTTTGTTCCTGTTGTTCTCACGAGTAAAGCCAAAAATGAAGTCCGCCTTCGAAGAGCCGCATACCACAAGACACTTGTACGCATCGACCTTTCCCGGGCGTCAGCGAAAGACCGTTTGCGACCAGTCTATTTATACGCACTGACTGCCCATTCCACCTTCGTCACGGTACCTTTACACCTTGGTTTATAAGTCGCGACTAGACTACGAATACTGGTTGCTAACCGCACCGCTTTGGCTGCTTGTGGTAATGTCTGAGAAAGGTATGTTGAGATTGTTTGGGCATATACAGAGGATGAACGAACGGAGATATACAAAACAAGTATACAAAACGAGTACGAATGAGACAGTCAGAAGGGGTCGACGGTCGACCTCAGTGAACATACCTCAATTAGATTGAGGACGTTTTTAGCAAAGGCCAGCTTAGGAGCACCTTAATTAAGTTAATAACAAAGCACCTAACTATGTATATAGTTAATTTTAAAAAAATTTGCCTCTCAAAATAAATTTCAATCATTGTGCTGTTGGTATTTGGCTCTGTTGACTAATGAGTTTGTCGACCACTGTAATAAGGGCATCGTCAAACTCTTACCTGTCTCTAAACTATTTGAATCTTACACTTTTATGTTAATCATGTTTTTCTGATGATAGATTTATTAGTGGTAAATCTGTCGCAACAAACTAGGTTTTATTTGAAAATCATATGAAGATTTTCGGCCACGTACGCTCTGAGTCGAGTCGAACTGTGCCCTACTTCAGGGAGAACTTAATGAATTTCTTAAATGGTCTAAGAAGGCGAATCCAGAACAATAGCACTAAGCCGCTTTTATGCGTTCGGTGGGAACCTCATGAAAAACCAATAAATTGGCAGAAGGAATATGTAGCGTTAATGTCGGAGTATATACAGCTTAACCACATGGAACTGGTTACCAGTAGCAGTCTTCTCTAACCAAATTATTTCCTTCCACCAGATCTAGCATCTCTACAAAGCTACGAGTAGTGTTTAATGCGTCAGCCAAGACAGCATCTAATAAGTCGTTGAATGCTATACTTTATACTGGGGCCGACAGTACAAGATGAACTCTCAATTCTCCTACATTTTCGACTCCGACGGTTTGTATCTACAGCCAACATACAGAAAATGTACCGGAAAATAGAAGTGCGCAAGGAAGATCAACAATTCCAACTTATTTTTTGGAGGAAGGATCCAAATGAAATGCTATCGACTTCGAATAATTACCTATCGCACCACTTCTGCGCCATATTTGTATGTCTTCAGAAGTTCGCAGACGATCGAAAGGAACCATATCCATATGGAGCTTTTTTCTTCTTCTCCTTTGATCCGTTAGCGGGACGTCCCCACAAAGGATACGCTGTTGTCGGTGCCGCTGGGTCTCGAACTCCATTCAAGATTCGTTTACATTATTGACGATTTCTGGCGACGACTCGAACCTCGATAACTGTTAATCGTTGATGCTTTAAGTCGCCCTGATATTCTTTAGCCAAGGTTTCTTCCGTGCCGATCGCTTAATTCTCCAGTATGCCGGACGGTCTCACCAGAGAAATTTAGGTGGCAAGCGGGTTATCATCCATTCAGCCACCGCAGTCGAAGTTTTTGTATTTCTTATTCGATTAATGTCTGTTGATCGCATCTTTGTCCAACTGGTTCGTTTCGAAGGCGATCGCGGAGTGAAACACCGAGAATCTGCCACAAACATCGCATTGGCAAGACCTCGAGCGTGTAGACGTCCGGCTTGGAGGACAAATCCTCCAACATGATTTCTATGTACATAACGTAATGACTGGACCAATCAGCATAGCCGACTTTTGCAGAGTCAAAAGGAACTTAACCAGCCTCTCATGGAAGGCGGTTTTACACTAAGGAAGTGGTGCTCTAATCATGCCAAACTCAGCTCGAACACATAATGCCGAAAGATCAAGAGATACAGCTTGACTTCACCAGCATTCAGGAGGATCACGTAAAAACCTTAGGATTGATTTGGAGTTTCGACGAGTTTTGTATATCAGTATCCAAAAATGACGCCAACCGCGTGACAAAACGGACCGTTGCATCAGACATATAGTATGTATACAGGTTGAACTCGAGTTCAACTACAGTTACTCGAGAAAGTACTGCACATATAGATTCACGGCCTTCCTGGAAATATTACTACTACTCCTCTCAAAATAAAATAAAGCTTGGTGGTAATCTCGTTCAGATCCCTGCATTCGATTAACACGCGGTTAGTACCTGCCCTAACCTCTCCCGCCTCACCGATTGGCGACTTGATCTTCTGTTTCAGATCCTCCGTCTTTCCCTCGCCAGCTGCCAATTCCATTAGAAGGTCGAGAGTGTTCTCTCTCTTTTCTTAGGGTTTCCTTTCGTTATTTCCCCCTCAATTCCTCTTAGGGGCGCTAAGTGAAGGTTGCACCTCCTCGTTGTTATACCGTTAGCGTTTACGGGATTCCACAGTTTTCGCTGCACTGTGCGGGCTTTTAGCTTCTCCAACCTTCCTTTTTGCGACGCTTCTTACTTTAGTTACTTACTGGAGTTGTTTGGGTCGCCATCTACAGTCGTTCCTTAACCATCCTCATGGCCTCCTCTTTTGCCTACAAAAAGTCGGCTCTGAAGTCGTGGCTGTGGATCACATTGGATCCTACATCGCTACATCGCAGTAGCGCCGCCGCTATTATCCCTCTTTCCTTCTTCTTCTGTTCTTACCAGACTTATCTTAAAGAGCTCGTACCTCTTCCTTGGTACGGTCCACCGCGGGTTTTGTGGGTGGTGACCTCACCAAATATTAGCATCATTTCCTTTTCCTTTGGCGCGATGAGTTTGCGACTGCGGCTGATCCCTAGCACTTGTTGCCAGTTTCCAGCCGTACCCCGGGGACCGCGGCCCCCTCCGACATATAGGCTTATATCCCAAACCCCCCCACCTGTTTTTTCTTTATTTGTAGTCATCATTTAGTTTTGTGGGTGTTCTTTCAAATCTATCTCAAAGAAAGACTGAAGTCGTAGGAATGGGGATGGGCAGTAAGGATAAGGACTATATTAAGGATAAGATGGCAGGGTTAGGAAGACGACTGTCTGCCACCTTGTAAAACACATTGCCGGAGTGAACCTGGTATGTTACGCATACTAGGAGGTCGTCGTCGCTCCCCAGTGGGAAAAATTGGGAGCGATGCACAAGGGAGTGTATTTGGAGCACTCTCAAGGGAGCTTTCTTGGAGTTTTCATAAATTTTATATAAAAAAAGAAAACGGGCAATTATCTTCATGTCCATAAAATGCGACGTTAGCATACTCAATAGCCCGGCTCTCATTCGATACGGAGGACAAGCAGCTTTTAGAAGTGGTTAGAATTTAGTTGGGGGACTGCTTTGGTAAAGCCACTCTCGGGCTTGGAAAGAAAAAGGCAATTGCAAAAGATAAACAAAATAAAAGCTTTTCGATACCGGATCACATAACCACAGGCGCCCATGAATATTTCTTTTTTAAAAAGCTTTTTATAATGCTCCAACAACGCCTTTCTGGGAGCATAAAAACTTATGCTCCCTCGCAATGACATGCAATGTTAAAAAGAATATAGAACGGGTATGGCAACGGGAGCACTCTCTGCTCCTTTTGGAGCGCTCCAAGATGGCTCTTGGAGAACTCCTTTTTCCCACTGGGTCCTTCTTGATCATATATATAAATATATAAAATTTTGGCCGGTCACTACCGAACTGCTCGGGCCGCTAAGGAGGGCCAATCCGTCCCTGCATATAATATCCCCAAATAACTAAGATAATTCATTGGTATTAACAGGCATAAAAATCGATCCGGCAAGAGAAGCAGATGGACTATTTTCAAGCGATATAAAAGCAACTATTCATCGTGGGATGGTATCAAGTCCCAGTTCTTCTTTTTACTACCATAAATGCACCATTATTCTCCAAATTCCCATACAAATAAAAAACCCGTTTCCCAAATAAAATTTCTTAAATCTTCTAAAACAATAAAATAGAAACTCCACTAATTTAAAGAGACAAAAGCCTCTATTTATTACTATTACCAAAGGAAAGTTAGATTTATTGCGCAATATTACACCATACTATCTGCCCTACCAGATTTGACACAGTTTAAATGCGATTTGCACGGTCTGTGTGTCATGCTCCGGCGTCAATATCAGCGAATTTCTACATTAATTGGAGTGTGCACAAGAATTGCACATATTGTAATGCATAATCACCAACCGTAGCTGGGATTAAGGTCTCTCGAGCTTCTGTTTCAGTATCTTTAAATAAGTATATAAAAAAATAAAAGATAAAGACAAAAAGGTGTGACAATTCACCTTTTTTATACTCTGCAAGTATGTATATGTATATAAAGAAATCATGTAAACTATAGCACGAAAACTTTTTGTTCTTTTTGTGTACCTCTCATTCTACTTCCCCTGAATACAATGGGGTTGACTCTTGTTGAATTTGTGCTGTCACGAAATTCAATAGAAAAAAAAACCTCCATTTGCTAATCGAACTAGGTCGATACTATGTGCCATACTGGATTAGATTTATGTCTGCATAAATACAAAGTTGATGCGCGCGGGTGTGGATTATGCTAAAAACGAGTCTCCAACTGCTGCGAATACCTTCCTCTAAGCAATTTTAATGCTTCTTTAATTTGTAAGAAGCAGCACACAACAAAACGACAAAAAAAATGCCCATTCCTAAAACCTGGTTTTAATGTTCTTACCTGTAGTAGCACACCTGGTTTTCCTTTCATTAAAAACCGGTTCTTTTTGCTAAATGATCATCAACCATCGACCATCGTGAGGTGTTTAGTTTTTTTTTTTGCGGCTGGTTTAAAATTAACGACATTATTTGCAACAAAAAAATCTTTGCAGCAAAAAAATAAGATTGCCATTTATTTTCCATAAATAGAATTTTTATATGCGAAGAAACGCACAAGTTCAACACGTGAAGTTACCAACACCTGTGACAGGTGGCAAATTTTGTGTAGACTATATGAAAATGATTAGTTTCGCGCATTTCTTTATGGAGACGCACTTTTTAAGTCATTCTAGAGCGCCTATACAGTGTAGATTAGGGCGGTCCTTATTTTTAAACCTAGTATTTTTTAGCTGCGCATCCCATTATCATCATTGCGCTCCTTTAATTCCTCATTGGACATAGGGCGGAAACAGTTGCCCTCCAGTGGACTCTGTTTTGCACGACAGCTCTTAGCTCCGACCAGGATCTCCCAGTTGTTGCGGCTTCTGCTAGTACGGTACTCCTCCACGTTGTTCTAGGTCTTCCTACTCGACAGGATCCTTGCGGATTCCAGTCTAGGGCCTGTTTGGCTAGATTTTCGTTTTCGCGTTGCAGGGTGTGGCCAACCCAATTCCATTTCCTCGCCTGATTTCGTCGTCTATCCTTCCTTGTCCGGCACGGCGCTATAGTTCTTCGTTTGAAATTCTATCTGCCAGCGGATTTTTAGGATACGACGCAGGCATCTGTTAATGAAGACTTGTAGGCGCCCTGTGATGAATTGGGTGACTTTCCATGTTTCGCAACCGTACAAAAGAACCGCCTTAACGTTGTAGTTGAACAGCCGCAATTTAGTGTTTTAGTTGAGATCTGTGTTGATCTCCATATTCGGGACAGGTAGGCATATGCGCCTTGTGCTTTATTTATTCTGGAACCGACATCTTCTTCTGCCCCATAATTTTCGGTAATAATGCTACCGAGGTAGCAGCATTTATCTACCAGTTCCACGTTACGGTTATTCAGCGCAGTCCGTTCAATGGTGTTTGCATTAATCCGCATTTCTTTAGTTTTAGTCGGATTTAGCCTTAAGCCTGCTGGACTACTTTCTGTTGCCAAATTGCTTAGCATGTTTTTGAGGTCCTGGTGTCTGTGGGCCAGCAAACAGATATCATCTGCGTAGTCGAGATCCTTAAGGCGGTCTAGCAAACCCCATTGTATGCCGCCTGTTCTACTATCTAGAGCGCCGACAAGGATGTCATTTATTACTATAAGAAATAGTAAAGGAGAAAGTAGGCATCCTTGTCGTATTCCTGAGTTTACCTCAAAGCTGTCGGATAATTTTCCATTATGGAGAACTCTGCATTTGGAATTGTTATATAGGGCTTTTATCAATTCTATTATTTTATCAGGCAGTCCACGTCGCCGTAGTGCCTGCCAATTGAAGCTCCTATTAACCGAGTCGAACGCTTTCTCATAATCTACGAAAGCAAGGTAAAGGGGGGATTGTAATTCAGTAGCCTGCTCCACTATTATTCTCAAGGTGTTAATATGATCAATACAGGAGCGGCCCTTCCTGAATCCGGCCTGGTGCCTCCTAAGCGTTCGGTCTACGGCCCCTCTTATCCTAGATAGTAATATATAGGACAAAATTTTGTCCACAGTAGATAATAAACAGATGCCTCTCCAGTTGTCGCATATTTTTAGGTCCCCCTTTTTGGTATTTTGACTATGATACCTTCCGCCTCCGGAAAGGTACAGGTATTCCATGCTATTTCCAGCATTGGCTGAAGCGCATCTGCTATGAGGCTTGAGTCGGCTTTCAACAATTCTGGCGGGATGCCATCTTTCCCAGCTGCTTTACCATTGGCCATCGCATGAATTTCGGTTACTATTTCCGTCTTGAATGGGGCCCGAGTGGCGATTCCTATTGGCTGGGCATTGATGCTGTTTTCCTGAGGTTCCTGTTAAAATGAACCATTCAGGGCGGCGAAGAAGTAATCTCTTCATCGTTGGAGTTACTGTTGCCTGTGTTTGCCGCGTTTTCCGATTTTTTCTGCGAGCTCATTTATCTGCTGCCTTTTATCACGCCGGACGCTTCTCTTTATCTCCCGATGTAATTGGGAGCATTCCCGTTCTAGTTGGTGACGTCTTTCCGGGTCGCTTGTAGAGTTTACGTTATTTTTGAGGGCCCTTCTGCGTTCTATTTTTTGCCAGGTTGTGTCCGAGATCCAGCGTTGCTGGTTTCTTCGGACATAACCGATGCTCGTTTCCGCAGCCGTCAATATTGCGCCCTTTGTCGTACTCCTCAGCTCTTCAATATTTGTGCCGTCAGAAATGGTTTGCTGGTTTCCAGCAAATTCTCGCTCTGATTCATCAGGGATTAATTGGAATAATTTGTTTCTTTAATAACTGTAATTTCAAAACAAAACTTTTTGCACACACGTTCTACTAATTCCTGCTCTTCTTCTCCCTCTTCCAAATCTTATCGGTTGTTCAATTAGAACAACCGTACTAAATTGGGATGTGACACTGCGTTATGTATTCAAGTAGATGTCTCTGAACATGCAACTTTGCGGTGAATTGGAATTTTAACTTTCTTCTTTCGGTTTGCCGTTACACTGCCCCCTTCTTACTTAGTGTTCGTCCCGAACACAGCATCCTCCAGGTCCCGTTCTTACCGATCGAACTTTTTGGAAACGATAGATGATATCCAGGGCCGGCGCTTGGTTTTTTGCGCCCGGTGCAGTATGCCATATTGCGCCCCCATCAGCTGCTCATTTTTTTTACAGTAGTGAAAAAGATACAATGGAAAAAGATACAAGCACTCTGTGAAGTTCTTTTACTACCTGAAAATTAAGTCATGGGAACACTTTTCCAATTCTTTTTCGAAGTGTTAAATTTTTTAAATTGCACCCGGTGCAAGTGCACCATTTGCACCTATGAAAGCCTGTGTCCAATTAGGATTTGCTTCGTAATCATACTTTGGTGCTGGGTTTGCTTGCCCTTTAAAATCACAAAACTACTGTACTGCTTAAGCTTCTGGTAGATGGCCTTCGGCGCTACTGCCACCATTCAACACACATCTACCTTCATCTGCTCCAGGATGTTTTTCGGTGTACTTTGCTAGCTATTCCAAGGACAATCCTGGGTTCCGCAATTTTATAGACATTAATAAATGTCACTATGTCTTTCTCTAAGCCTTCATATTTCAAGGTATAATCGGTGTTCACTGAATTGCATGTATTAGTTTCCACTGTAGAATCTTGTATAAAATAAAAAGGCAGTCTTTTGGGACAAAGAAAACGCTTTCAGTTCACAGCGGAAGCGATACCTACAGGTGTCTCTCGCTAAATTATTGATCTATAATAGAACGATTAGTACAAACTTCAAATCAAGAAATATGGCACCGTGCCGTGCCGTCTAAGAAAGAATAAACGACGAAATGAAACAAACACAAATATTTTGTGCAGTTCCTTTAAAATATGAAAATGAAGGCGAGCACCTGTTCAATTTTTTTGGAAGTTCCGCGTCCAATTGCGTCCGGTGCAAGTGCACCATTTTTGCCTATAAAAGCGCCACCCCTGATGACATTGCTTACCCTCGTGATGACATTTTAGGGCGCACAAATTTGAAAACTTCGTTACTTTCTACCGTTTTTACTGCTTCTACACTGGTTAGAGGGAATTTAACAAATTTACTTCTTTCAGAATGTGGCTTGGCAAAATTCGTGTGTCATATTGGACCCGCAATTTTGAATTTAAAAGTTTCATAAATTCGTTGTTTTCAACTCTAAAAACCCCCAGATTCCGATATGCGTTGTAATCGGAATACAATTGAAAAAATTTGTCCGCCATATTGGGGCGGCCATTTTGAATTTATAAGTTCTAATCATAAATTCGTTATTCGCTACCTTAAAAACCCCCATATACCGATTTTCATGGAAATCAGAAAACCGTATTCGGAAAACGAATCCCCCGTTTTATTTTAGCCGCCATTTTGAATTTGGACTCACGCCACATAGCTAATAAGCACACTTCTTCTAACGAAGATGACGATAATTACCTCCCTGAAGGCAGCCTTAATTTTAAGGAATTCTGCTTTCTCAATTCCTTATTCTCACTTAGCTTGAATCAAATGAGCGGTATGACCAAGATAATAGGGAGGCAATTAGATCTTGTATTGTTTACTGACTCAGTCAATATGACTGTTGAACCCAGGAAAATAGTCCTAACGTCTGCGTACAATCAACATCCTTTCTTGCTTAATTATTGCTTCAATTCAGCGAACAATCCTTTTCCAGAGGTGGTTACATATTCCTTTAACTTTAAAAAGGCTAACTTTGGTGAACTAACTATCGAAGCTTGCCTTGAGTGGTTTTAACAGCTTGCTTGTCGCAAATGAGTTGGATGTCGATGTGGCGGGGTTTTATGCCGTACTATATAAGGCCTTCGTTTCCTGCATACCTTTGGAGCACCTAAAATTGACCAGTTCATCTCCACCCTGGGATAATAATGAGCTTTTAAGCATTTAAGAAATCAGAAGAATAGACTGGCATAAGGGATAAAGTATTCACTGATCCTAGAAACTTCTTTAAATTTGTCAACTCTAAGAAAAAAGTTGATACTACCCCAATACTATGCAGCACACCAACTGGTCTAGTTGCGAGTCGTCCGCGATTTGCAACATGTTCGCATCATTCCTTCATCAATCTTTCACACGGCTTTCAGCCTAGTGGCAATAATTTTCGTCACATAATTCCAAACCGAGAGGCTCATAGTTTACTTACTTACTTATTGCCCTTTAATCTCTCGTGGGACATAGGGCGGAAACAGTTGCCCTCCAGTGGACTCTGTTTTGTGCGACAACTCCCAGCTCCGACCAGGATCTCCCAGTTGTTGCGGCCTCTGCTAATAGGGTTCTCCTCCACGTTGTTCTAGATCTTCCGACTCGACGGGAACCTTGCGGATTCCAGTCAAGGGCCTGTTTGGCTAGATTCTCGTTTTCGCGTCGCAAGATATTCCCAATCCAAGGCTCATAGTTTATCTCTTTCAATTACCTGGGACGATATCGTGAAACATATTGACGAACTCCCATCCGATTTCACTTCTGGCCGTGACAGTATTCCTCCTGTGGTCCTTAAGTCCTGTGCGGAGGTTCTCCAGTTTTCACGGAAACCCGTTTTTCAAAAATATCTGAAGTATTTTTTTTTTATGTGAAAGACTAGAGTCTCAGGAAAGGCCCTTTATACTGCCGACAATCTATTTTCTTCGTATAGAGCGCAATGTCGAACAGCAGCTCTAGTCGGGGAAGGAAGGAACTGCCACAACCTACCCCCGATATTTTTAGTCCACCTACTTCCAACCATTACTATTGCAACTTTGACATCGGGGCATCGAGAAACAACTCGCTGGAGTGTTATGCCTCCTGAAACGAGTAGAGTCTCATCAACCAACCGATGACATGCGCTTTGGTGGGGCGGGGAAGGGCGAAGGAAGGTTATGACAGGAGGAATCAGGAATGTAAAGAGGGAAGAAGAAAGAAGGAAAGTTATGTAAGTGGGAAAGTGGAAAAGGCGAAGGACCGTGGGCTGGCCGGGAATCGAACCCGGGACCTCTGGGATAGTAGCCAGACGCCTTACTCTCTAGGCTACCGAGACCCCTATGGGGACTTCCCTACTCTTTGAAAGAACTCGTACATATTTCCCATTCACAAGAGGGGTAGCAGGAATGAAATTTCGAATTATAGACCAGTAGCGAAGCTGTCTAATTCGAATCGATAATTTATTCTGCAATCGCGTCCATCTGCAAGAAGCTTATCTGCACGAATCAACATGGTTTTCTTGCAGCTCGTTCCCCTACCACCAATCTTCTTGAGTTCACTTCTCATGTGCCCTATGCATATGGGCAAAATAAGGGGATTGATCGGTTACATGAAAGTGGGTCAAAATTAAGTTGCAAGGGGCGCAGAACGTTAAAAATTATGAAAATCGTACTATCGTACTAATTAAGTGGATTTTCCATGCATCTACAAAAAAATGGTCAACGAGTCGATTGATTTGCAACCCCAATTTCAAACTGGTTTCTCAATAATCACGAGCACAACCAGTTTGCAATTTAAATGAAATCTTTGGCCACACACGAGCACAACTGATTTTGGATCAAACGGTGTTAGTTTTTACTCACGAGGTTTTGACATAATGCCAAGTAGTTTAGATGAAGTGCAACCACGCAACTTAAATCGCTCCCGATCGGCAAGAACATCGCACGCGAGCAGTTCAAACTAGTTTCAAATGGGTTTCGTTTCCGTCGACCCATGTATGGATTATCACATCCGTACACGGGCAAAATCACGAAACAGTTGCGTGTACAACTGGAGTTGTAAATCAGTCGACTCGTGTTTGGAGGGCCTCAAGCTATTTTTATTGATACTTTGCAATATTGTTAGTATTTCTCTATTAAGTCCCGGTTTTTATAACAGGTGATTCTTCTGTCCAAATCCCCCGAATCCTGCATGTCAAGTCCCGCATTACGGATCCCGCAAAAATGGTGCGGGATTGGATTCCCTACTCCCAACCATTTGCACCATTTTACTGGACCATTTTCCATAAATAGATTTTTATATGCAAAGAAACACACAAAAAAAGAACGCACAAGTTCAACACGTGAAGTCACAACACCTGTGACAGGTGGCAAATTTTGTGCAGACTTTATGAAAATGATTAGTTTCGTGCATTTCTTTACCGAGACCCACTTTTTAAGTCACTCTAGAACGCCTATACAGTGTAGATAGATTAATCTTTCATCGCTTCCTCATTCTAGTTAAAATGTAATATGATCACGCTAAGTGTAATCCTATGTATTTGTTTTTTTTACAGTTATTGTTCATCATGACGCGACGACGACGACGACGAATGGTGAAAATGAATTCATATCAAAAGACAATATACCGGAAGGTATAAAAAGGTAACTAACCGGCAACTGGAGGCGTCGCTATTGTATGTCATGCATAAATATGTATAAAGAGAAATAGAAGAAGAGTGCTGTACATTATGTATGTATAACAGATGAGGAAAAAGTGTAGGCAGACAAGCATAAAAATTATGTTGGGAAACAGCAACACAAAAAAAAAGAATATGGAAAAAAGAGTGACGCTTGACGAGTGAAGTCGCTCATTAGTTTCATTTGTTTATATATGGCTTCAAAATGAGGAAAGATTTCTGGTGACTGACGCGGATGAGGTGAGGTGAGTGAATGTCTGAAATATTAATGCATTTGTGTATCTAATGAAGGACAAAGATGAAAGTCCTGTGATGTGTATTGTTAAAATCTTTTTTAGGTTCTAGTGAATATGTAACCTTCATATGGAAATCCGCCGCCATAAGTGCCTTGAGACTTCAGATTTCATCGAACTGGCCCTATACGGTCAAAGGACACATGGATATCCTTAAAAATATCCCAAACATTTCCATTTGTCGCGTATCCGACCATATGGCTAGTCAACTGCGGTTCCAAAAGAAATTCAGAGCGATTATCCCGGATCCAAAATAATATCAGGTTAGGGGAATGAGGCTGCAGACAGCCTCGCAAGGGAGGGGTCTGAGACGTTGCTCCAGGGCCCAGAACCCTTCTGTGGAATCTCTTGGTCCACCTCCAAGTCCTTGATAGAGGAGTGGATTAAGGGACTAAACCTAGCCTATTGGGAATCAGTCCCAGGTGTTAGGCAAGCTAAAGATCTTATAAGACCCTTTGCCCTAAGGGGCACTATTACCTTAAACAGAGCGGACCTAAGGCTGCTGGTGGGTTATCTCACTGGCCATGTAGGACTGTGGTACCACCTCCACAAGCTAGGACTGTCTCAAGAGACAGAATGCCGACTCTGGAAGGCGACGAGACTTCCACGCATATTCTTTGTGAATGTCCTGCTCTGATCTGGCTTAAAAGAAGAACGTTTATCAGAGAGTTCTTGAGCCCTGCTCAAGTCCGGTCTTCATCAATTAAAGACCTTCTTGCCTTCATCCGGAAGGCTGATAGTCTGTTCCGCTAGTGGGGTACGTACACAATAGACCTAACTTGGCCGCAGTGCTCACCATATGGGTTACCCCCTCATTCCTTAAAAAAAAGCTCGTCGTTAAAATAAATCTAGATTAATGCTTTAGGTATAGCCTAAGATTGTTTTTGTATTTCTATCCCAAATCTCCCTGGAATCAGGGAAGCCGTAATGAAGGAGACTCAATCTCCTCTTCCTGGCTGCACAACAAGCTGTCCGCAAATTCGGAAGTTTCTCAAAAGAACCAACAGCTACAATGAACTATGAACCTTATTCAGCTTAGATGATAATTGATCGAACAGTGGCCTGTTAGGAGCTCTGTTATTCATGAATGAATCTTTTATCTTGACAAGTGCCCTGGTTCCTTGTGCAGCTGTGACGAAGTAGCTGGTCGACCCAATTCCCGATGGCCGATCTTTCGCGGCAGTAGAAAGCAGAAAGTAGAAATTTTCGGACGAACTAGTAATAAGTTTGCCTTACTCGAGCCGATCTAGAGCAATCTTTGATGAGATCCTGTGGTCAACGGTCAATGACAGCAAACGATTGTTCAAGAAACCATTTTTGTATGGGTGCTAACAGACAGCGGATTTTGCACATCCACTCCAGTGGTTAACCACATCTCTGCCACATGCAGAAATCTCTAGATCGGTTTTATTAAAAGGAAGAAGTTGTATGTACTTCAAGGCTAACTAAGGAAAAGATCGAGTGTGAGTCAGTATTTCAGAACACTGTTCCTCGTAATTACTCTGGAAGATATGTTCAATTTATGAGAGAATACGAACAGCTCGGACATATGGAACGAATTATCGAAGGATTATTAACGTCTTCTGATAAATCATTCTATCTGCCGCATCATGCAGTGTTTAAGTAAACTCCAATTCTTAAGATCCAAACTCCAATTCCTAAGATCCAAACTCCAATTCCTAAGACCACTTCCGGAACATCTCTAAATGAGAAGCTTATGGTGGGTCCTACCCAAAGAGATCTTTTATCAATCCTGATCGGATTTCCATTTTCAGCTGACGTCGGATTGCATTTTCGGCTGACGTCGAATGTTAGGTATTGACAGTTCCAGAATACCGAGACTTTCAAAGAATAGTTTGGAGAGAAGATGATTTTCAGACAATACAATATTACAGACTTACAACTGCCACGTACGGAACAGCCTCAGCCCCCTTTCTCCACTGAAGTTATAGAACTGCAGGGAAGGCTCTTCGGTATAAAATCCGTGTACGTAATCGTAGTAAAATCTGGATCAGTCGACTGTCAAATTGGGTTATCACCTGTCAAATTATATCTGCTTTGTATACATTAAGATGAAATGCCATGGGCTGATTAGAATTCCGAGCGACGGCGTGTAAAAAGTTCATTTGCGGGGGCCAAGATTTTGAGTTAACTGATAATTTGGACTCCTTGCCCTCCTCTATTCGACTCGCTTTTTTCTGCTTGTAGTGGACACACATTTACCAAAACGTAAGCACTCACTCAGCAAGATTACTCTAAAATTCGACGTGTACCTTCCTGTAGTTCTATATTCTAAGGGTCTTTTCGCGGGTCAGTGTTACTTGGCTCGTACGTTTCAGCATTCGCCGAGTCACCCGTTTGACTAGCCGGTGGTGGCTAAACAATCGAGGGCTACTACATATGCTACTTTCTGGAGTTCGCATAACGGCGTAAGAATTTTTGTGTACGATCTAGCCATATCTTAAGGCCCCCATTTATACACAGGTCGCCGGCAGGCCGTGACCGGAAAGGTTTCGCCTTAAGGCCGAGTATCACCACACACGCACCGGCCGCCAACTGTATGGGGCCAAGAACACTGACAAAAATCTTTGTGTTTGGGCATTTATCGTCAGTTCGTGCCAGAAGATCGGAACTTCTATTCACTCCCAAGCCGTGAATTTACGGCAAGAATTCACGCTGTATCCACTCGCGCAACGGAAAGAAAGGCGCAAAAACCATCCACACTCACGGTCGCGCTTCTTCGCGGGTGTTTACGGCGTCAGTCAGGAGCCGCCTTGAAGTTTTCCATTTCATTGGCCATGAACATTTTTGCACTTGTATTAACAACGTGCTATGCTAAGCTGTCGTCTTCGCTTGTGTGTCTGTAGGCAATCATGACTTCAACTGCATTCCACGGACTGTCAGACGGATACCTGAAGTATCTTCCCTCAGTCAGACTGAGTAATCTGTGGCCTTCGTCGGGCCGTGCCGGCCGACCTGGTCTGAAAAGCCACTGCCTACCGGCGGCCTGTAAGTGAATGGGGTCTTTAGTGGTGAAACATGTTTCACCTTATTTAACCTTACAATTTTACAGTATCTTTAAAAAGTACGTGATATTTGCCGAGACCCTCCTCTCTCCCCGTGAGATTTGGCTCGACCCCCTTCCCCCTAAATACCTCACGTAATTAATGGACAACCCCTAAATACCTCACGTAATTAATGGACAACCCCTTAGCATTTCCACTCTAGGCCCCTGTTCTTCAAATCAAACGACTTGTCACGAAAACGACTAGACTTTCAGCAGAGGGGCCATCTAGTAATAAGCATCGTCGTTTTTTTGTCACTTTTGATCGGACTGTTTGCGTTAGTGACAAAGTAGGAAAATTTGAAAGAAAATGCATATTTGTTATTTTGGAGTGTTCCTAAAGGTCAGAGATATGCTAACAAATTACACATACATATGTTTGGGAAGAAATAATACCAGAAAATTTTTAATTCTTCGCGTTTGCTATCTTCATCTGCCGAACTACAAACCACAACTCAGCAGAATTTAACATCTTCAATCTCAAATTGTTTATAATTTATTAAAATTTTCGCGAAACACAAACTCTAAAATGTGTATTCTTCAAAATAAAAATGTTTATTCCTCACTAAACACAAAAACTTAGCACATCCACTCTCTGACCCCTGTGCTGACAGTCGTAATTTTACTGAAGCGACAATTTCTTCAACTCAAACGACTTGTCAGGTCACCCGACTCTCAGCACACCAACTAAAAAACTATACGACAACGACATATCCATGCGACTGTCATATGACTCGACTTTCAGCACAGGGGCCATGGTTTGAAGGACAGAAAAGAATAGGTTTGATTACGGGTCTGGCGGTGCTCGAGTAGGGAAGGCGAAATCAGGACTAGAAAGAGGAAAGAAGAAAGAAGGAAAGTTATATAGGTGGAAAGTGGAAAAGGCGGGGCTGCCGAGATTCGAACCCGGGACCTCTGGGATGATAGTTATGGATGACTGCTACCGAAAGAGGGTCTATGTAGGTGTTATTAGATAAGAGACAGAACTTCAGTATTTTGGAGGCATCAATAATTATAATTCTTAAAACGACCACTATTTCTTAAATCCAGTATTTCAACAAATTCATGCACTGCACAAGATTATTGTGAACAGAGCCGATGATATCAGTATTTACTTATTCCCATATTTTTATATCACATTTAATAAAAACGCAATTAAGAGTGAAATTAGTTTATCGCATGGTTTTGATAAACAAGTACAAATCGATAACACCGATAATAATATTTTACAATATTTAAAAAAAGGAACGAAGGTATTTTAGCTACCTATGCAACAACATTCATAATAAAAAGTAGATCGATGCCTGATAAGGGCGAACTATTCTACTATAAAAAAATATCCTAGAAGTAGATGTAGATTTACAACGTCAATATTTTATGTTCTATTTTAATATACTTCCCCCATAGAAGGGTTAAAATAATTTTTTTTTTTGACAGTTCAAATAAGCAATTAACACATATACACCAACCAATGATGTCATCTCTCTGACTCTGGATATAGTATATCTATGGCATATATTTTTTTATAACTTATATTAAAAAAAACTACCACCACATGTTTGTATAAAAAATTTACTCAATGAAATGTAATAATACGATGTCGGCGACATCACCGCACTACGATATGGTTTCTTCTCCTACTCTCTAGACTAGAATATGTAAGTATATATATATAGAAAGGTGTGTACAATTCTTACAATATCGTAGGTGCCCTATAGGTGCCACATGGGTTTTGTTGTTGTTGTTATTATTCTCTAATACATATTTACTACTCACATTGCATTTTTGTAAAGCTATAGAACACCATGTTTATATATATACAAAAGGGGCTACGCCTACCCCAAAATAATTGCAAGTGCATGTTTTTTTTGTTATTTATGCAAAAAAAACCTTTCAGATGACGATTCTCAAGACCTGTGCTTACCTGCCACTTTTCAAAGTTTTCCTGTTCAATATCAGCAGTACTTTTCTTAGTTGGTAAAATTTTTGAGAGATGAATTGATGCCATCGTCGTCGGTACCTATCCCCAAGCAGACACCATGAAGTAATCACAATCCTTATAGTTAAAACAAAAAAATCAGGATCTTAGGTCAGGTAATTTTAATAAATTTTGCTTTCTTTTATTTTCTTTATTATTTTCACACTGTTACACCTTTTTTTCTTATTTTTAGAGAAGAAAACAAGCACAGTTTACACACATAAAACACACTTCCGGAATTAAGCGCAAATTAAATAACAAGAAGAACTGGAGAAAGAAGCACTTATAAATTAAAAAGGTAATCTTGGTGCTGTACTAAAACAGGGAAAACCCCTTATCCGAATCATCCGCAACTAAATTCTAGAAAACGCTCGCGAAGACTGACAGCTGCAAGCTCTTTAGATACTGTAGAAACCCGTACTCAACTAATACGGGCACAATTTCCTGTCCAGCTGCCGGTTGGTACTTTTATTTACAACAAATGTTGTCTATGTGTGTAGGGGATGTTAGGGCTGCCAGTGTACGGCATATGCTTCTGGGAATTTCTGTTGGAGTTGGTGATACGAAGGTAGTTTTGTGCTTTACTGTACTCAGTCGGTAAGATGAGAAAGTCTTGTGTAAAAAGGTGGATCTTTCTTTAAAATATCAGTTATATACATGCATAAGTAGTTATTTCGTTGTTGGTAGATATCACCAATGGTTTAGAAATTAATTTTCAAGCTTCATCAACTCTCTGCTTAATTTTCCACTCCTTTCACTTCGATTTTAGTGCCATGTTTTAATATATGTAAGATATCACTCCATGATCTCGTTAAGTACAGTAGTTTTCAACGATCTTTAGTTTCAAGATCGATCAATAAAATTTTGTTATAGCTCCAGCAGAAAGTTGCTATCCTAGCATCAGATAACGACACTACCTCACTTGAACACAATTCCAAAAACATCAACTTTAAAAGATCACGATCATTAAATCTAACCACACGATCTTTGTCTCCAAAATTATCATTAGAGAATCGTTAATAACATCCTATAGATCCTCGTCACAGAACTACAAAATTCATTGCAGGATGCAACTTGTGTCCTTTTTTATCGGGCTCTTAATTTAGGATGATCGTAATCATTTCTAGAGGATCGCAAACCATAAAAAAAAGAATGAATTCTCAATTTAAAAAAAACTCATGCAAAGAAATTCATGATCAGTTGTGGTAAAAGGAAACACGTGTTTTCTTTCTTTTTAAGATGAAAAACATGATCATGGTACTCGTGATTGTGCTTTTTACATTTCATTTAACACCTTGCTTCGTCGACACCTTGCTATGAGCTTTATATGGCAGGCACTACGACGACGTGAACTGCCTGATAAAATAATAGAATTGATAAAAGCCCTATATAATAATTCCAAATGTAGAGTTCTCCATAATGGAAAATTATGTGACAGCTTTAAGGTGAGCTCAGGAGTACGACAAGGATGCCTACTTTCGCCTTTACTATTTCTTATAGTAATAAATGACGAATCCCGGTTGTAGAGCCGTTAAAGAGGAAGAAGAATAAATGACATCATTGTCGGTGCTCTAGATAGTAGAACAGGCGGAATACAGTGGGGTTTGCTAGATCGTTTTAAGGATCTCGACTACGCAGATGATATCTGTTTGCTGGCTCACAGACATCAGGACCTGAAAAATATGTTAAGCAATTTGGCAACAGAAAGTAGTCCAGCAGGCTTAAGGCTAAATCCGACTAAAACAAAAGAAATGCGGATAAATGCAAACACCATTAAACGGACAGCGCTGAATAACCGAGACGTGGAACTACTGGTTGATAAATTCTGCTACCTCGGTAGTATTATTACCGAAAATGGCGGTGCAGAAGAAGATGTCAGTTCCAGATTAAATAAAGCATATGGAGATCAACACAGATCTCAACTAACACCAAACTTCGGCTGTTCAACTCCAACGTTAAGGCAATACTTTTGTACGGTTGCGAAACATGGAAAGTCACCCAATTCATCAGGGGGCGCCTACAAGTCTACATCAACAGATGCCTGCGTCGTATCCTAAAAATCCGCTGGCAAGATAGAATTTCAAACGAAGAACTATGGCGCCGTGTCGGCTAAGAAATGAAAGGGCGACGGAAATGGAATTGGGTTGGCCACACCTTGCGACGCGAAAACGAAAATCTAGCCAAATAGGCCCTTGACTGGATTCCCGTCGAGTCGGAAGACCTAGGACAACGTGGAGGAGAACCGTACTAGCAGAAGCCGCAACAACTGGGAGATCCTGGTCGGAGCTGAGAGCTGTCGCGCAAAACAGAGTCCGCTGGGGGGCAACTGTTTCCGCCCTATGTCCCATGAGGGATTAAAGGAGCGCAATGATGAAATGATGAATGTTCGTCGATCAATTGATCGTAAACTTAAATTCAATCATGGCTTGTTGTATACCATGTTGTCTCCAAAAGAAATCCAGCACGCATAACAACCCCATCAAGCCGAATTGTATTTAATTTACGTACAAAGCTGCTCAAAGCAGTTAATGCCAGTGATATACCATCACGTCCGAGGGCCAGAGCATGATTTCCAGTGGCTCTACCGGAACCTGAGGAGATCCGCACTATGCTCAAAGCCTTCATTCAACCAACCCTCACATTAAAACCGAGAACTGGAAGGTTATCAAAACGGATCAGTCTAACAGGGCCACAATGCAAGTTATTCTGCTCCAAAACGAAGAATGCCTGGGCCAGGTGGCAAAAGAAAAATTCGGCGTGAACTACGCCTTCCAAAAGATCGAACTGAAGGTCTATAATACAGCCATGGAAGCCCTAGTGAAACAAGTGGCCTGCACATAGGCCTTAGACCGGTTCTACACATTCAACTTTGCATTCCACTTTTTGACGTTCAACTTTTTTTTCTCTTTCACTCCAATCCAAAGTTTGAGACAGACTAGAGTTGAAAGGAAAATGGAAAGCTGCTCAGAATGGAATGGAAATTTGCGTTCAACTTTTATGTTTTCGTTCAACATTTTTATGAGTGTGCGAATATGTATGAATATGAGTGTACACGGATAGCAAACACAGCCGAGATTTTCGATCTGCTTCTTGAATAGTTTAAAATGTGTAGACGCGAGCGACAGAATTGAACGTCAAAAAGTGGAATGCAAAATTGAATGTGTAGAACCGGTCTTAGGCGAAGAAGCCGAAAACATGGAAACTGATGGTGAAAGCGCAGCTCAGAGCGAAGTTGACGCATCGACAGACTCCGTGCTGGGTAGAACCATCGGTAACATGTACACGGAGCGCCAGCTTCTCAACTCGGGACACCAGCGACGTAGAAGCGGAGGTGACTGTCGTCGAAGAAAATCTTCCGGAAAATGGTGCAACTGATCCAGATAAACCTGCACCATTGTAAAGCAACGTCCGCTGCGCTTTTGCTTGGCCTGGCATCAGTCGATGTTGCCCTAGTCCAAGAGCCATGGACCGCTGGTGACCGGATCTGTGCTTTAAGGACGCCCAAATTTAATCACTTTTATACCAAAGGTAAGGGAAACCCCAGAACAGGTATTCTGGTCAAAAATAATATAAGCACCTTTCTTCTTCCTTAATTTAGTGACGGAGATGTTACTGTGGTTAACCTAGAGTTAAAACAGAAGAAACTCAGGATAGCCTCCTTCTATCTAGCCCTCTACCTATTATGGCTTTTCAGGACCAGGTAAGCAGCTTGATTGTCTGAGAAAATAACGATGGTAAAGCTGTTTTGAGCTCTATTATTACAAAATTATATAACAAAAGCATGCGTTATTTCTAGAAGGAGCCTGCGGTGCTGTCATTCTGACCTACCTCTTATAACAGTCATAAACGGTTTGTGGAAGTCCAGAGTGACCATTGGCTACCAGGTTTAGTTCCTTGATAATAAATAGGTGATCTACAAAGTCTCCTGGTTTAAAGGCGAATAGCCCCGACAACGGATATTATCAATATGGTGACTAGCCTTGCAAGCAACGAAGAAATATGGGAAATAAAAACGTGGCTCGAGAGCGCTGGTCTAATGCTAGCTGAGCACAAAATGGAAGTAGTTCCGATCAGCAAGCGGTGAAATTAGATGGCCAGTTTTTCCGCTCCCAGCCCGCACTTAGGTATTTGGGAGTGATGATTGTCCAAAGGCTCAACTTCATGGTGCATTTGGCGGTCATAGAGGAAAAAGCTTCCGCCATCAGCGGACCCATACGCGAATATGCTGCCTAACGTAGGTGCCGAATCCGGTCCAACTAGATGCAGCAACAGCGCAACCTCCTAGTCTGCTATAAGTCAAAGCTGAAGAGATACAACATGGTAATAAGGACGGCCAAACGTACCTCCTGGGCTACATTTTGCAGCAACGTAGAGTTCACACAGGAAGCCTCAAAACTACGTAAAATATTAACTAAAGCGTCAACAATGCTTAGTTATTTATGCAAAGAAAATGGCGCCGGACTAACTCAAGCAGGGAATCCCTGACACTATTTATGGACACCCACTTCCCGAGTAATATTACGGCTATTACGTTAAACCCTTCAGCCCCATTGCAGCTGGTCAAATATGTCACAAGTAGAGTAAGAATTGAATGGGCTGTAAAAACCTTTCACTCCTATACATCACCAGGCCCTCGCGGCCCTAGTTAGAAAGAGGTCAATGTGGTTTTTATACAGAATGCACTCTGCCGCTATCCGTATCACCAGGATCATACAGGCAGGAATGCATTTGTTCATTCCCCATTCTACCAAATCTGTGAACCCTTGGCCCAGCAGATGCTTTAATCGGGAGTATATGAATGCAATCAAAACTAAAGAAGCCGTCTTCCGAGCGTACAAGAGTTTCCCGAGTGAATCGCTCCATTTAGAGTTCATACAACAAAGAAATTCTTGTAAAACCATCATCAAGAAAGTCAAAACCTTATTTGACAACAAATTGAGAAGTAAACTCCTTAATGCAACCTGCGGTCCTTGGTAAGTTCCAACAAGAAGAATTTCACTACAACTTCAATCCCGATTATTCACGATGAGAAGGTAATAACAGACAGCAAATCCAAGGCCGATTTATTAGCATCTCCGTTCGCTTCAAATTCTTCTTAACCCGAAACTGATGTGTTACCCCCTGTTTCCGAGCGTAACGCCCAACCACAGGGGGTTTTCAGGACTCGCGAGGTGTACAGGTGTCTCAAAGAGCTCGATGCTAGCAAATCCACTGGACGCGATAATATACCTCCTATAGTCTTAAAACAATGCGCCTCACCTTTGGCTAAAACTCTGCGCAAACTATTTACCCTGTCATATTTCTCCGGAGTTTATCCCGCCTCTTGCCCATGTTCAGCCCATACCGAAAAAAGGCGATTCCAGCCTTCCCTCCAACTACCACCCAATAGCAATTACTTCTATTCTCTCCAAAACCATGGAGACGATAACCAACAAAAAGTTTATGGGATATCTAGAATCCAACCTACTCATAAACGACACAGTACGGCTTCCGACAAAAAAGATCCACTGGCGATCTTTTAGTATGTCTTACAGAACACCTCAGCCGTAGTCTGCATGGATCCGGTGAGTCTAGTCTGGTTGCCCTAGATATCTCCAAGGTTTTCGATAGAGTTTGGCACTCAGCCCTGTTACCTAAACTCAAAGCTATTGAAATCTATTCGAAGTGGATCGAAAGTTTTCTTTCCGGCCATTCAATGAAAGTAGTATTAGATGGCGTCAAATCCGCATTCCATTCGATCTCTGCGGAGGCCCCCCAGGCGTCAATTTTATCACCTCATCTCATCTTTATAAATGACCTACTTTCAGTCCCCTCCAATCCACTTCTCAGCTTCGGTGACGACGGTACTCTACGTTACTCGTAAAGCTTCGATACAAGAGAGTCACTTGCCAGATCCTGTCTTGATTATCGTGAACTAATGTCCAACTCTATTAATAACGACATTGAACTCATTCTAGAGTGGGGAAGCAAGAATCGTGTTGAATTCAACCCCACCAAAACCAACTATTGTCTTATTTAAAAAAAAAGACCAACACCTCTCCATCCTTGAGAGTGGGTAAAGTTGAACTAACGGCCGATCCCTCCCTACACATCTTAGGCGTGACGTTGGCCAAAGACTTGCGATGGAATGACCACATATTCCAAATCGCAAAACAAGGATCCCAGTGCTTGGGATTTCTTAAGAGGTGCAAGTTCCTCCTCCTGCCATCGGCCTGTATAAATCTTACATTCGGCGTCTTCTCGAATACATCTCCCTCATTTGGGGTGGCGCTCCAATAACCACCTTGGCATGGTTAGATGAGGTCAAAAAAGGGCCTTAAATTAATTAATGACGATACCGCTTGCTCCACCATCGACCCCCTGAGCCACCGTTGTAATGTAGCAGCACTGACAAAATTTTATCGCTACTATCATAGTGACTGTTCCTCCGAGTTAAACGCTGTCCTGCCTCGACGGCAATCTTATACCCGCAACACAAGATTAGCCCACTCGTCTCATTCTCTTCACCTACAACTCCCCCTTTCACGCAGTCAACAAGATATGAATTCGTTTGTTAATAGAACAATTCGACTGTGGAATAATCTCTCGCAATCAGTATTTCCGAGCTCCTACAACGTCCAAGAGTTCAAACGCAGGGTTCATCACCACCTTCTTCAATACCCCCGTACCTTTATAACCCTTAACCTATTCCCCCCTCCCCTCCCCCGTACTAAGCTTACTGCTAGACATTACACCATGACGTGACAAATGACATGACGGACTAGCAGTACAAAGGGTGACTCCTGAGCTTACCACTGCCACATAAAAAAACATGCTTTGAAAGAGACAGATAAAGGACCCCGCACAAATCTTATGGAAAATGGCCCTCCGTCAAATTGATTATTGTTCCCGTAGAATTGTAGCTCGTGATCTCCTGAACAAAAGTCCTCTTACAAGATTTTGATATTCGCTCGATTTTCGATACATACCAAAAACCCAAAAATATTGCATAACATCATTTTTTATCAACTTTTAATGATTCTATTGCCGTTTTTTCATTGTCTCATCACAGAATATGCAGTTATTTGATAGTAATATTGAATAAAATGTGATATATTAGGGAATACAATAGGTATTAAAACGATTTCAACGAGTTTTTTATAATTCATCATCGTTTATTAGTTGAACATTATTTAAATCTTCCTGGCCTTCTCTGTGGGCAGCGTCAAATGTTACATTAAGGAGGCTTCCGTCAGGATATCGGACGTTTTCTTGATGCCGCGCATACCCAAGGTACCACAAAATACTCGCCACGTGTGCACATGTGCCGAGTGTTCTTGCCTCTGTTGGACATGTGCAATAATACCCAGTTACTAGAACATTTTGTTCTCGTACTTCTTCTTCCCTGTTGAAAGTTATAAAAACTTGATAGTTTTTCGCGTTTCGAAACCTAGAATGAAGTCTGACTCGTATAAGATTATCGTCGTGAATTGAAGTATCAATCTGAAACTCTTCATTTCCATCTCTTTGCAGTTTGTCTTGGATGTATGATCTGGAAAGATCGACTTGATAAACGCCTACTGTCAGGTCTCTCAAATAATCTATATCAAGTCTTGGAAAATGCGGCACCTGATCGTGAACTAGTTCCCACTGAGCGGCTCTGTTTAAAAGGTTGCCTTGACGCACTCGAGTTTTGACATCGTTGGCCTGTTGAGCCCGCTGTAACATTTCTCTTGCAGGTTCAACCGTCGCACCTTGCATATAGATAAAAGGATGGTATTTGTTGATAAGGGCACCAGCTATTCTATAGTCAGCACCGATGTGTTTTGCATTTTGAATGAGAAATGTATGGTCGAAATATTTGAAGATAGTTCGAAAATGTCCATTCCGTGATTCAACTAACCACCTATTTTTCGTAATCAATCGAGTATTATTTGCTTGCTGTATCGTGAGTTGCTGCTGGCCACGTTGTAACGGAGCTGGCATTTTATAATTGATACCTAATTGACGTAAGAACGGAAGAACTTCGCGATAATCTCTGTCCACCAACATTATATCTCCGTTTTGGAACCAATCTCGCAAGGTCTGACCATCTTTTACAAACTCTTCTTGAAGAATGGCGGCGTCATTGTTGTAATAATCCGAAAAATATGGACCCACAACTGCAAGAATGTATCCATCGGATCCAACAAGTATTGTTGGTTTTAGCAATTGCCGGTGTTTGTGCATCGAAAAAGACTGTCTTAGAACTCGAAAGTTCGAACTCTTGTGAATGTAAGCGTATGTAGCGTCACATATAACAATCGCGCGGGGTGTCTCTGGTTGCTGATTCTACAGTTGATTTGCGAACGGAGTAACATGCTGATTTATGAAATCCTGTCTGTTAATGGCACTTGTACCAATATTGGCAGGAACAAATCTCATTGTCAATGATTTTCTGACTGCACTGATAGTGCAGAACTGCACTGATAGTTCAAGAACTCGTCTGGCAAACCTTGTCTCAGTTTGCAAAGATAAGCCATAGGATCTGTTTTTTTCACATATCTCATGCCGTTTTTTTTAGGAACTGGATCACAAAACGCTAAAAGTTCTTGAAACTGTTCTCTATTGAGAGAGAGCAGATAAGAAAAATCCTCTTCTGATACTGATTCGAATGCATCTTCTAGTCGCGGTTGGGAAGTTGCTATATTGCGAAGTTGCTCCAAAAAGACTTGCATCTGATTTCCAGGTATTCGACAAGGTCTGTTTGTCGAACGTAATCCTGGTACTAATTCAGCAATCATCAATCCATTCGCATTCAGATGATGTGTGCAAAATCGCACATTTTCCGGAACGTATATGTTACCTTGCACAAAAATATGTACTCTTAATTGTAGAGATGCTCTGATAACATTATTTTCTGCACCGCAGAGAGCACAGGCCCGATCACCTCTTTGATTCATCACGTTTAATCTTAAACACGTCGGGTCTGCTTGTATTTCTGCAACTTCAATGTTAATTGATTGATGACAATTCGTACAAACTCTTGTGTTTTCGTCGATATCCAGGTCAGGTAATTCATTGTTATTTCGTCTATATGCGGCGACTTGTTGGTGATTTTCATTTGGACCGATACGGTTCCTTCACTTCTCTCTCTATCTTCCGACTAGAGATGCTGTTCGACATTTCAAAATAAATACATGGTCGACAGTACAAAGGGGCCTTCCCTAAATCTCTAGTGTGTCACATAAAAAAAAAAGATGTCGAGGTGCACTCAGACGATCACAAACATAACATCTTAATCGACGTCTGTTGTTCATTGCAAAAATATTCCACTTTATCACCTGTTACGAAATAAGCAACATTTTAGGTGTATAATGTATTTTGAACTGATGCAGATATCTGAATCTCTGATAAAAAGAATTATAGATTTCCACGTTTTCTATATAATTATTGTATAATATCATATGAAAAAGAATATGAATGAAGATTATACCTTTTATTAATTTGCGACAGTTTCAAACGTTTCACTCAGTACTTTAAATCTTTACTATACTTTGCTAATATTTTTGAACATAACTTCCAATAAACTGACTCTGTAATAACTGCGTATTTTTCGATTGTGTTTACAGTATAGATACAGGATAAACAGAGCCCATTTTTATTAGTCAAAGAAGAAGAAATAATCAGCTAACTAATGAAAACATCGTAAAGTATTCGTTCTTCTATCAAAACAATGTCAGAATTCAAGTGAAATACTCATTTATTTATTACCGTGATGTCCAGAAAAAAATGACGATAAATACTAATCCCATTCCCAGAATTCACAATTCACAATAACAGCATATTCGGCGATGAAACAATGAAAAAACGGCAAAATTATCATTAAAAGTTGATAAAAAATGATGCTATGCAATATTTTTGGGTTTTTGGTATTTATCAAAAAAATATCAAAATCTTATAAAAGTTTTAAATCTCGAGGATTGTGGCCGTGAGGACTTTTGTTCAGGAGATCACGAGCTACAATTCTACGGGAACAATAATCAATTTGACAGAGGGCCATTTTCCATAAGATTTGTGCGGGGTCCTTTCATTGTACAGATTCATTACATATTTCATCAAAACATAATTTGATTATTATGAAAATAAAAGAAAATTCTTCTCACTTTTCCAGGTTACTTAAATTCCCTGACTTTTCCGGGTTTTCCAAGTTTTGCAGAAAGTGACGCTCAATTGAATAGGAGCAATAACTTACCATGCGATTTCATCTATTTCCTCCTACTAAAATAAAATAAATAAAATCCAAAATTTTTTTAAAGCAAAAATACTTTTTAATTGCTTCTTTAATTATTTTCCTCTTTTTTTATTGTTGTATTAAAAGTACACAAGAACAATTTCACATAATCCTGAAAGTTCTTCAATCTCTCTCTGTCTCGCGGCTGTTCAACAAGACGCTCCTTCTTCCTCCTCCAATTAATAATTATTATTTTCTTTTATATATTTTCTTTTACATCATTTGTACACTTACTGTTCAGCTTTAAGCTTCTTGTTTTTATTATTTATCTTCATTTTGTTTTTTGTTTTATTTTTTTACAATAATTTATAAAATATGCGCACGCAAAGCTTTTTTTTTTGTTTATAAACAACAATTTTTTTCGCTTGTTATTTTCTTCTTTCTCTGAATAAGTTTTTTTTTTAATTATATTTTCATTTTTGATGTTTATTTAAAAAATGATGCAAATTTTGCAAAGCAAGATTTTAAAAATAGAAAAATCTTTTTGATATTTTTCATTTTTTTTTTTTCATTAATATAAATATTTTTCTTTCGTATTATTTTAGCTTTTTTTCGATTAAGTGATAAGAATTGTTTGTTTCCGTCTTGTGTGGGTATGAAAAGCGTAAATTAAATAAAAATGCGTCATTTACAAATGTTTGTATAATTGAACTTGGGGAAGACTTACTATGTATGTATATAAATGTAATGGCAGCGATCGAGTTGTGAAAAAGGGAAAACTCTTTAGTTTTGATCCGCCGAAATACGATGTCTTTATGTTCAAATAAAAATAAATGCTCTACTATTAATAAATCGGAACTTTAACGTGAGTATGTTATTTATTTGAAACAAAAAGGAACCATTTATGCTGACCCTCCTTATAAGAATAATTAGCTGCTGTACAATCATAATACAATGTTCTTCTAAGCCACAATTTAGATGATCACGCACAACACGAATTTGAACCATTCAAACAAATACATTTTGGGAGCTAAAACACCTCAGCGCAATAATCAAACTAAAATATAAAAAAAAAACAACGAGCTATCTTTGGGGTCGTCCATAAATGACGTGAGCTGATTTTTGCTCCTCTAATCCACTCTCTTTTCCGCTTGTAGTGGACATACAACTACCAAAACGTTAGCACTCACTCAACAAGCATTTCATTACGCTAAAATTCGGCGTGAGCCTTCTTGTAGCTCTAAATTCTAAGGGCCTCTCGCGGGTCAGTGTTACTTGCCTTGTATTCTGCAGTATTCGACTAGTCGCGCGTTTGGCTAGCTGGTGGAGGCTTAACAATCGAGCAAAGATTTTTGTGTAGGTTTTCCCCATATCTTAAGGCCCCAAATTACACTCAGGTCGCCGGCAGGCCGTGGCCCGAGAGTTTCCGTCTTGAGGCCAAATATCACCATACACTCACCGGCAGACAACTGTATGAGGCCTGCAGTTCAAGAAAGCTGACAAAACTCGCATTTATCGTTAGTTCGTGCCTGAAGGCCTGGACTCGAGCTCGGGGTGAAAACCATTCACACCCGCGTTCGCGCTTGTTCGCGGGTGCCACAACGTGGGTCTGGAGCCGCCTTGAAGCTTTCGTTGAGGCCATGAATATTTTTGCACTTGTATTAATAACCTGCTATGCGAAGCAGTCGTTTTCGCCTGTGTATTCACCTGGGGCCGGTTCGTGTATGGCGAACGACGATTTTCGTACGACAAAAAAAATTGAAGTCGAAAATTTTTGGTCGACGAAAATTTTAGCGTTCGCATAGGTCGAAAGAAAATTGTTCGTGTCCTAATGCAAAAGCTCGATAACCCAAGACCTTTCGAGTGCCTTTCGTCGGCTTCAGACGAACATTTTCAATTTTTCGACCTACGCGAACCCGAGTCGAAAAAATTTTTTCGTTTTCGACATACACAAACTGGCCCCTGCATTCCACGGCCTGTCAGGTGGATACCTGAAGTATCATCCCTCAGTTAGACAGAGTCTAGCTTAGTCGTGCCGACCGACCTGGTCTAACAGGCTACTGCCTACCGGCGGCCTTTAAGGGGGGTCTCTAGTGGAGAAACATATTTTACTTAATTTAACCCCATTTTCTCAAAATTTTACTCGGTTTCTTTAAAAAAATAATAATTACGTGATATTTGCCGAGACCCCCCCTCTCCCATGTGAGATTGGGTGAGGTTCGGCTCGACCCCCTCCCCCCAAAACGCCTCACGTAATTAATGGACGACCCCTTTCGAAGAATACTAAGAATACCAAATTTGGTAGCAACTTTCACCTTGAGTATCCCTTTTCATTGATAACAAAAATCACACCAAGTTAGTACGTATTAGGACGAGTGAGCGTGAGAACCTAAAATGTCCTGCGACGATTGATACCAAGATCAATTAAGGTCAATAAAAGGCGTGGGCGCACTTGTTCCGAAATGGTCTACGGTAAAGCTGCTGAAAAGTTGACTTATCGCCAGAATTGCTGAAAACTAACTTAAGGGGTAACACCACTCTAGGATTTTCAAAAAATCGATTTTTTTTTTTTGCTTAAACTACATTTTAGAGACCCTTAAAAATCATATCCAATTGGTTTCATGCAGAAATAACATTTGAAAGAGGTCAAATTCTCGATTTTGCAGCAGCGCCTCGGTTCCGAAAACTTTAAACGCGTTTTTCTCGAAACGGGTTTTTTCAAACTGGGCGCACTCATAGCTTCAACACCATTGCATGGATCGACTTGCAATTTTTACAGTAGCTTCATAAATATATTCTCCACCGAAGTACGTAGCCTTTTTTTTATATTTTAAAAATTACTTGTTTTATTAACAATTTACTACTCTTTTTTTTTGTCGAAAATTCATACTTTTTCTTCAGAAGTTCACAGTTTCTACGAAAATTGGAATAAAAAAAAAATCCTACGTACTTCAATAGCTATTAGTATGTAGTTTCAGAAAATTTTCCAGCTTACACGGTTTTCGAGGAATTGGTGCGCCCGCGGAGCACCTTCAACAAAATCTTTTTCCGCAGATCTGCTGCAACGCCGCCATTTTGTAAAAATATTATAATAAAAAAATGTTTTTTTCATACATCAATATGTGTGCAATGAACCATCTAAATATGAATACTATTCCTTTTCCCATAATCCCAGAATAAATTGTCAAAATTAGGTCTTTTTTTCAGCCTCTAGAGTGGTGTTACCCCTTAAGTTTCATTCATAACAGATGCGCCACAAAACTATAAGATATTGGAGGCTGAAACAGTTTCAAATTGTAAAGCTTTCATGTGCGCTGCTTTCCTGTTTGGCAGTATGCTGGGTAATATTACGGAACACGGCCCATGTGAGGAGTTATAGACAGCTCCAGTCCCTTCGATGCGGCAAAGGAAGCTCCTAATTATGAAACCAGCCTCATCATTGGATGTGATGCAAATTCTCACAATTCCTTTTGGAGCAGCTCAGACACAAATGTAAGAGGTTTCTTTTTGACGTTTTACTCCAAAATAATCTCCTGCTGTGCAACAGGGAAAATGAACCTACTTTCGTTATAAGGGTAAGACAGGAAGTCTTAGACATTACGCTTGTTTCCAGGACCTGCTCAATTGTGTAGAAAACTGGAGAATATCCAGTGAACACTCCTTCTCTAACCACAGAGTCATTCTTTTTAATGCCTATATGTGCTCAACTGCGAAGAAGGCCCCTGGTTGCAGGAATGTCCGAAACACAGATTGGGCCGTATATAGACAAATGGTTTAAAGATCATTTCCCGAGGATGTTCCCACCCAATTTTGGAAATCTGAAGATCTCGAATATCAGGTGAGGAATCTCAGCAACCTCCTAAATAATGGTGGATCTTGGAGAAATGTTTCAATACTATCATTTCGGCCACAGATGACTGGACAAATTGTGTTATCGCGACTAGGTCATTATGTACCTCCACATCGGTAGCCTAGGGAGTAAGGCGTTTGGCTCTCATCCCAAAGGTCCCGGGTTTGAATCCCGGCAGCCCCACGGTCCTAGCCTTTCCCAATTTCCCGCCTACATAACTTTCCTTCTTTCTTCTTCTCTCTTTACATTCCTGATTCTTCTTGTCATAGCCTTCTTTAACCCTTCCCCGCTCCACCAAAAAGCGCATGTCATCGGTTGGTTGATGAGATTCAACTCATTTCAGGAGGCATAACACTCCAGCGATTTGTTTCTTGATGCCCCGACGTCAAGTCGCGATAGTAATGTAAGAGTAGGTGGAATAAAAATATCTCGGTAGGTTGTGGCAGTTCCTTCCTTCCCGACTAGAGCTGCTGTTCGACATTTCACTCTATACGAAGAAAATAGATTGTCAACAGTATAGAGGGCCTTTCCTGAGACTCTTAGTCTTTCACATAAAAAAAACACGCAATAGACCCTACCAAAAATTCTCAGTCATTCTACACCACTGTGCCCACATTTCACCCCATCATTCTTAACAGGCACTGTGCGCGTGACGTCAGGGTATACTCCACTGAAGTTACAGGAACGAGCTACCGTCTGATTCAGTTTTAACACATTCGCGTTTTCACCTTTAATACAATTAGATTGGATTCAGTAGGTGCTATTCAGGTTCTGCAGCCCTGCACCTCCTTTTGCCCTGAAGTTTAATATTAGCTCTCAACTTAAAGATTTAATCGCATTACTGCTGATCCCTGCTAAAAGGTGCGACTTTAGAAATGCCAAGAAACAAAGACCAAAAAAAGATTAAGTAAGTTGCTTTACTTTTTCTTCTCTCCGAGCTTATATTTGTATGATCTGCCTTTTGGGCTTTTAAAATTAACACTGGAGAATCTCTTAAGGGTTTCCAAGTGTTTTTCCTGCTTGGTGTACATGGCTTCTTCAACTACAGCCATGCTACCGGTTTAGCATAATCTATCGAGTTTCGATCGATCAGCTTATTATTATAGTGCTTACTTATTGCTAAATGGATACTTCGAAATAGTCGAGAGGACACTTAAAGCCTGCCCCATGTGTGGCAAAAATCATGGCAACGTACCGAGATGCCACAACTCCCGCTCGGATCATTCTTGTTAATGTCATGCTTTTTAAGATTTGTTTTTGAACAGGAAACATGGTGCAAAGCATGAGTTTGCCTTTTAGACCAGGCCCAGTCTATCAAGGCTCTTCAAACCCAAGCATCTAACCATGTTATCGGTGGCCAGTCACCTGCGAGATAGGGGGAGCAACATGTAGCATATTTAAATATTTAAATACACACGTGCTGTAACTATCTCGAACTGGTCGAAGTGCGATCATAACTTCCTCGTGGTGGTCACTGGAAGCTGTCCTGAAAGGGATGGGCTAATATCCCTACAAAACGAAGATGTAAAGTTATCGTGTCGAGGGCTGCATGGCACTGGGTAGGGTTTGTCGTTTAACGATCTCCTTTGGGCACCGGATGCATCCAGTTGTATAATGCCTTATTCCTTATCAGGATGGACCTGACCCTTCCTACCATACCAATTAATCTATAGAGGGCTAAGGCAAGGAGGGCCCCACGGAGCACAACTGAACCCAGTTTTCGTGAACTCCTTCCCTACAGACCAAAGGCAGCTAAGCTTTTATTTGGCTATTCCCAAAGTTTCCGGATCCGCCAGAAAATTGACAGCACCAGCTCCCATATAATCTAGGGGGACCATTTCCAACATCCAGGAGAGCAGAGACCCCAGAAGAAGAAAAAAATTTAATAAAAATGAGGAATCGTAATTACCCTCCTACTGGGACAACAAGCAGACTCAGATCGCCGCTGTTCTGCCCAAAGGTTCTGGACTTGCAAAAGAGCCAAGGCAAGAAGACCGGAGTGGAATTAGACAACCTATGGAGCACACCCGACTCCGCTTTCGTAAATTCTTTCCAAGAGGCCGAAGTCAGGACTGCGGTCGGAAACCCGGGAAGTTGGAACAATCAAGTGTAAGCGACAAGCCACTAGAAAGGTTGCCAAACTTGCTCCAGCGATCTGGCCCCAAATATGAGGTATAGAGGCGTAGTGCAATGGACCAAGCGAATGGCTGCGATACTTTTGCACCCAATATATCAAATAAAAAAAACAGTGATTGTGCCAGTGCTTCACAAATGGATACAAGTCTTGGATACTTAGACGTGTTCGATATGAAAGTCCTTCGGAGACTTTTTGGCCTGATACAATATGAGAAAAGGCAATTCCAGAGACTACCAATTCTACCAATTATAAAATATATGGGCTAGCTTGGTAGGCTCTGGTTGACAGAACATCTAGCTTGTAAGAGCGAGAAGGAACCTGGAACGGCGAATTTGATTTCTTTGGCGATAGATAGAAATTGGGGCATTCGGAAAAAGAATATTGACAAAACTTCCCTCGATTTTTATCTATTTACTTGTCGATATAAATACTTCGTTATTGATTTTTGGTAAAAGAATTAGTTGGTTAGAAAATGGCAAAAGGAAGAAGTGTTAATTAAAGGGGTTTTAAAACAAATATGATCCCTTGTTCGGAAAGTTTTAAGGTGCCTGTAAACGAGCAACATTTTTCAGCAATTCAGCATTATTTCCATCAATATGTTCAAACTTGCCGGCAATATATCCGTATAGCCCGACGATACTAGCGATATTGCAACTACGGGCCGGCATGTTGCTTTTGATATCGGCCGTAGAGCGAAAATATTTAAACATTGCCGGCTATTTGAAAATGATTTAAAAATTTTCTTTGGACTAGAAGTATCTATGTAGTATGCCTTAAAGATGGCATTGTCGTGGGCGGTGTAGGGTGTACATTGTCTGGGTTAGGGATCCATGAACCTATAGCATCCGGCGTACTAAACCGCACCCAAATACGTGCAGAGTTCCAGGAGATCCCCTTAACTAAGTCCATGGCATCTCCCAGCCATAGGCTGCATTTTTCCTTCAATTTATAACTTGGTGATTCTTACAGTAAGATATCGTAAATGATATAACCTCGTCATTCTTTATCCTTAAGACCCTAGAACACATCTTAGTTATGTAAATTAAAAATTCTATACTAAAGCAAGCATATTGTAAAGGAAAATCGATTGACACCATACTGGATGAAGTAGCGCTTTCAAAAATGCCAGCATGGGATCTACAAGTTAGTGGATAATCCGCATTCTTAGAACTCTGATATTCAACAAAAGCTTAGAGAAGAGTACAGTGATAAACACAGGGGCCTCTGCATACCGCAGGATGGAGTCCTGTCACCGCTTATGGTTGTTTTGTATGAAATATTTAAGGTCATCCTTCGTCATTCTAGGGAAATGTCTGAACAAGTAACTACATATTTAGAATTAGCTCATCGCATTCTTCGTTTTTTGTTAATAAGCAAAGACTTCTTCCCTTTCAGCCATTGTCATACGTGTACGCGTGAAATTCTCGGGCAACACAGTAGTCAAAACATTGCGAAAACATGTCTGACTACAAGTTGCCCAGCAATAGTATCGCCCACACATTTTCAAACAAATAGCCGGGCCATCTTTTTCTGAAATATTACCGGCAATGTGCATTTTTTGTTGCTCGTTTACAGCAGGTACCTTTATATAGTAAGATTTATTGAATGCCAAATCATGCTTCTGCTGGATAGCGAGAGATAGAAAACTTAATGATAACGGCTTAAAATCAGAATAGGACTGTTAAAGCCTCCTCAAATTTCTTTCCCCAACCTTTGTTAAAAAAAAATTATTGCTACTTGGACTACTAGAACCAAGCAAATTATTAAGAAACATTACAAACTTCTGTAAAACATTTTCACCTTCCCAGAAATACCTTTCGCTAAATTCTTTCAAAACAATAAAATAAACAAAAATCTACAACTAAAATAATTCTCATTTTAAAAGAAATTTATTTAAATTTTTTTAATTGTTTTTGTTTTTAAATTAATTTATATATAAAAGTGCTTTGTTTTTTTTCCTATAATTTTCTTAAATGTTTTGTTTTCTCCCTTTTCTTTCTTTCTCTTAAATAAATCTCTTATAGCTTTGAAGAATAATTTATTTATTTATTTACTTTATTTTTTTATTTTAATTAAATTAAAAACATATATTAAAGAATGCAAATTGCAAATTAATTAATTAATTAATAATACAAACTAAATATAGTAAAAAAGCCAAGTAATAGTGTTGTCGATAAACTCTTTACTTTTTTAATCATTTTACAAATTTCATTTTCTTTTTTTTTCTGATTTTTTTAAACTTGGGTAGTTTTTTTATGTTTGTGTGATAGTTATTTTCTTTTTGACTTTCTTCTCTCTTTAAAGGATAGTTTTCTGAAATCACAACAGCCAAGCTTCGCATTTATTTTTAGGATTATTACGAAAAATTCTTAAAAACTATAATTTATTTAATTTAATTTTTTTTTCTATCCTGCATGCATTGGTAAATTGTTGTAGGTTTAGTTCCATTAAGTTTGTGTGTGTGTGCTTTAAATTAAATCGTGATATTCGTGATATCGTTCTTGGAAGTTATACACGTCTCAATTGCTTCTATATATTTAGCTAAATAGTAGAAAAAGTGCAGCTAATTACAATATTATTAAAAGCTTATTTTTTACGCTCTTGCTTGAAATCACTGAGTTATTTTGAGAGCACTTCCCTAGCACTAAGAACTAAATTCTTACGATTACATCCTCGTGTCAACGCAGAGGCATGCATATGCCCCTGTGCTGAAAGTCGAGTCATATGGCAGTCGCATGTATATGTCGTTGTCGTCTCGTTTTTTAGTTGGTGTGCTGAGAGTCGGGTGGCGTGACAACGACAACGACGACTTTCAAATTTTCCATTTTTCTCATTAACGTAAACAGCCCGACCAAAAGTGACAACGAAATTACAATAAAAACGACTATCAGCACACCCAATTAGCTGTCGTTTATGCCAGCAGATTTTACACAACAAGAATCGACTATCAACACACTTTTGTATTAGCTTCACTTCTTATGACAACAAATACGACTTTCAGCACAGGGGCTATAATCATGCGCGAAATATGGCCCTTTCGATCGCTTGTGCAGAGAAGTAACGGCAGCTCTGATGTTCCTGCTTTGCAGCTGATGCGCATGTCATGCATTGCAAAGATACTTTTTGGACGTAAATGCTGCACGCATCACTTTTCATGTGCACAAATCTATTTTTTCAAGTTCTGTCGCGCAGCATCACTTTACTATCTGGCTGACTGCGCGTAAAGACCATTTGCTGGGTTTTTTAATAACAATCTGTTTTACGGGATTTGTTTTTGAGCAGCAACGAATGAATCATGCGTTTTTGACCAGGCTCGATCCATGGTTAACGTTGAATTTGATCCACAACTAAAGCAGGGATTAATGCATTTACAAAGTGGGAAGTGGTGGTATTCAAAAGCGACCTGACATTTTTACGCAAGCCGAATGTATGTAAGGCAAACCTTTTTTATCTACTTTCAACTTTTGCTACATTGCCTCATCCCAGTAGGGAAAAGAAAACTTCCAGAGTCGATTCCGTACATTATCCTTCGAATCCGTAATTCTTACTTTCTAGATCGAACCATCCCTTCGATTAACATTGCGAGGTTCTAGGGTCGAAGGAGTAATGGCTACCTTTTGCATTACAATTCATTCCAATACGAAGGCATATGAGTTACCCTCTGCATTACTATTTCTTCCCATTAGGGAATCCAATCCCGAGAACGCGGGATCCCGGGACTGGGCATGCGGGATCCGCGGGGTTCGCGGGATTTGGGCAGTAGAATCACATGTTATAAGAACCGGGACTTAATAGAGAAATACTAACAATATTGTAAAGTATTAATAAAAATAGTTGGAGGCCCTCCGAACACGAGTCGACTGATTTCCAATTCCAGTTGCACACGCAACTGTTTCGAATACATGGGTCGATGGAAACGAAACCCATTTGAAACTACTCGACTGTTCTTGCCGATCGGAAACGATGTCAGTTGACATTTTCCCAAATCCTCGTGACTAAAAACTAACACCGATTGATCCAAAATCAGTTGTGCTCGTGTGCGGCCAAAGATTTCATTTTAATTTTTTTTTATGTGATAGACTAGAGGCTTAGGGAAAGCCCCTTTGTACTGTTCGACAATCTATTTTTTTTTTTTTTTCGTATAGAATGTCGAACCAGCTCTAGCCGGAAGATAGAGAGTAGAAAGGAGAGAGAGAAGTAGGAAGGAGCTGCCACAACCTAGCCGCGATATTTTATTCCACCTACTTCCAACCATTTCGCGACTCTGGCATCGGGGCATTTGAGAAACAACTCGCTGGAGTGTTATGCCTCCTGAAACGAGTTGAATCTCATCAGCCAACCGATGACATGCGCTTGGTGGAGCGGGGAAGGACTAGCGAAGGCTATGACAGGAGGAATCAGGAATGTAAACTGGGGAGAAGAAAGAAGGGAAGTTATGTGGGTGGGAAAGTGGAAAAGGCGAAGGACCGTGGGGCTGGCCGGGATTCGAACCCGGGACCTCTGGGATAGTAGTCAGGCGCCTTACCTCTAGACCACCGAGGCCCCCTAACTAACTTGCAAAGTGATTACTGTGAAACCAGTTTAAAATTGGGATTGCAAATCAGTCGATTCGTGTGCGGTACACTCCACAAAATTTAATTTTGTTAGTTGAAGATTTGAAGATATCTGCCAACTAAGCAATACAGCAATAAGACAAAATCGTGCGTGTATCCGGACGTGATCAATTACTGAGTTTCCATGTAGAGTCTACAATGGGTTAGCTCAGATTAAGCGCCCATGGAAACGGGGGTTGAGTAAAGTTTCGTTAAATCCAAGAAAACTCCACGAAACACGTCGGATTAAGCCGGGTTTTGCATATGTGTTTATTTAAGTGTAAGTGTAAATGTAAAGTTACCCTACGCTCACGACAGAGGATTCCCCACGTGCATTACTGTCAACCGAGGTAGAGTTTGTAAGCAGAAACCTTCGTTGAGTAAGCAGAAACCTTTTTCCCCAGGCTAATTCGATGCTGTTTCTATGGCGGCTCTGGGCGAAAGTGACAGATAAATAATATTACGTTGCGTCGCCGTTGGTATATGTATGTGCAGTAAAGGATATACTCAATCACACACATATGCAAAACTCGGTTGAACCGGACTGGTTAACGATACTTCACTCAACCTCCATTTCCATGTTCGCCTACTTTGAGAACACCCAGGGTAAACTCTTCATGGAAACACAGTAGTGAGCGTAAGACGATTGCCCTCGCGGCTAATTGTGTTGTATTTCAAACGAACAACCTGAGTCAGTTAAACATAGTGTTCAGGCCATTTCTAAACCACGCTGGAATTGATTCCGCTGGAATTTTCTAACATCGGTAGCATAAACTCGGCTGTAATTGAGAGCAAGCGAGCTAGCCGTCCGCCGGGAAGAGGAAAGTTTCGGTCGGCCGAGCGTCAAAGTGCAGTTCTGGCATCGGGTTCCTCAATTTTCTCCAAAGCCTTCTATATTTACAAATCACAACTTAATACGCCAAAGTTCACTTCAAACTGAGCAGCAAGAAAAGCTTGCAGTGGACGACCCTTGTAGCGTGTAACCGCGTATCTTAGAGCCGCTCGAATACACTTCCAGTGGGCGACCAGCCTTAGTCATGTTCGAGTGGCTAGTCCTTCGTAAAATTTTTGGGCCTATATTTGAGCCAGGATGATTCCGAAGGCTCTACAACAAGGAACCTCCCACGTGCAGGGCATCTAGCTCGTATCAGCGAAGAGCAACCTGTTTGAAGTTTGCTGCGGCAAGACCTATCCAGGTGCGACACCGAGAGTGACTGAGCCTCCGCTGAAGGGATGGTGCAGATCATGACGGGCTAAGAGCTTGGAATTCAAAACAGGATGACATCGGAACCGGTAGAAAGAACCAGGACCGCATTGCGATTGTAGACCCGATAAAGAAGAAGTCGAATTGTGCATGATGTTTCTAAAAAGAAGATAATCTGCTTACAACGTACACCAATAACGACAGTTTATAGAGGATCCTTCGAAAGGGAGCCTACTCTTATGCTGTATGGAAGCTGTTCTGTTGTGCATTGGTGATTTATTTAAAAATCCATACCTGTAAACACATTAAGTTATTTAAATGAACTAACACTCTTACCCTTAAATAAATTAAACTAGATACATTTTATGGTGACTTAAAAATCATGTGCATGCTTCTTGGTCTTCTTAAAGCCTAGTACTAAGTTCCCGAGAAATGAAAGTTAAATAGGCTACTCAATGTAAATTTTCACGAGTGAAAATTTCGCTTGTCAAATTTTCATTTGTGATACTAAGTTCACGTGAATTTTATGGTGGGTAAATCACATTTTGTTGCTCTCTAACAGATGGCGCGGCATACATTCACCACAAAATTTCATTTTCATTTCATTTGAAAGAATGCGCTTGGGCATTTTTTCCGTCCAGTAGGGAATGGAAGCCTTTCAGATTCGAATCTGTACACTTTCCTTCGAATGCATAATGTCTACTTTCTAGATCGAATCATCCCTTCTTTCAACATTGCGATGTCCTAGGGTCGAAGGCATAACGGCCACCTTTTGCATTATCATACCTTCCAATATGAAGGCATAAGAGCCACCTTTTGCATTACCATACCTTCCAATATGAAGGCATGAAAACTACTTTTTGCATTACTATACCTTCCAATATGAAGGCATGAGAGCTAAAGCTGCAGAATGTCCAATCATTTCGTTATTCCCCCTTTAAATATGCTGTCCGTTTCGCATCTATTATTATTAAAAAAGCAACCTTTATTAATCACAAGTCCGAAATATGATATTAATTTTCCATCTGTAATATTATAAATAGTAAACTTTATATCGCTACACGTGCTTACGCCGTAATCAATCTAAATAGACTGAAAAACAATGAATGCATTTAAAAAAATCGTAAGAAACCCGATTTTATGAAGGAGAGGGTGAGACAGGACGAATGTTCGGCTGCGGCTTCAGTATTTTTCCTCGATAATGAACAAAGCGAAATGCGTGCATGTTCCTTATGCATGACACTTTGCAATACCATTCCTTCCAATAGCCATCGATTCACATTGCTTCCAATGTCTACAAAGATATACTGCATTTCGATTTCATGACTTCGTAAATTCCCTACTGAAAAAACGCAAAAAGTGAATTCAAAAGGCGTTGTGTAAATTATTATTAGCAAGTAGGTATTTAATATTGTATATTTAGCAATATTTATTTGTTGTGTATGCATTTATTTCGCGTGATTTATTTAAACATATTTTTACAGAATGGAAAACACTTTGCTACAAAGTTTCCCACAGCTGATTAACTCACCTCGGTTGCTTTTTCACTAGCCCAAAATGCCCAATTCCATTTCACGTGAACTTAGTACTAGGCTTAAAACTTCACTATAACTATCCAAAAAACACTCTTTTCAAAAATATGTACACACACAAACTTAAATAAACTTAATCAAATATTTTTAAAATAAATCTTAAAAGACAAGAAATTTACAATTACACAAAAAATTTTTTTTTTAAATATTTTCAATAAGCATTTTACGTTTTTTCAATTATTTCTTCATTACTCTCTCAAAGGTAGTCAGCATAAAAAAAAAGAGAAATCACTGGAATTGTTTAATTTAATTTAATAAAAAATAAAGCGGAAAGTTTAAAAAATATCACAAATACACTGACTCTGGTGTTATTTTAATTTTTCTTTTTTTATTTATGTAATATAAATATAAATTAGATAGTATTATTTATAATAATTTTATTAAACGGTTTTTTTTTTCTTTTGTGATTTCAGAGTTTATATTTTTATTTGTCGATGTTTTTTTATTTTTTTGTTTTTAATATTTTGTATTTTTTTTTATTTAGCTTTGTTCTTCAGTTTTTTGTTTTTCTCTTGCATGCCTATTTTTATTTTTTATACAATTCACACTGTATTTCTTATAATGCTAAAATTGTTAATTTTGTTTTTTTGTTTTTTTAAATAATTTTTCTCATTTTGTTGTTTTCTTTGTCTTGTTTTTGTTTTTTAATCATTTGTTTTTGTTCTTTTGTGAAAATTTTGCTTTCTTTAAAACAATTTTTCTGTGTAATTAATTTGTTTTTAGATATTTTCTGCAATTTTGTTTTGTTTTGTTTGTATTTTTTTGTGTTTTTTTGCTCTCTTTTTCTCATAAACCTGTAAAATATTTTTTCGTTTTGTTTTTTTGTAATTAAATAGAACTTTGTCACTTATTTTTATAAAATATGTTTAATTCTTTTGTTTTTGTTTTGATTACGGTCTTGATAATCGCTTCTGAAAATAAAAGAAAAAAAATGGTGAAGATTTAGATATCAAATTTAAGATAATTAAGAATAAATGTACATATATTAAAAGCTAGCAATTTCCATGAGGGGCCTTCTTCCTTTACTCACACAATCATTTAAAAGTCAGTTTTCATAAATTTTTTAACATGTATGTATTTACAAAAATATATTTTTATAATAAGCGAAATAAAATTGTACAACTTGAAACGCATAAGAGTCGTCTAGGATTAAAAGGGGATGCAGCGCCGGCCCTAGCCCTCGTTGAGGGTGGAGCGAGAATGTCGATCGGCGCCCTTTGGTCGACGCTTTCACTGCACATAAATTGTATTTCCAGTTGTGCTTAATAAAACTTTTTTTGAGCACTGCTTGCCATTTCCTTATGGGATTATATCTCCCCTTTTGGTAGCCTCTAATAGTCCATGGAAATGGTATTTTAACATTGCAAAAATGCGGGACAAGGTTTTATTTTTGGGATGTGTAGGGGGGGTCAATGTGAGCTTAAGTTTGAGTTTTCGGGATTCTAACCCCCCCCCCCCCATTTGGCCGCCATCTTGGAAAACGTGTGCAAATGGTTTTTCCACTATATCTCCGAAACGGTACATCTTACCGAAAATTTGCAAGGACACTTTTTGTTTAGAATTAAATAACCTACAATTAGATAACATAACTGAATAAAGCACTTTTTTGTGCAGCCCTAAAACAAATTATTTTAAAAAATTGGAGTAACGCATGTTATTATTCAAAGAATTTCATTTTAAACCATATCGTACCTTATAAAACATGGCATAACAGCAATAAAAACCCGCAAAAAAATTCGAAACAATTTTATTACATTACTCAAACATCGGCATTTCTCATAACGTATAGTCATTCATTCATTATTACTTGCTAGCTGTTATTACTAATTTCTAGGAGGTAAAATTGTAATAAAATATTCAGAAAATCTGTCACTTTCATACCTTCGGGCGCTGTAAGACCCTTTGTAGTGAATGAAATTAAAAAAGTAATGAATGAAAATTATTCCTAATGAAACCCTCTACAAAAAATTTGTTATTATTTTTTTTGTTAAAGTTGAAGGAAAAAAAGTTATAGCTTTTAAAAGAAAATATTGTGACTAATTTTTGTGTTCTAAGGCTTATAACTTCTTAATTATTCATTTTACCACAAAATTTCTAACTAATAAATTGTAGGTTATTTAATTCTAAACAAAAAGTGTCCTTGCAAATTTTCGGTAAGATGTACCGTTTCGGAGATATAGTGGAAAAACCATTTGCACACGTTTTCCAAGATGGCGGCCAAATGGGGGGGGGGGGGTTAGAATCCCGAAAACTCAAATTTAAGCTCACATTGACCCCCCTACACATCCCAAAAATAAAACCTTGTCCTGCATTTTTGCAATGCTAAAGTACCATTTCCATGGACTAGGGCTGGGGACCACATAAGGATTTCGATGGTGTAGGGTCACAGCCCCACCTGTAGCGTTAATAGAGGAAGCATGTGTTCTCAGAGTTACTTCGCCGACGTTTCGCCAACAGCACCACATTCTTTGGAGGCTATTTGGTTGTTTGTATTGCATGGCTGGACATTAGGGCCTGCTTAGATCGTGGAGAGAGTCACCTTCTCGAGGTCTTCTGTTGCTGCCGGAAACACCCGACTATAAAAAGGCTGTCCGGCAGATTGTTCCCATCTGCAGCAACAAGGCTTGCTCCTTCCAGGGGTTAAGACGGCCCACCATAGGGACGCACCGACCCCTACGTACCTGGGCTGTTCTGAGCCATGAGCCAATTCGGCTATCGCCTCCAAAAGACTTCCTTGCACGGTAACTAGTTGTTTCATGGTCAGGAGAGTCTCCGGATTGTTAGTCGCAAGCACGCCCATTCTGACACTTTCTGCCATTTGATAGAAGGTCGGCTTTGGAGTCGTTTTAGACTTCATTGACGGGTGCGTCCAACTTTTCTGAAGCCTTTCCAAACCGTATAGCCAAAGCCTTCGCCCTTTTCGAGTATCTAATCCTCTTCTTATTAAGAAAATCGGTATCCCTTTCTTCCTCGGGGCCACGCAGACCCTACCAGACTCTACACGGGAGTAGCCAGCTTCCAGATATCGCGTAAAACGTTATCGGGCTGCGCCACCCCGTCTTCTGAAAGCGGTCGTTTTTTCGAGTCGCCTCTCCGATTAGGTGGCCTTACTTCCGCAGATCTCCCAAGAAGGAGTGATCTCAAGGTACTCCATCCCTGGGTTTTTGGGAGCAGATTGCCCTCCCTGAAGAAGAATCCCGAAAACTTTCCTTCACTGGGATCACATTCGACACCTTGAAGCATCGATCCAAAAATATCTAACTGCCATTGTAGGTCGTTTTTTTGGGAGCTGTGGGAGCCCAGAAATTTTTGGAGCGTTAAGAAGTGTTCCATCTTCAAGTTTTTTTTAAGGTATTTCTATATTGATACCACGAGCTGGGTGAGAAAGGAAGGTCGCCCATGGCAGAGCTTCGTATCACCATTGGAAGGCTAATTCAAACCGAAGTTTGCCTGGTATCCGAAGTCCATCGTTAGTGGTACATTCACGCAGTACCATTCATAACTTCAGCACGATTGTTTACACCTTAGGATTGCATGGACCTCGAGCAGGATGTGGCCTAAAGCTGATCGATTTTCGAGTCAGTATACAGTCACAATATGGACAGCCTGGAAGTCCCGACTATGATTTGGATTCCGTCTGTTTACAACAGAACAACCCGGCTGAGGATTGCACCTTGCGCATGAGAAGCTGCGATAGAAAAACTTTTGTATCGACTTTGCCAGCATTCGTGGGTTGCAAACAATTTTCCATTCTGTGTTGTATCATTTATCCACTTATTTTCCCCCAATTTTTGGCACCAAGTGAAACCCAAATTTAATCGAATGATGTCTTAGATCTTTATCAGGCTTCCGAATACACTTTAGTGCATAATCTCTCCCCTCATAGGGTAATTGCCATTTATATTAGCTTTTCAGAAAGTGTACAACAGTACCATCGCCTGACTTTAACCACCTCGGTCTAAAAATTTCACTTCATAAGCACGCCATTTTCTTCTGCTTACTATATAGGAGCCCTAATATCAATAATGAAACCACTTCATTAGCATTTAACGCTAACTCCGAACGTATCTTCGAATTCCTATCCTTACATACGGAGTGTGAAATCTTGTTGCAAAAGATTTCAACGTCTACAACGCAAATTGGCTGAATTACTCGAATGGCACGAGTGTTTTTGGCCGGAAGCCGAGCTCTTTGCAAAGACTAATGGTTCATTGTGCCACACGAGTTCCTGACGCCTTTCTCCTTGGTCTCTTTCTTACCTCCCACCCAACGCGGTACTCCTAAGGAGTTGACTCGTCTCTAGGCAACTACCAACCCTGAACCCCAACCACACCAGGTACTAGAAGAACTGTTTGGCATAATGGAAAAGCCAATTGGCTGGGACATATTCGCTTCTTTCAAGCTGCGGTCTGGGATCTGTGTTTCCAGAATCGTGATGGCAACTTTGCTCCTCTCTGTATTATAAAAACTATATTGGCCGGAATGCGTTTATTCATTCCCCATTCTTCCAAATTCACCAATGATGATATAATCAAGAGAGTTTGAACGCAATTAAAGCCAAAGCAACCGCCTATAGAAGGTACAGGCACTCCCCAACTGAATCATCTCGACGCGAGTACATTAGGTTGAGAAACGCCTGTAAATTCACCATCAGGCAAATCAAAGCATCTTCTGATGACAGGTTAAGAGGTAAACTCATTCGCACCACTACTGGCAGTGACGCTTCTGGTCCTTAGTAACCTCCATCAAGAAATATTTCCCTACATCGTCGACTTCCTCTTCCATTCACGATGAGAAGATGCTAACAGAAACCAAATCCAAGGCCAACTTATTCGCATCTCTGTTCGCCTCTAATTCTTCCTTGCAATTCCCCATAGACGAGTGTTCCTCTCACTCCATGGGCAGATTTTTCTTCAAGACTCGTGAAGTGTACAAGTGCCTCAAGGAGCTCGATTCTAATAAATCCACTGGTCCAAAAATATTCCCCCTATGGTTCTTAAAAAAATTGCCTCGCCTTTGGTTAAACCTTTGCGTAAACTCTACGCCCTTTCATACTCCTCCGGAGTTTTCCCTGCTTCCTGGAAACTGATCCATGTTCAGCCTATCCCAAAAAAAAGGTGACTCTAGCGACCCATCTAACTACCGCCCAATAGCAATTTAAAAGATCCGCTGGCGACCTTCTTCTATGTCTAACTGAGCACCTCTACCAAAGTATTCATCGTTTTGATGAATCCGGCCTGGTTGCTCTAGATATCTCCAAGAGTTTGATAGAGAGTATGGCACCCCGCTCTATTGACTAAACTTCAAGCTATTGGTATTGACGTTGCTCTAAAGAACTGGATTAAGAGTTTCCTCCTGAATTTCCTGATTGACCGTTCAATCAAGGTAGGGTCGGAGGGCGATGACGTGATAGAGTGGTAGTACAAAGGGGGTGACACGTGAGCTTAGGCTTACACATAAAAAAACGTCTGGTCTAATATGGAAATTTTAGGGTAAAGGACAACGTCTGGTCTCTGGTAGGGATCTGTTTATTGACGAATTTTAATTTTGCGACCAAGTAACCGATAGGCCCTTATACCATTTCCTGTGGGTAGAAATCGCAGAATAGTGCTGTGCCCTTAGTTCTTCTCTACCCAGCAACCCGGTTCTCGTAACTTCAAAGCCTGTTGTATAAATCGAGAATTACGTTAAGCGCTTCCGTAGGGGTTGCATACGCAAAATTTTGCGGATTGCGCAAAATGTTTATGACGTTACAATTGATGTTCTACGAAACATACAGCAGAACTAATCAAATTAAAATGCTGATATGACTACATTTTTCATATAAATACGAATATTACTAGCCAAGATAGTGCTAATACAATTTTGTTGCTGCAATAAAAATATCAATTGAAGATTGCGCAAGTTACCAGAACAAATTGCAGCAAATTTTTTTTACAAATATACAATTCACAACTTTACACAATGCATCTAAAAGTGAAAAAAGAATTTGTGCTTTAAAAAGAAAACAAAATGCAATACAACGCTCACCTCTTCTTTCTCTGCAGTTTCTGTCTCATCTTTTAAATGCCTTGATCTCCTTTTATAGCTGCCCAATAATTGAGCAACTTGTGATTGTTTAGCGATATCGAAAACTTCCTTTTTACTCCTTAATGCACAATCCTCTAGGGTCTCGGCCGCCTCGTACATGCCTTGTCGCCGATATAAAGCACCTAAATTCTTAAGGGTTGTTGTTACTGTTGGTGAATCAACCTTTGCCGCCTTATGCCATCCACCGTATTCACCATAGGGTGTATTCTCACGATTCTCATATTTATGCTCTTCACGTTCTTCGGCAACCTAAAAATGGAGATTTTGTTTTTGTTTTGGTGTGTTTCTGTTTGTTTCAATGGTTTTTTTTTTAAAATCAATCAATCTTTCGTGTTTTATCAGTCAATTTAAGGATGATTAATGGATGAAACACGCTTTTACTTTTATAATTTTTGTTTAAATAAAAATTGTTATAAATATTGTTTACTTTTAAAGGATGTCACCAATCGATATAATGACGTGTGGTGAAACATGCATTTTTTTTTAAACTAATAATATAAATTAAATGAAAAATAAAATAAAATAAAATTTGCATATTATAAGATATCGCTCACCTTTATTATATAGAATTATTTTTCAGGCACTTTTTTGGAAGTTGTTGGTCTTTAATTGAAATGTGTTGAAGAATAGTAGGTAAATATGTTTCTATTTTGTACAATTTTAGTTGCCATCCTACTTTTTTTTTAATGAATGTGAAAGGGTTATGGAGAAGGGATTATGTACTGTGTGATTATTGTGAAGCAATCAACAATATAATGAGAATTACTTATCGATGATTTGTTTTAGTTAATGCTTAACTAACTGATAACTACTTATGGCTTCCTTATAACTTCTACTTATTAAATACGCAAGTTATTATATTTGTTCAATCTGATGAGATAATACTATCCCTAATTTAGCAAACGATTTATTATTGCATGTTTTGAAGTTAAAAACAATACCGCCATCGTATTATTAACTACTACGATACGAGATCTTGTTTCAAATTGCGATTTGCTTAAAATACCCTTCCCATTGGTCTTGTCGAGAAATAGCACTGATCTTGTATGAGAATAGCTAGAGGCGAAGACATCTGGCTAATGAAAAGATAGTAGCACTTTTACAAACCTATCGTACAATTCTTAGATCACAGTTTAGTAATCTAGCTTCTTCAGTGATCTTTTTTTTTTTAAATAAAACATTATTATTCTTCCAAATTTATTTCATCCCCTTCAAAGCAATCCTCTTCGAGTAAAGCTTCTCCCCCTTTAAAGCAACGGTCAAGCTGCAGAAATGACTAGTAATACCAAGGCTGACGGTCATGTTCAAGACCTGCTTGTGACTCAGTTACGCCTGGTGAGTTTTTTTTTTTTATGTGACACACTAGAGACTTAGGGAAGGCCCCTTTGTACTGTCGACCATGTATTTATTTTTGAAATGTCGAACAGCAGCTCTAGTTGGAAGATAGAGAGAGAAGTGAAGGAAAGAACTGTCACAACCTAGCTGCGGTATTTTTATTTCACCTACTCCCAACCATTTCGCGACTCTGACATCGGGGCATCGAGAACAACTCGCTGGAGTGTTATGCCTCCTGAAACGAGTTGAATCTCATCAACCAACCGATGACATGCGCTTGATGGAGCGGGGAAGAGAACTAGTGAAGGCTATGACAGGAGGAATCAGGAATGCAAAGAGGGAAGAAGAAAGAAGGAAAGTTATGTAGGCGGGAAATTGGGAAAGGCTAGGACCCTGGCACCGCCGGGAATCGAACCCGGGACCTCTGGGGATAGTAGTCAGGCGCCTTACCCCTAGACTACCGAGGCCCGAAGAGTTGGAGACAGTTGCCAGTTACGTTCACCCCGAAAACAGGAAGAAAAGGCAACGAATCCGCGAAGGAATATAGGACAATTAGCCCAGTATCCTTCGTGCTAAAGGCACTAGAAAAGATAGTGGCTCTCACAATCGCCAATCTGTAGATGTGACTTTACTGTCCCCAACTTAATATTCCTACCTCAGAGATAGAACCAATAAAATAGCTTTGCACAAGGTGTTGGGCTCTATCTAAAGGATGCAACGTTACAAACAATGTACGTATTGAGTCAATTTGAGAAGCTTTGAGCGTAGGAGCAGCCCTTCTTAGACCTTGGATAGCGCCTAAATTGACTAACTAAAGATGCCGACATAGGTACACTACGCGAAGAAGTATTGTTCCGCTTACTGTGCTTAGTAACAATAAATAGCATACTACAAAAGCTAGATAGAAGTGGATCTAAGGTAATAGTGTATACGTAGGCAACCTAGTGATAATGGTGTCAGAAATGTAACCAACTGTGGTTAGTGAAATTATTCAAGGTTTCCTGAACAGAGTTAGCAGCCTGGTAACATCGGACATCGAGAAAAGGATGAAGAGAGCTGTCTATTGCGAGTAGGTTGTGGCAGTTCCTCCCTCCCCGACTAGAGCTGCTGTTCGATATTGCATTCTATACGAAGAAAATAGATTGTTAACAGTATAAAGGGCCTTTCCTGAGACTAGTCTTTCACATAAAAAAAAGACCTGCAAGAGATCTCAAGCCTAAGATAATCCACAACCGGGATACGCCCTATCTTCACTTACAGCTCACAGGGGTAATGGCAAGGCGCTACAGGGGCCATCAGAATATGCTCACGCAATCTTTTAATGTATTCTCTTGCACCTGCTTTCTCCCGAGCTTCACATGGAACACCTAGCCTCGCGCAATGGGCCTTTGTTTTCTTGTGTGAGGTACTGGGTCCAAATTTTCTGCGGCCATTCATTTGACCTAATGTACTGCACCCCTAAACCTATTTTTAGACCAGACCGCTTGAACAAGTTCAACAATCTACCTAGTGGGCTGTCGCTTAGACTTAAATGCTCGAACAGGGACTTTTCGAATAAAGAAACCCTGCACATCACCAGTGCGGAGCATTCAGAGAGGACGTGGAGAGCAGACTCATCCTTCTCCAGGCAAAGCCTGCAGGTGGGATCCCTCCGCCTTTCCTATTCTCCATAAGTGGTAATTTAGGACGGAGTGCCCGGTAATCAAGCCAACAAGTGTCCTGACATCATTTCAACTGCGCCCTAACGATTCCTTGGCAGTGTTGGGAAACGGTCCAGGAAGAAACCGGTCAGAGTTGGCCAGTCCAGGCGCGGACCTCCATTATTCAGGTATGTTTCATTAAAGTCCGCTCGGCTAGGGCCCTTTGCAGCAAGCTTGTAGGTAGGTGCTCCGATAGCCGGCTCTGGACCGATGAATACAATGTCTGAGCCCTGATTATCTAGGACATCCGCTTTTTCGTTGCTTTTGAAGCCCCGATGACCCGGGACCCAGATAAGGTAACGTGATTGCGTAACGTAACGTTAGCAATCCCAAACTAATTTAGACGGGGTCCTATGGGACCTTATTGCCCTAATTGCCCGCTTAGCTATCAGAGAAGATAATGCCCTCACACTGAAGAAATCTGGCGCCTGGACTTGAAACTCCTACGATCATTATCTTGGATTTTCAACCTGAGAGTATAGCTACCATAACCACAGATTACCTTCGCTCTAAATTGACCTTCAGGAATGACTTTGCTGCCGTAATACTATCAAAGCGAGAGTGGAGAAACAGAAAAGTCTTGAAAAAGTTTTATCTACGTACATTCACCGACGCTTCAATATCAGTGTGCGTCGGGTTAGGCAATATATCTAGAGACCACCAAGAGTTTCAAGTGGAGCTCCTGGTAACCCTGATAGTTTCTCAGACAATGAGCCTCGAACTTACATAAAGACGTAGGATTGAAATTTTCATAAATAGCCAAGCCTAAAGGAGCTCACGCATCCTAAGCAGATTTTATATGATGAATACGAAACCAAAAAAATCATACTTTGAGGAATTGGTGTTTACGAAGCCAATTCAGAAGTTGGCAGTGGTTCTTGAAAGATGTACTACATGTCGTGATACATGAAGGTCACAAGCTGCCAGGGTTGCTGCGAATTGAATACCAGGATATTTAGGATTCAATGAAAATAATCAGCCTGATTCATGCCTAGCCAAAAGTGGGGTCTGCATCAATCCAGAGCCCTTCTATTTGACATCCAATAGTTATATCTTGGAATATGTAGATAGAAGGGCTTGGATATATTTAGTAATGCATACTTGCAACTACTTGCGGGAAAATCCTTATATGCGTTAGTAAATTTCTTTCACCATTGCTTATAATCACAACTTTCCTCAAGATGCTTGGAATGTATCCCTAGTTGAAGCTGGCTCTAAAGAGGCAGGTTGTCGAGAATCAGATCGAGGCACTTCTGAAAGAGTGCCGGAAAAATTACAACTCCACCCTGTGGAGGTCACTGCCCATTTAACCTTGTCACGGTCGAAGATGTTCTCAGAAAGACTCCGGGAATAACGGTCTGGGATGGTCCTATGACCACACTCAGTATCCAATGAATAAGCGATCTGGACGATTGACTCTGGAAAGTATTTGCTGAGCAGGTACCTCAAGGTTTCTTATGGTTAGAGGTGCAGGAGGAGCCATCTTCTCTTTTGCGAAGGCCCACTTCGTGTAAAGAGCCTTTGAAACGTACTTATGGAGTCTAGTCGCGTCTGGTAGAGTTTGAAAGCTCTCACAGTGCTTCCACCAGGCAATCCTTTTGGAACGCCTTAGTTCCTTTTTGCAGGCTGTTAGGGTGAACCATTCCAATGCCCAGGATGTTTTGCCCTATTGCAGCTAACTTGTCGTTCCACCAGGGCACTTTACGAGACGACTGAAAGGAAGAGACAGTGTGGAGGTAATGGTAGGAACAGCTTAGCACATCAAAAACCTGCATAGCCGCATTCTCCAGTTCATACCTTGAGCTGATAGAAGCGGCAAGCAGGTCTGATATCGAGGCCATAAGCTCCTAAAACTAAGTCCAGTTGGTTTTCGTAGGAACCAAAGAGGCGAGAGGGACACAATGTCAAATCTAATGTGCAGATGATCCGACAGAAAGCCTCTCCAGAACACGTCAGTTTTCAATCCTGTCGAAGAGAAGCCTGCTAGTGAAGGTGAGGTCAAATACCTCCTTTCTGGTAGCAGCGGGTTTGTATACCGACGAAACTTGTGGAAAGGCATTTTTGCTTTAATGAAACTAATGTAAACGCAATTATGGTCGCACTGTATTACTGAATCACTCTTTATCCTTTTACTGGGCTCTTGCGTCTAGTATGAGTCAAGCCAAGAAGCTCCTCTAACTTACTACATCTGAATTCAGGGAGTCGTAACAGGCCAACTGCTGCTGTTATTAGATAACACCTAAAGATTGTGGATAAAATTGATACTGTCAAGTAGAAACTACAGATCACAGAAAATATGCGCTTCAAAATTCATTGAATTTACTGTTATGTTAAACTCAATCAAAAGTAGTTAATCTAATGGTTAAGGCGCCCCACAACTACTCTAGAGATCTGTGACAGGAATTCCACTAGCGGCATGGTTCAGCGTTCATTTTAAACAAGGCGTACCTTACGTTGTTGGTGGCATACCTGACCGGCAATGTAAGGTGCGGGCTTTCGAATTAGCAACGAGACTTCCACAAATGTCATCTCTGAATGTCCTGCTCTGAAGAACTTGAAAGCCCCAAACAGGTTCGATCTTCTTTAATTAAAGACCTTTTTGGCTTCATACGGAGGGGCGATGGTCTTTTTCGTTAGTTGATTGCTTGTACAGTAGGCGTAAATTAGCCTCGATCTACCAAATGTACTTTGAAAAATGGCCCCGTTCTTCAAAAGCGTTCCGTCGCGGTAGAATCGAATGCGATCGGCTGGAGTAAAACCACGTGTTTAAGTTTCAGTTGTTTCATTTTTCTTTCTTACTATATTGCCGGCTAGAACTTGATGTTTGGCAGTACACTGAATCTGAGCCGCCAACAGTACAAGTGGTTTTTAACCCAAAAATAACTAACGCTCAGGAAGCCGTCAACTACCGAAGACATGTCTGCTAAGCCTCAAAAAATGTTAGAAGAGAATGGGCGAATTTTTTTTAACGAAGATAGCGCTAAGCTTTCAAAACAAAATGGGGCCAAAGCGACCAGAATACATGATCCGAGACAAGAAAGGATTCTTTTAGGAGAATTACGCCGGATCATTATATCTCTACAGTCCAAATTTTACTCAAACTGAATACAACTACCAAAATTAAAAGAAGACATTATGTGTATGATGGAATGGAGCTGAATAAATATAGAATCTCCTACACAGACTGTTTTGAAGTGATTCAGTTCCTTGCTGATTTTACAAGGAGAGTCTCACTCCTCTCTCCAGAGTCATGCGTTTCGATATGGAAGGGTCATACATTGAAAAATACTTTTAGATACACCTATACGTGTTTTTGGCTAAAAATGCAGCAGAACTTTACGGAAGAGACACAATATTTTAGAATCGTGTCGCTTTAAATAAACAGTCATCATAGAGTTTGTGCCTTTTAACAGGCCTCTATCCCACTTCTTAAAAGAATGATTTAACAATCCTTATATACCTAACTTAAACACTAAACCATTATCATATCATAATATCACATATAGAGTCTCATTAACTAATTCATTCAACAAATAACGTTTATCATGCGTATATGTATTACATGCACACCTTTTAACCCTTAACATTTGTTAAATACAAAATTGTTAAGTACTTGTTGTTTTACAAATTGATTTTTGTAAATTGTAAGAGAAGAAAAAAAATTGTCTTTATCATTTTCAAAATAGAAACTTCCTTTATTTATTTAATAAAAATAATTAAAGTAATTAATTTTGTTTTTTTGATTTTTTAAAAAAATATATATGAATTCTATTTCTCAACAGCAAAAAATAAGAGTGAAAGTAAAATTGTCGGTAATAATTGAAAATATTGTGAAAGAACAAAAATATAATTATCACCTAGTCGTGTAGTAAATTCTTAAGGCACACTACTACTAATATTGCTATTTATAAAAAAAATTTAAGTTTTCTATGATTTTTTTCTTTTTATTGTATAAATCATTTTATTTTATGATTTTCGTATTATTCATTGAAAATTTAAGTCGAAATCATTGAAAATATTCATCTGTGAAAATACAGAGTGATGGACAAAATTATATTGGCATATATTCATTAATCTAGTGGATCTGAATAGAGGTCGTTGGCGTAGGTAGGATATTCAGGTAAAATTAGATTTTAAAAGAAATATATAGAAAATATTTATTATCAAAGCTGTTGTATTATGAAAATACAATGTAATATTAAAAACTTGGACAAAAATATACTCGTATATAGAAACTATACAAGAGTACCATTCAAACAGCATTAAAGGATGGGCAAATTTAGTGGACAGGACAATGACTAAAACGCACAAGGGGAAACGGAATATGGAATTCGATTTAGAAACTTGGAACATCAGAACGCTCAATAGGAGAGGCGTTCTGTGTTCGCTTTTATCATCACTAAAAAAATATGACATCGAAGAAAGAATTATTCTATTAAGAGTTAACAAAAATGGTGCTTGGAGATATGAATGCCAAAATATGAAAAGAAATATTTGTAGGAGTCACATAGGCATAGGCTAAACAACACTACCAATGACAATGGCAGTTTCTTGATCAATCTTGCTAGCTCGTATTCAATGATAGTACTAAGTGCGATAATCTCAGTAGGAAATTTGGGAGGCCTTCCTAGAGGATGAATAAAGGAGCCTTCCAAATAGGTTTTCAGTCATTGATTAGAGAGTTTATACCGTGACTGCGTTCTTTTTTTATTAGGTGATGAGTTCGTTTTTTGCTTTTTTACTATTTCGTACTCATGAGTACTCGGACTTCTGCTTTATTCGGATTGCACCATTCAGCATCTATCCGCAGCGCGAAGTGCAGTGAAAAAAGTATTATTTGCATCCTCTCAGAAATTATATAAAGCTAAAAAGGAGACCCCCATTTCATACCACTTAGGAGCTCAAGACGAGATCTCCAATTTCAGTCTACAGCTAGTTTTACGGGAATACTCTAACTCAACTCTATTGGGAGTACTATAGGAGTACTCTCTTTAGGTTTTTTTTGGAGGTCAGAAGAAGCCCTTTCTTCCAATCTTACTAATATTATAAACGCGAATGTTTGTATGGATGTTCTTGAAAAAAGCATTTTTTTCGCGAAGGACGCGATTCTCTGAATTTGGATTGAAGTAACTTCAGCTGCATGTGCCCGATTTGAGCAATGTATGTAAGTAATGTAAGATCTCGAAGCCAAAAAGACGACAAATTCAATCGGATGAATCGGATGTTCATCGCTTTCACTTTTTCAAGTATACCTGGAATTTACATAGATTTGAAGGTGCTTGATTTTTCAACATACAAGTTTGCATGGGGCATATTTTTTGTTTCATATTTCTTACGGAAAAAGTGTTCTTTATCATGCCGTTATATATTTGAAAAGTTCGCCCAATGTTGCCAAACGTTGCCTATTGAACGTAAACCACCTCCACTCATAGTGTGGATTATATGCATACATAGCTGTGATTATTCTGACGAAATTGTCAATGAAGCTTTAATACTGATAGAGGACTTATGAATATCAATCAACCACAAAGTTCAAATTCGACACGATTCAGAAATGTGTAAAACAGAGAGTTGGTGCGAAAACAGCAATTCAACGTAAATCAGCTAAAACATTTCGTTTAATCTCAGGTAAGCTGATCAATAAAATCCTACGACAAAGTAAATAGCGGGATTTTTTCCTAGACGCTACAGGTGGTACAGGTAAAACATGTCTTATCAATTTGATTTTGGCGTCGACTCGATTGCAGAATGAGATTGCATTTGTAGTGACATAAGCGAGAATTGCATCAACTCTACTTGATGGTGGACGTACAAGTGCATTCAGCCCGCAAGCTCCCATTGAATTTGAACCAGATAGAAACATCTACATGTAACATCAGCAAAAATTTCCGTATTGCCACAGTCCTTAAAACGTGCAAAATTATAATTTGGGACGAATGCACCATGGACGAATCGCTCGAAGCGCTTGATAGGGGTGTTATACCTCGACTCGGCAGCTTTGGCTGTTATACCGCTATGAACGCCTGAAAATGAGCTTAACGCTTACTTGAAAGCATCATATCTATGGCACAGTTTTGAAAAAAAAAAAAAATCACGCTCCAACGGATATGCTAGAAAATGCCTCTGGTCAAACATTTTTTGGACGATCGAAATGGCGAAATTCCAATCGATAGCAGAACATTTTATTATTTTATTTTTCGGAATCAAAAATACGAAAAAATGTCTCAACCGCAAAATAAACGGAACCTATAGTGTGCACCAAAGCAATTGGAAATATAAACACAGGCGAGAAAATGACCATTTCATACACATTAATATTTCGTGTATGGATAAAATTCAGCGGACGCGCATTATAATTTCCTCTTAGAAATTCGTTTACGGGCAAAAACACTCCCTCATAGCATCTGACCACGAAAAGAGTGGCAGTGAAACCGCTGAACTGTGATTGGGGATATAAATGAGCGAGTGAGTTGGGTTTTTAAACGTAGTGGGATTTGAGACTCTCACTGCCCAGCCCATCGATTTTGAGATTCCCAATTGTTTTGGCGCACGCCATACTATTAGCTTATGGGTGCAGCGAGGCGCACCGGATTCCAACTAGTGACATGCTAATGTTAAAATCATAGTAAAGGGAGACTTTTCGGAAGTATTAATACTTCATTACTGGAGGAGGCCTCTTTTTCCTGTTGGGAGGTTGTGGAGCCCATGATAATGAAAATGGAATGTGAAATGTACTTTTGTTTTTTTATTTTTGGTTATGTATGTATTTGAATTGAAGTTAGTAGATACCGAGCGTTAAAAAATTAGAGCAATGCCAAGGGGAGCTAATTTAGGCCCGCTCCAAACTATCATGCCATTACCGGTCCACTTGCATGCCAGTCTCGGTCCAGTCAAATATTTTTATAGGAATAGCAATGTCGTATTCACACTTTTTGTGTGTTCAAGCTCGAAAGTGTAAATACGCCGATTGCTTTTCCTGTAAAAATATTTTACTGGACCGAAAGTGGCATGAGACTACTGGACCAATGGCACAATATTGTGGATCGGGCCTTAAAGTGCGCTCAATATGTTCCGAAAGAAGCAATATTGGAAGAAGAAGAAATTGAGGGTGGGGTAGCATGAGTATACTCAATAAACCGATTCTTTAGAAAGATAAAGCAATATTGTACGTGGTTGATTCTAAGTTTGAGGGACCGCTAACTAACGATACTCGCATTTGGAGGGCGAAAAGGCAATAGTAAAATGTGCAAAAGCTTTCCGGTAACGATATTCCATATTTAATTTTGTGACTGCTTCAAAAATGCGTCTAAAGCAGCACTAAAAGAATATGTACTTTCCGTTGGCAAACATACTGCAAAAAAAATAAATGGAACTGGCAACGAAGCAAGCTTCTTAAAGAGCTTTCTATTATTTATATTACAGTGCTCTATTACGCAACTGGGTTACTTATGGACGAAGGGTTTTTTCTTTAAAATATAGTTTTTCTTAGAAGTTCCTACTATTATCCGATAACTTTTGTCCATCACTGTTAGGGCCCCCATACACGGTCAAATTGGATGTACATCGAAGGGGGGATGTACAACCAAAACTATCGATTGTGGGCCGGTCGGCCGATCAAAACTCGTTGCGTTTATGGGTTGGATGAAAATCAGGATGTATGTACATCCAATTTGACCGTGTATGGGGGCCTTTATATATAACATTTCTAATAAAATAAGCAATTTTAATTATCTAAAAAATAAAAATAAAAAAGTAAAAAAAAATAACTGGCAAGATACGCTTTTTCATATGTTCTTGATGAAACTAAAAAATATATATAATCTAAATACTAAATATAAAACTAAAATAAAAAAAAAACTTCTTTTCTTATTAAAGCCATCAATCAAGAAAATATCATGCTTTTTTTAAATTAATAGAAGAAGAAACAGAAAAAAAACTATGATTTTTTATATTATATATACATATAAAGTTTCGTCAACATTTTTTTGTTTAATATTAATATTTTTCTTTTGTTTAAATGTAAAAAAAAAAACAACAAAATAGAAAATAATAATAATATTTAAGATTATCTCCCATTTTTTAATAAATTTAAAAAAATCACAGGGAATTCTTCTCTACTTTTCTTTCTTTATCCTCTGGAAGACAAACGAAGACACTCGAGACTTTATTCAAAAATAAGTTATAAACAAAAAAATGATAATAATAAAACTAAAATTAAAAAAAAAAGGAAAGAAAATTTCATCTGTGAATTAAAAAAATAATAATAAAAATTTCGTTTTTAATATTAATAATAAATTTAACGCGATCTCTTCTTTTTTTCTGTTTTTTTGTTTTTTCGTTTTTAAACTAAAAATAACAATTATTATCGCGTTATTTTTTTTTTTGCTATATAGGATATTGTTTTTTGTTTTTCAATAATTCAATATTTATTGTTTAGTGCTAGTTCTGTTTTTTTTTTGTTTTTAAATATTTAGGGTGAGACACAGGTAAGTTATATAAGTGCTGCTCAGGTCGTTTTGTTGGGTAAGAATTTATTCAACATTTCCTTTACACCTTTCTAAAAAAATGAAAAACAAGAATAAAGATAATTTTTATAAGATTAGAGAATTTAGTTTTTGTTTTTTTTTTTTGTTTTTAATATTTTTAAATTATTAATTAATTAATTAATTGTTACGTACTTTTTTATTGATTTGTTAGCACGACTACTTAATAAATGCAAAGTTAATCACAATTGTTTTTTTTTTTGATTATTATTATAAATTACTAATTTTTAATAATTTTTATATGAAACAAATTTTCTCTCAATTTTCATATACAACATTTATACGATAACGCAACGAGTGTCACTTTTATGTTATGACTTGTCTAAAAGCAGATTTTTTTTATTTATAATTTTATATTTATAATTTTATTACATATTTATAAGAAAGTGCACATAATATCGCTTTATTATCTTATTTTTTATATTTTCAAGAAAAGGTGTAAAAGAAAGATTTTTGTTGGTTTTTTTTTTGTTTTATATTAAAGAAGTGTCGTCTTGATGATAATATTTCACTATTCAATGATTAAAATTTGCAATGTGTAAAGGAAAATACTTTACATTGTAAACTACAAATATAGTAATACATAATATTGTTCTAATATTACTAAAGAAAACAATAATCAAACAAAAGTTGAAGCTTGTTTTATTAAAGCTTATGGACATTTTAGATAAATTAAAAAAGTTTAATTATTGTGTTATTATTCGGAATTTTAAACCAAGGATAATATTAAATATTTAAATAAACAGAGTTGACCAAGAGACAGAACTAAAATCATAGTAAAAAAAACTAAAGATCTACTTATGCTTTAGTAATATTGAAATAAGCTATCTCCCTCGTATATAAAGTAGTCATTAAGTAATTGCATTCATTCTATCGATCAATAACTGACTGACTAAGGATCTGGCATTGAATCTATACTGAACTTAACTTATCATTCTGGATAAATGTACCTCACTTTGACTAAAACTTTGCGTACACTTTTTACCCTATTAGACCTCTTGAGGGTTTTTCCAGTCTGTTAGAAACTAGCTGAAAAAAAGTGACCACAGCAACCCCACAACTTCTAATCTCGGGTAGATCATGGATATTTTTATTTATCTAAGCTTATGAATCACCCTTTGTACTAGGTACCAATTCTTCATCTCGTTGATCACGTCATGGTGCAGGGTGATTCTTTTGCTGTTTGGGTGTTCAGCTCTCTGTTTTTGACCGACACCACATGTCATATTCTTGGCATGTATCAAAATCAAAGTTGTTCAGCTTTCATTGCCATTTCATCATGGAAAGACTTATACCCGAACGCTTACAAATTATTGAATTTTATTATCAAAATTCGTGCTCTGTGAAAAATGCGTACTTCGAACATAAAGTCATAAACGAACTATATTCAAGCCATCACTTCGCACCAATTTCACTTTATTAAACATCAAACCACTCGCCTGTGCATAGAATACGTACAGAAGAAAATATTGCTGATGGTGAAGATCGTGATGTATCCACTTGTCACCGTTCGCAGCAACTGTTGTGTTATTCCTGTTAATCCACTACTTGGAAGTTAAGGATCTTGGTTTGAAGGCCTCATTCGTTCTCGTTCAAGAACTAAACCTAGGCGATCTGCTACAGCGTCACGTTTTCGGTGAATGAGCCTTAAAAAAACTGGATGCAGATCCGCCTTTGTACCAAAAAATTGTTTTCAGCGATGAAACACACTTCAAGTTGGACCTTAATCAACAAAATTGCCATATTTCGTCCGATGTGCAGCAATAGAACAGCTTCACAGTATTGGTGTGGTTTATGAACTGCTGGAATCAATGATCCGTACTTTTACAAAGATGACGGTGAGAACAGAATAACGTTACCGACAATGGTGCTCGTTATCGTGAAATGATTTTCATCTTTTTATTGCCCAAAATACACGAGTTGAATCTGATTGGCATGTCATTTCAACAAGACGGTGCTGCGTGACACGCAGCATGTGAAACGATAGTGCTATTGCGCAATGAATTTGGTGAGCAGTTCATCTCTCATTTTGGACCAATGCATTGGCCGCCCAGATCGTGCGATTTGACACATTTGCACTACTTTTTGCGGGGGTACATCAAATCTACTGTTTATGCCAATTAACCAATATCGATTCAAGCGCTAGAAGACAACATCACACGTGTTATCGATGAGATACCAGCGGCTATGCTCGAAAGAATCACTCAAAATTGGATTTCTCGTATGGATCGCCTGAAACGTAGTCGTGGCCAACATGAAAAAATCTTTAAAAATGGGCTCGAACGGCTATGGCACCCGGACGGTGATGGCACCCGCATTGTCACCCGAGGAGAGTCACTGCAGACGAACGCATAGCATATCTGTGCTGAAAGTCGAGTCGTTACGACACGACAAGTCGTTGAGTTAAAAAAACGAAGTCTCAGTTGAATTATGAGTTTCAGCAGCCCCACGTGCAGTGGAAACGCCAAGTTGAGTGTACGTCCCTAAACTGAAAAATCGTAATTCGACTGAATCGTCACTTTCTTCAACTCAAACGATTTGTAGTGTCGTGACGACTCAACGAACGGACGAACCTTAAAAACATGTTAAATAATTTAGCAACAGAAAGTAGTACAGCAGACTTAAGGCTAAATCTGACGAAAAAGAAAGAAATTTAAACACTTTTGACAGCACTGAATAACCGAGACGTGGAATTGATAGATACATTCTGCTACCTCGGTAGTATTATTACCGAAAATGGCGGTGCAGAAGAAGACGTCAGTTCCAGAATTAATAAAGCACGAAGCGCACATGCATGCCTGTCTCGTATATGGAGATCAGTGGAGATCTTAATTAACACCAAACGGAACCGGCTGTTCAACTCCAACGTTAAGGCAGTTCTTTGTACGGTTGCGAAACATGGAAAGTCATTCGATTCATGACAATGCGCCTACAAATTTTCATCAACAAATGCCTACGTCGTATCCTAAAAATCCGCTGGCAAGATAGAATTTCAAACGAAGAACTACGGCGCCGTGCCGGCCAACAAAGGATAGATGACCAAATCAGGCGAAGGAAATGGAATTCGACGCGAAAACGAGAATCTAGCCAAATAGGCCCTTGACTGGAATCCGCAAGGAACCCGTCGAGTGGGAAGACCCAGAACAACGTGGAGGAGAACCTTACTAGCAGAGGCCGCAACAACTGGGAGATCCTGGTCAGAGCTGAGAGCTGTTGGGCAAAACAGAGTCCGCTGGAGGGCAACTGTGTACGCCCTATGTCCCATGAGGGATTAAAGGAACATTAAGTAAGTAAGTAAGATTATATTCAAATACACCAATTATCTTAACCCAGATGGGAACCAGTTACTAGATAATGCCCCTTATACTCAAGTCTAATTATTGAATTATCGTACGTTAGACTGTTCCGAATTTCGGCCTTTGATGTGATAAGGTGTACATAGCTCAATATATTATGAATCGCAACATAATTGTTAAAAGTACGCTAGCGTCTAAAGGAAACGCCAACAATATAATTAAGTAGGTCAAAATATGCGATAACCACCAAAGGCACTATCCAACACTTGAATGAACCTTTTCAATAACTAGGGGAATGCTCCTTGAAATTATTCTTTTACACTTGCAATTTTGTTGTGCTCTACTATATAAGGTGTTTTATCGATTCTTTCAACAAAAGTTATCACCCAAGTTACAGTCATGGATGAAAAAACAAATCAATAAGCAATTTGAAATGCTCAAATATTAAATGCTATTTTCAACGCTACAATAAAGCTGCCACGGCAAAACTTTATAAATAAAAATTCGTTTACCTCTGACGCTGACTACTAACTCTCCTCTTATGCATGTGTAATCTCCTAATCGATTATTTTTAAAGTGAAATTCTCTGTTAAATTTAAGGAAAAATATCCTTCCCAGCAGAAAAACAGGAACACAAACTAGCGTGATAACAGTTAATAAAAAAGGATAAAAAAGACAGATGTAATAGTTTTAAGAAGAAAAAAACATGAAAGAAAATTCACCAGCAGACTATAACCTGCTACGGAATTGTATTGTTGTTACCATAGTCACTACATAGTTTGCCGAGTGACTGTTTATCTGGCCGGGGTTACCTTATTAGCTAGATATCTAAGTAAATGCGCCATAGAATAAATTTTAGTCTATTATCTTGTATTTCGTGAAACGATATTGGCACCTACCCACAGTTTTTTATTTTAGTATCACAATTTTGTTGCTTCTTTATATTTTTATTTGTCATTTTCTAGAATGGTTTTATGAGAGTGAGAAGAAAATTATTTATTCCATTTAGGAAGAAAGCTAAATATAATTTTATTTTTGGACAGTTTAATATTTTAGCTCCTAATTTAGTTTGAAGATATTAAAACGCTTTTTATGTCATCTATAAAGATCGATTCGTCTATTTAATTAGGCGTTGATGAATGTATTTTTTCTGCAATAATTTTATTTCAATTTGTAACTCAGATTTAAGTCAAGGTAGCATGAATCACACAAATTGATAAATATCAGAAATTTGGCAATATTAGATTTGAAATCAAATTGCGTTATTTAGAACTTTGTTTTATATTATTTAGAAAACTTTCTCCCTCGAAATAATAAAATCTTTTTAAATCCTATCCTATCATAAGAATGTCAGTCAGCAACTGACTCCCAAAAGATGGATCTATTATTATATTGCATTCTTTTAAGATATGCAGTATGTTCATGTAAATTCGTCTTGTCATACTTATTTATCTTAACATATCCAAAGCTTCTACAAGTTGGTTTGACGCGTGCTGGATAAAGCTGCTTATGTGAAAAAATTAAGCTTAAAAATCACTACCAGCTACCAGTTTGACAAGCCGTTCAGATTATCGTGCAATGTCTAGTTAGTAACCTTAAAAGAATAGAAGATGATGGGATTAGGAATGGTCTGGTGCTCAAGCAGATGGCGTGAACATTACGTTTGAACTCGAGATTGTTGTACTTTTTCGGAAATACTGACTGCGAAAGTAGAAGTGTTTGCAGATAGGGCGTCGATTTCGATTAAAATAAGGTAATAGAGATAAAAATCGTGTGACGGCTGTTACATTTCTACTGTAGGTATATGGATATATTGAGGAGTAGAAGCTGCCATCGCCGGGGTTTGATAGGCCAGTTTTTTTGTATTGTCATCATATCATCAACCATTGTGTACATTAGGGTGACCGTAAGAAATCGATGTCGGAATCTTATCAACGGGAACCCCACAAAATGATCAGCCTTTGCAGATTTTTAGATAGCCAAAATTTTAGCACGATTGGAGCACGTTAAACCGTGCCGCTACTCGCTCAAAGTTGGCAAAATCACAATTTTTTTCTGAACGGCGGAGTTTCAGAGTCATATCTCCAGAACAGTCCATTCTACACCCACGCGTAGTGTCTTAAATTAAAGGTAATTTTGTTCTGCATAATTTATGTTTATACATATTTATCGTTACTTGTCGTCAAAAGGAGCTATAACAGCCTTTGTCGCCAAAAACGTGATCTGGTACCTCTAGGAACAAACTTCGAGTATTATGAAAACTACGCCGTAGGTTACATAATTTTTCTCGGGATTCACATTGTTTCAGTTGCAAAAAAACTTTGACTATAAAGAGCTATTACAGTTATGGTGTTTGTTGGAGCACTCGACGGTAATGAATTTGGATTTGGAACACCAGGTGCCATTCATCACGCTAGGTGGATGGCTAAGGCCATTTACTGTCTGAAAATATTTCTTTTCCGCGGTCAATTCAAGATGAGTAACGAGGAACAGATTTCTTTGGGTGCTATTTGTATTTTTCTCGTCAAAGTATACTGCAAAGCTTGGTTCAATGCCCCCAGAGCTCATCTGGCTCCCAAACAAGACCTTGATCTTTTGCAAAGTTTTTTTTGACTACCAAGAGACTGACAAAGATAACTCTGAGAAAGCTCTAGCAAAATTTTCTAATCGTTTATGGTATTTGAATGCCGAATTGGTAGCTCTTGCGTTCTTTGATCCAATGAAGAAAAATCAAAAATGGCAAACAAACTGCATGAGAGCTAAGAGATTGAGTCACAACATTCTAGAGTTATGAATCCAAAGCTTCAAAAACAACAATTGAAACAACTAGTTGAAGCAGGATTGTCCAATTTAATTACTAAGGAGACAACGAATTTCTTTGAGCGTTTTCATATCAACACAGATTTTCTCAAAGATCCTCCCAGTGCCCGGCCGGAAAATGCTCATTCCATAGAAGGATACAGGATCGTCCAATCATTGAAGGTTGTAAATGATATGGCCGAACGAGCAGTCAAATTAATAACTGATTTCAATAATCTTCTGACCAAAGATGAGGATCAAAAGCAATATGTCCTTCCACTAGTCAGCACCTCACCGACAGCTGTATCCTGATGTCTCCAAATCCACTTTAAGCAAAGCTCTAGAATAGATCATTATATGTATGTAATATTTAACTTCTTAGAGAACCTATTTTTTACTTTCCTCAATAAATTATGTACTTACTTAAATATAAGAGTTTTCTTTAAATAAACATTAAAGACTAAAATAAAGATTAGTCATCATCACTTATCAAAAATAATATTCGAAGTTTGTTCCTAGAGGTACACGTTTTTGGTGACAAAGGCTGTTACAGCTCCTTTTGGCGACAAGTAACGGTAAATATATATGAATACAAACTATGTAGAACAGTATTTCCTTTAATTTAAGACATTACCCGTGGGTGTGGGATGGACTGTTCTGGAGATATGACTCTGAAACTCCGCCGTTCAGCAAAAAAATGGAGATTTTGCCAACTTTGAGCGAGTAGCGGCACGGTTTAACGTGCTCCAATCGTGCTAAAATTTTGGCTATCTAAAAATCTGCAAAGGCTGATCATTTTGTGGGGTTCCCGTTGGCAAAATTCGCTAAAAAAAATTCTCCCTTATCACTACGGTCACCCTAGTGTACATACATAATGCTCCTATAATCCCTCATGGGGCATATGGCAGAAAGAGCTGCCTTCCAGCGCATTCTGTTTTGCCTGACAGCTCTAAGCTCTGACCAGAATCTCCCAGTTGTTGCTGGGCTCTGCTACTAGGGTTCATAGCCGGAGGTGATGTCTTATCACAACGACTCCAAGTCTTCATAAAACACATATGACATTCGGATCGTGTACCGTCGGCGTGGAGGAAAGCGATCGTTGCCCCAATTTTGAAAAAAGGCGACAGTAGAGAATGCAAGAATTATCGCGGTGTTAGCCTAGTTCGTATTCGAAGCGACTTATCCGAGGAGTTCCCGATTTAAACGGTTTTCTGATAGGGGGGCGACGCTTCGCCATTTCTCTTCAACGTTGTGATCAACCCGATTATGCGTGAAGCATTCGATGGACGACTTGGAGTTCGATACGATGACAACAACTTCATTACCAACGTATGTCAGGTGGAAATTGAACATATGCTTGATAGTTTATGTGATGAGCGGCGAGAGAGAAGCTTAAGAAAAGGGGAAGGTAGATTATCCCAGCCAATGCTGTTGGAAGAGATGGAAAGCAATATCTCAAGAACTTTAAGTGTGTCAACACAACGTAAATTAAAACTATCAGAACTAAGTAAATCAAGGGGAGGAAGATCAAAAAAGGAAGCATTGAGGAGGTTTACATCAGCATAAAACGAGATGGCCACAGGAGTATGGATCCCCAACATACGAAGATTAGACCACAGTTTTGCAGACTTCAAATTGCAGACTTAGTCTTACTGTTGATAAGGTTGCGGAGCAGTTTGTAATCATTACGGTAACTAAGTATCTTAGTCCTACGATAACGTCGGTTCATGAACTCACCCTGAATTATCAAGTCGCGGATTTCACGCGAAAACAAGGACAAGGTAAAGATGTGCTGCGTCTTCTTGTGACAAGAGATACACATTGGTCGTAAGCTGATCGATTCGAATGAGGTCAGGTGCTATAGATATCACTCCACGGTTTAGAGGAGGCGACTTCAGAAAGCCAATCTAAATTGATGTTACTATAGTCGCGATATGAAAATGAAGAATACGCCGAAGAAGGAAGGAAAGAAAAAGGAAGGGAGGGGAATAATATATCATGATCAAGAAAGCTGGGAGGAGAAATTTGATTTTAATTTAGTACCGAATGGTATTTGGTTAAAACTTGTATACTCGGGTTCATCGGTTAGTCCCTCACTTTATTCTCTCTCATTGTTTACTCACTCATATCTGTCGTAAGTGGACACGCCTCATAACCTCATGGTTCGACTACGCTTTAGACGGGCACAACAATAGTAGTAGGGCAATATTTTTCAGTGGTACAATTCAACCCAACTCACTATGCAATCCCCCTTGCAAGTCCTACTCAAGACTAGCTTAAGCTGAAATGTGCATGTCATTCAGCCTAGCTGAGTTGCATAAAGCACTATTACATTATTAGATAACTCACATAACTCATCACATCATATGATCCAGCATAGACAAATTGAGCCGCCGTTAAAATAGCTGTCCATTCTGCCGATGGTAATTTTGAACTCTAACAACCTGCAAGTGCCGAAGCGTGATCGAGATCCATCCCCATGAAGGATCCAACCATTCTGTTATCCTATTCTAAGGTTATTATTAGACAAAACTCCATAACTAACGACATGAAAGAATTTTAGTACAAGAGGGGTTCTGGACATCAACATCCGTCGAGAAATTCCGAGCGAGTTTTCTTTTCTACTTTATAGTCGTACTACTAGTCTTTCTAAGTATTAGAAGTCTTTCTAACAGAGATATGATAGATAAAGATTTATTACTGTAACAATATTTTTCTATTATTATCAGACGAATATAGTTAAAATCAGCAGAGTGATCTGTTAAGTTCCAAGCAAAGTATCATTTTTAATTATCAACCAAGAAATTAACACAGGGATTATCAAGAATTTTCGAGATAATCTTAGTGCAGCATGGATTCCTGAAGTGACCGCTATTTCCTCAGCATTGATCTTACACGTGGAAATAACTGTGTCATTAAAATATCTGTTGTGTGCAATTGAATCATGAGGTTACAATCTAAAATGGCAGTATAGCCTGATAGACCTCAATAATCATTGGAGGAATAAAATCTATAATTGGCAATATAGCCTGGATTGGACCTCAACTATCATGGTTTGCATTAAAAATTAATATCATTTGATCCACAACGTAATCCCTGAAGCTTTTTGGCCACACTGCTACGGGACAGTTAACAAACAAAGAAATCATGAGGCCATTTTAAGTTGTTTATAGCATTGATTCGTGGTCTATATAGCCTCACGGCTGGGACCAGTAAGAGACCTTTGTGGTCCACTAGCCCTATGCTAGTAAAATTTAAAACAACAACAACAACAATATTTTCTCCTTGGAGCTTGAATTTTTTTTAATAACGTCACGCAAAACTTCTTAACACTCCTTAATGTTATCTGCACCGCAGCTGGTCTCCACGATATGTGAGGAGAAAAGAATATTGTGCAAGTCTGTAAATTAGATCCGCATTTTTGCGATAAGAAACTCAAACACTCTCAAAACTGCGATAGTTTTGCTTGATTGAGAAAATATACTATAATTTATATGTACTGATAAAAAAACCAAAGAAACGCGGTCAGTTGTTATATACAAAGCAGATGTGTGCAAAATTTTATTTCGAAATGTTAAATTATCTTAAAATTGATTGGCATAAGAAAAATAGTATTTTAAAGAAAGAGTAAATATAATAAAAGGGAGCGATACTTTTATATAGTAGAATTACGGAAAAAAAATTAAATATATATGTATATATGTAAATCAAAACATAAAAGCGACACTCATCAAAAATTTTTGATGAACATAAAAAATATTGTAACAACGACAACAACAGATAATAATAATAATAGTAAATAAAAATCGAAAAATCATAAACTAATATTTCAATAAATAAAAAATATAAAATGATAACTCAAAAACATCAACTTACCTGCCAAATTGGTTTATTTTTACTATCAATTGTTCCAAATTCTCTCTCGTGTGCCCTCGTTAATACTTGCTTATAAAGGATTTCAGCCTCAGTATATTTGCCTTGCTTAAGATAACAACTAGCTAAATTATTCTTTGTCTTAGCCACATTCGGATCGTCTGGTCCTAGTTTTGTTTCATATATTTCCAAAGCACGCTGATAGTATTTCTCAACTTCCTCGTATTTCCCCTGATTTTGACATAATAGCGCCAAATTGTTTAATTGTTTAGCAACATCTGGATGATCCTTTCCCAGGACTTTTTCGCGGATTTCAAGAGCACGCTTGCATAATGGTTCGGCATCCTTGTATTTTCCACGTTTACCATATAAAACTGCCAAATTATTTAGTGTTGCTGCAACAGCGGGATGATTTTCACCCAGTGTCTTCTCGCGAATTGAGAGGGCGTCATTTAGAAGATTTGCGGCTTCTTTATATTTATTCTGAAAGCAGAAGGAGAATGAATTGAGAATAGTGATGAATGAATAGTGGATGTATTACCTGATCTCTGTATACTAGCGCGAGAATGTTAAGCATAGTAGCGACATCGGGATGATCGTGACCACTTGTCTTTTCCAAATCTTCAAGTGCTTGCTTGCAAAGGGGAACGGCTACTTCGTACCTTGTTTAAATAGAAATGTTTATTAGAAAAATTGTAAATGGTATATGTATGGAAATTAGGTTAATTAGGGCAATTGATAACTTCGGCATAGCCATCACAAACCTCGATCATGAAAGGAGAAGAGAAACAACTATGGGGCCTATCAATAAAGGACAGAGCCTCGGATTGCTTATATATCGAGGAATAGACTTGACAAAACGAAGAACTTACAATGATTTCAAACTAATCTTTCGAACATTATATTAACCTGGCCAGCTCAAAAGACTAGAAGAAGAGGTTGCAGTAGGGGAATTTAAAGTCATGCTACCACAGAAGAAAAGAAGAAAACAGAATTCACAGACGAAAAAAGGAAGCCTGGGAAAAAAAACTCGTCTGTGAGCTAGAACAGTACAGAGAACGACGGCCGCGCCAGGCGCGGGAGTTCTACCAAAGAGTCCGCAGTATGACGCTATTCACACCACGTTGCACATACTGCAAGGACAAAGAAGGGAATCTGATCACCGATCCTAAAGGCATCTTGGAGCGATAGGAAGAGCACTTTCATGAATTGCTAAATGGCGAGCTAACTGAGGATTCGGAGGCTCCACCAATATCTGATGATAATGCTATGTTGCCGCCACCAAGCATAGAAGAAGTTAGCAGAGCCATCTGCCGGCTCAAAAACAACAAGGCCTCGGGTGCAGACGGCATCGCAGCGGAGCTGGTTAAATATGGAGGGCCTACATTGCACCAAGCGATTCATGAATTAATTGTGCAAGTATGGGAGCAGGAAGTGATGCCAGAAGACTGGAGAAAAGGCATCCTCTGCCCGATACATAAAAATGGAGATATCACAGCGTGCACTAATTATCGCGGTATAACGTTGTTGAGTACCGTGTATAAGATATTCTCCGCTATCCTACAAAACAGGATGGCCCTATACGCCAGAAACATCATAGGCCATTACCAGTGTGGCTTCAGCCCAGGCAAATCAACGACTGATCAGATTTTCTTGAGGCAGGCTATGGAAAAATGTCTAGAGCTTCAAAACTCAATTCAACACCTCTTCATAGACTTTAAAGCCGCCTATGATAGCATAGCCAGGGTAGAACTCTACAAAGCCATGAGAGAATTCGGCATCCCCAACAAACTGACAAGACTATGTAGGCTGACCATGATCAATGTTTCAAGCCAAGTAAAGGTATCCGGAACACTGTCCAGACCAATCAACATCTATAATGGACTCCGACAAGGGGACGGTCTGGCCTGCTTCCTTTTCAACCTGGCGTTGGAGAAAGTGATCCGAGATTCGGGCGTGACATCAAGGGGTACAATCCTCCACAAGTCCACCCAATTACTGGCTTACGCAGACGACATTGACATCATTGGAAGAACAACAACAGCTGTACAAGAAGCTTTCACTCAGATTGAGCAAGCGGCAGGAAATCTGGGACTGCACATTAACGAAAGCAAAACAAAGTACATGGTGGCCTCGTCTGGAAGAACCCCTAACATTGGTCCCACAATCAAGGTAGCGGAACACGAGTTTTACCTACCTTGGGTCAATAGTAGCAGCCGACAATAGCATGGAACCAGAAATACGCGCACGACTGCTAAGAACCCCCAAAGCCTACTATAGTCTGTCAAGGCTCTTCAAATCCAAATATCTAACCATAACGTCTAAACTTTTACTATATAAGACGATGGTCTTACCCGTTCTCACATATGCATCCGAAACGTGGGTGCTTAGTAAAAAGCACTCAAACCTCTTGGGCGTGTTTGAGAGGAAATACTTCGGAGGATTGTTGGCCCCGTATGTGAGGAAGGACGATTCCGGAGACTCTACAATGACGAGATCTACGAGCGCTATCGCGACATAGATGTTGTGAAGAAAATAAAGCTCGGTAGGCTCCGGTGGGCAGGGCATCTAGCTCGTATGAGTGAAGATGAGCCTGCTCGGAAAGTTCTCTGCGGTAAGACCTATGGGGTGCGACAGCCTTCGCTGGAAGGATGGCGTGGACCAGGACGCTCAGAGTTTAGGGATGCCAAACTGGATGACATCGGCTCAGAATCGGGACCGGTGGAGAGAACAGTTGCGCGAGGCCAGGACCGGATCCCGGTTGTAGAGCCGTTAAAGAAGAAGACCACAGAAGAAAGTCGTGAGAACGATAAGAGCAATTTTCGATGAACAACTGGTCGATAGCGGTGGACGATAAGGACAGTGGATATTTATTCTATTCTTGTTATGGGGCGCCTTGGCGGGCACTGCGACCTATTATTTGGTCTATTGTGTCAACTCGGTTTTAAAAACCATCTAGGGTAATGCTTTAAATATAACCTAAAACGGATTTAGGATTTAAATCCCAAATCTGCCTGGGAGTAGGGAAGTCGGAGGCGGAGGAGGCTCAATCTCTTCCTCGCTGTAGCCTCACAGTCGCCCAGAAAGTGCTCCGCAGTTTCGGAATCTTTTAGCTTGCCGAGCCCCCTGGGTCTTTCTCCAGCTATGAAGAAACCAGTTGGTCCACCCAATTTTTGATGGCCGTTCCTACGAGGCAGCTTGCTAAGCTGTAGAAAGACTCCGTACCGACAAGTGTTCGAGTTTGCCCCTACTCAAGCCAGGCCATCGGAAACCTCTTTACCAATGTGACTTTCGTGGCTCGGAATCTACATCAGCGTAATATTGTTGTTTCTACTGAGGGATTTCAGAGATAGGAGACAATCCAGGACAGTCTTTGATGGTACCCTGTGAGATTTAATGGCAGCTTGACTGTCTGAGAAAATATCAATGTTAGAGTTATTTGGAGCTTGATTAATACAGGTCTGAGCGCACATTTGGGTGGGGAGTATATCAACCTGAAAAACAGTGGGGGTGGGTGTCCAGAACCATTGATATTTTGCTCCTGGGGCCATATAAGAACCAGTCCTACCCCTTTATCGGTTTTGGAACCGTCCGTATACCAAAAGGCCGTGCTTTCTTTAAAGAGGGCCTTCTATGTTGCCATTCTAAATTATTTCGAATAATCGTCGAAAACGGTTTGTCGAAATCAAGAGTTGCAGGAATGGTATCGGACAACGATATCATTGGTTCTAGGCTTAGCTTCTTGAGGATCGATAAATGATCCAGAAGGTCTCCTTGCTTAAAGGAGAATGGTTCCTGTAGACGCAGTGCCCCCGCCATAGACTCCTTCATCACTACTAAGTGGAGCGGAGGAATTTTCAGTAGATCCCCCATAGTCCCATTCGGATAGGTGCTTCTAGCTCCCGTGATACCAAGCAAACCAGTCTTTGCACCCTGGCCAGCTTAGTCCCAGCACTTTTTTGATTGGTCTTGACGCACCATGCAATATATGCCTTATGACCGTCGTATTTAGCCAAAACATTAACCTCGTTTTGAGGCCCCTTCTTCCTACAAATTGACGACGGATATGGAGAGATGTAATTATACCTGGCAGTTACTCTCTGAATTTGAGGTTTACAGGAGAGCTTTTGATCCAGGATTATGCCTAGATATTTAGCCGATTCGATTCGCCATTCATCTCAGCAGTTATCGATTTGCTGATGAAAAGCGACGTGATCCATCTCGCAGTGGGGGATGAATGCCTTTTTATTTACCGCGGCTTCATTCATCGCGTCGGAGGTAACATGGTCAAACGCGCCCTCAATGTCTGCAAAGGCGTAAAGAGAGATTTCCTTGGTTCTGAGGAGCTTCTCAATATCTCTCACTAGCACAATCTCTGTAAGTAATCCTGGCCGGTAGGCAAATTGCAGGCAGTGAAGTGGGTTCACAGTAAGACCCTCGCTAATATGCCTGTGTAAAACCGTCTCCATCGTTTTCAAGAGAAAGGTGGAGAGGCTGATAGGTCAATAGGATTTTCCTTCCCTATACGATCTTCTCCCCTCCAGAAGCATTGAAAGGCTAGAAGGTGCCAATGGCCCACTCAATCTTACCTGCAGTGAAAATCATGTTTGCCAGGCCTTTGTTCCTATGTTAGGACTGGTAGGCTAGTACTACCTCCGATCCAGTGTTGGGTTCTAAGGCCAATTTAGGGTCAGTTACCTGAGAGCCCGAGAAATGAGTGCTCATTAATATCTCCATGGTATCCCTGGTGTTCCCAGGAAAGGACCCTTCAGGAATCAATGCCATTGGAGTGAACCTTAGATAGGGCTATGTGTGACCTCGTGGAGGCTGGAAGCTTGTCTATGTTTTCGCAGAAGGCTTCCCATGACCCTCGTTTGGATCTTCTCAAATTTTTGTAATAATTAGTAAAGGCTTTCCTGTAGTGGTCCCAGTTGCTCGAGACCTTAGCCCTATTAAATAGTTTTCTGACTTCTCTCCTTTGCCTACAGATATCATTGTTCCACCACGAAACCTTTCGGTTGGTGCTTCGAGGATTCGCAGGACAACTACTTTCGAAGGCTGCGATGATCGTTTCTTGCAGATTGGTAGAGACAATTATCAACATGCCTGAATCCTAATCTAAGGGCTGTGAGGTAGGCTTCCCAGTCAGTCTGCCGTAGAATCCTAAATGCTTCCGTGGAAATTGCAGAAGCGCTTAAGTTAAAGTTAAGAGTTAAGTTATTGATAGCTCACTTGAGACGTGCCAGCTCTGTATTCTTGAACCGCGAATGTGCTGGCAAGAGGCAAGTCAATCACCTTTTGCCTAGTCATATTAGAAAAGGTAAATTTGTCCCCCTTGTTCATAACCTGTAAATTGTAGGTAGAAATGAAATCAGTATTCGCCCCTAGAATTGGTATTGGTGCTTCTCCACGCGTGGCAGCCAATCACTAGCTCAGTGTACCTCCTAGCGCAGTCCTCCACAAGTCTCCTGAGATCTGACAGTGGTGGGGCAGGCTCTTCTCCAGGGAGAAAAACCAGTGGAATGACGAGTGTGGGCATTTCTACGTTTCTTGGCAGAACTACCTCAGCCGCCAACAGATTTCTGGGTACGAACTGCAAAAGAGGAAGGCAGGTTAGTCTCTTCCCAATGAGCAGTCCTGCTCATGGATGAGGGCCACATCTAAATTGCCCGAGATAAACCTTTTTTCAAGTATTGCAGAGGCAGCCTTGGCGTGATGAAGATATATCTGGACAAGCTTCATATTGGAAGCAGTACTCATTTCCTGAAGGGATTTTTCCCCTCCCCTTTTTGAGAGCCTTCCTGGACTGGGAGGTGATTCCGCCAGCAGCACCAGCCTCTCTGGAGGCTATATGGTTCTTTGTGTCGGATGGTGGGGCATTAGTCATTGTCCCAGTCTCCTGCAATATTGAGATGGTGAAGGGATTCATTACCTCGTTAGAGGCCCCCTCAACCACCAGCCCAGAGAGTGCAGTGGTCACCATCCTCACATCACATTAGAGCTTAGCTCACCCATTCTGCCTGGCTTCAGATGGTAGCATCGGGATGTCTGCTTCCTTGGTGATAGGAGCGGAAATGGTCTTGGTTGCTCGCGAATTGCTGGCGGTCGCTAAGGGGATATTGCGAGTTTGACTGGGGGCAGCCTTGGACATAGGCTATTCTGCAGCCTTGATTCTAAGTTGTGCCCAACCAAACTTGTAGCCAATTTGACCGCCCATGCGCCTCAGCTCGTTAATTGGCCTTTGGTCCATCGAGAACGTCACCTCTGTGAATGGTGGACGGTGCACTTTGTGGAGTACTCTCCATTCTTGCACCCTTAGAGTCTTGTTTTGGATCTCTATCCATTTAACATCAGATCAGTAGGGTCTTTAGTTGCAGCCGGGAAGTACCCGACCGCCGGCGCTGCAGCTTGTCTTCGTCCACAGCGACGAAACTAGCTCCTTCCAAGAGTTTAAGGCTGACCATCACACCTCTCAGCCACGTGGCCGTGCCCGAGTCGGCGCAGGTGATAGCTAGCCACCCTGGGAGCGCAGCAACACCTATTAGCCTCGGCTACTCTGAGCTTTGTCCCAACTGGGCTATCGCCTCCAGAAGACCCCCTTGCACGGAAATTAATTGATCCGTGGTCAGAAGTCTCCGGGTAGTCAGTCGCGAGCACACCCATTCTGACACTCTCTGCCATTTGGCAGAAGGTCGGCTTTGAAGCTACTTTAGATTTCATTATGGGTGCGTCGGACTTCTTTGGTAAAGGCTTTTCAGCTGGCTTTCCAGACCGTGTAGCTGGAGCTTTCGTCCTTTTCGCAGGGGCATTGTGGCCAGGAGAGGATCCAGAGGATTTACCCATCTTCTTATTAGGAAGAATGGTTTTCCTCTCTTCCTCGGGGGCCACGAAAATCCTGGCAGCATCTTCACGGGAGTAGCCAGCTCCCAAAAGTCGCTTAAAGCGTTTGCTGGCTGCACCACTCCGTTATTGGAAAGTATCTTTAGCTTTTTCTGGTCGCCCCCTCCGATGCAGCAGAAAGTGAACGCGGTTCCGCAGGTGGGCCTCAAAAGAGATCTTCTTCCATTGAAGGAGTGATCTCCGCGTCTCCACAGCCATACAGCAAACTTACATTTCATAACTCCATCCAGCCATTTTACTACCAGGAGACAAACAAGAAGAGTTCATCCTTACATGCCGAAAATACGATAGATAGGTGTAAAAAGAACAACGCATCTACTCATAACTCAAATCTTCGGAACAGTCAGTACCAGCTAGCAATACTAGCTAGGGGCATATGAGAACAGATTCATTAGAAATCAAGCTGTTAAGTTTATCTCTGGCAACGAAACGAGTTCAGGATGGTTCTAAAAAGGAAGGAGAATCTATGCCAAAGGAAGAAGCATCTGGAACGAAGAAAGAAAGGTGCATTTTGCTAAAGTAGGATGCCCTTATGCTTATCAATATCATTTTTACCAAAGCTGGGTGGAGTTTTTGAAAGGTGTAAAAAATGAGACAACAGACTTAACCTATTAACATTAAAATAACAAATTAAAATTGAGACACTTACCTTCCTTGTGACGCATATTGTATAACCAAATTATGAAGTGTACGCAATCTAGCTGGAATTTCATAACCAGAATTTGCTTGATTAGCAAATTGACTAGGTGGTGTCGGCGATAAGTTATTACGTTCCTCCTGTTCCTCTTCTGGAAATAGCTCAACCACCGGATCCGATCTAGCCTTTTCATTATTCTCCTCCCGTTCTGTATCATCGTCATATTTCTTCACCGATGCCATAAATTCCAAGTGTTTCTTCTCCTCTTCTAATTGGGCAACCATTTGTTCCGACGCTTGGAATTTCTGTTGTGTATTTGCTAATTCATCTCTGAGCCATGCATTCTCTTGGTATAATCGTCGCACTTGTGTTTTCAGTTTTTGTTTTTCAGCCTCAATATTTTGTAAATGTGACGCTAATGCCATCATAACTTGTGCCTCACCTAAGCCTAATTCAATGCTCTCAATATTTTTCTGTACGATTTCATTTTTCTCATTGTCACGACGGGCCTCCGAAAGGCCCGCCATCAATGACATGTGTTCGACACGTAACGCCTCAAGCCCTTGGAGGACTGTTTTGGTGTTACTTATTATCTCCTCCTGCGTCATTTGAGTCATTTTCCCTATGCTCTCTATTTTGCGGCTGAAATAAAAGAAATGTGTTTTCAATTAGTTTTATGGGAGAAAAGTATAAATTTAAAGTGGTTGAGTAAGAGGGAGCTAAAATTAGTAAGTTAGAGCTTGGATCAACTCGAACTCTAGAATTATCTTTAAATTTGTGCTCTTACAGTAAAAGCTTAAGTTGGTTAATCAACATGGACTTTAGAAGAAAACGATTAAAAAATCACAAAATTAAATCGATAAAGTGAAGTGAATCATTATTGGAGTGTCGATCCAGCAATCGTTCGCTCGTTTGTTGATTAGATCAGTGTTTTCGGAACCAATCTAACGAGAGTCGAATGATTTTACTCAATTGTAGTGCACTTGGAAATTGATGAAGTCATTGTCGTTTTTCGCTTATTATGAATGATTTAATAATTACAGATCTTCGCTCGTGTATACAATGATAATGATAAACATTCTGACCTTATGGTGGATTCTACGTTTTCTCAATGAGGCACAAAAGAATGGAACGGAAAGACATCTGTCAGCTACTTCAGAATTGCTTGGAACAAGAAGGGGAGATGTGTCTGCACCGTTTCGTGACTTGCGACGATACATGGGGCCATCACTGTAGTCCAGAGAACAAGGGGACGCATATGGAGTGGGAGAGATTTGTAGAGGGGGCACGGTACAAGGTTAAGATTCGGCTGTCAGCCTGAACATTGGGACTCAATAGATGTACTGTTGGTATACTACACAATCGACGGAGATTGACTGCGTTCTACTACTGATTTCGCTCCTGGATGACGACGGCAAGATTGCGTGGGATTATGATACACGAGTCAATGCTTTGATCAATTCGAACTGTCAATTGTCAGTCGAAGAAAGAGGATAGAAGTGAAGTTTGTGGGATTGATCCCTCTTCTTTCTTCTTTGATCCGCTAGATGACGATCCGAGGGCAACGTGTCCTCGCAACGGACACGCTGCTATCGGTGCCGCTTTAAAAAAATGCGGGTTCTAACCTAGTTTCTTCGGTTTCCTGCTTCTGGTCAATTCGGCAGGTCGACCACCCTCCTCTTTCACATGCTGAACTTGGGACCAGACGACGGCGGAGTTGGGATGGATCATTAAGTAATAATTGACGTCGGAATTGAGTCAATGCATTAAGCCGTGCATCATCATCCTTATCGAAACAAATAACGCTGACAACCGATTCGTGAAGGGGTCTGGAGAGTGCTCGAGAAAATGTCGATAAACCTGCCGTTTGAACTCTAAGAACGCTCAACATACGAACAAAAGTCTGTTTCCTATGGACCAGAAGACTATGATTTGCTTTGAATAAGACTGTTCAGCAATGGATTTTTATTTTCTTCCTTTGCTGTAGAATCAAATGTGTGGCGTTCTTTGCTACTCTCATTTAACAGAATATATGATCCACTTGGAGTCCTTGTACTTTTACCAACTGTTTTAGCTCAGATTTATAGGCGAGACCGCTTGAACTAGTTCAATAGTCTAACTAAAGATTTGTCATTTAAATTTTTCTGTTCAAGGAAGGTTGGTGCCGGGCAACGAAACTCAGTTCCGCCTGGAATAAGAATTACGCAGACAATATTTTTGGAGATTTAACGAGTCCCAAATAGCTCGGAGAAAACGCTCACACCCGACTCAGATTCCGCAGTTCTGGACACACCTTGCGTGCACGACAAAACAAAGGACCGTCATGTTCACGCTTGCGGAATCCGGTGCTTGATTCGGATCATTTGCATATAGAACCACGTCATAGCTTTCGTCAGGCTGGAAATCTTCCAATACCTCTTTGGTGAAGATTCGGACAGAAATGCCCCAGAAAAGTTCTGGGCCCTGGACTAATGTGTCAGACCCCTCTCTCACGAGGTTGTCTGCAGTCTCATTTCAATGTTTGGGGTATTGTTAAGAATATCCATGTGCCCTTTGACTGTATAGAGCCAGTTGGCTGAGATGAGTCTCAAGGCACTTATGCTGGTGGGTTTCATATGAAGCTATGGGGTCAATCTAATTGTCTCCAACGCAGCTGTGGGACAGGTCCGCATAGCTCCGGTAATGAAGAGGCAAAAAGTCGTTGCAGTTTACTGTTTCTGCCACCAAACTATAGCGGCATAAGTGACCACAGGTTTAACGATCGTATTGTACATCCAGTACATTATTTGTGGTGTAAGACTCCATGCCTCACTCAAAAGCCTTTTGAAGGCCCATATGGCCTTTGTGTCTTTACTGATGGCGTAGTCCAGTTGAGCGTTCCAGTTCAGTCTCTTGCCTAACTATACTTCCAAATTTTTGACCGAGTCTGAGTACTCAACTGTGGTACACAGCATACAGATAGGGCCTAGTCCCACTTTGTAGCGTTTGAAGAAAGGTATCAGGCCTTATTTTTTTTTTTTTTTTTGAAGTGAAACTTCTTTACGCACGCTTGACTTGGGAACCTTCTTTACGAACGCTTGACTTGGGGGGTAAACTGGCGAAAGTGTACTATGTACTATGTACTATGAACTATGTACTATGTACTATGTACTATGTATAACGTATTATGTATTATGTACATATTATGTATTATGTGTTATGTATTATGTATTATGTACTATGTATTACGTATTATGTATTATGTACATATTATGTATTATGTGTTATGTATTATGTATTATGTATTAAGTATTATGTATTATGTATTATGTATTATGTATTATGTATTATGTGTTATGTATTATGTATTATGTATTATGTATTATGTATTATGTATTATGTATTATGTATTATGTATTTTGTATTATGTATTATGTATTATGTATTATGTATTATGTACTATGTACTATGTACTATGTATTATGTATTTTATGTATTTTATGTATTTTATGTATTTTATGTATTTTATGTATTTTATGTATTTTATGTATTTTATGTATTTTATGTATTTTATGTATTTTATGTATTTTATGTATTTTATGTATTTTATGTATTTTATGTATTTTATGTATTTTATGTATTTTATGTATTTTGTGTATTTTATGTATTTTATGTATTTTATGTATTTTATGTATTTTATGTATTTTATGTATTTTATGTATTTTATGTATTTTATGTATTTTATGTATTTTATGTATTTTATGTATTTTATGTATTTTATGTATTTTATGTATTTTATGTATTTTATGTATTTTATGTATTTTATGTATTTTATGTATTTTATGTATTTTATGTATTTTATGTATTTTATGTATTTTATGTATTTTATGTATTTTATGTATTTTATGTATTTTATGTATTTTATGTATTTTATGTATTTTATGTATTTTATGTATTTTATGTATTTTATGTATTTTATGTATTTTATGTATTTTATGTATTTTATGTATTTTATGTATTTTATGTATTTTATGTATTTTATGTATTTTATGTATTTTATGTATTGGTCAATCATCAATTGGTGATATATGTGCTGCTCACTGTGTTTTGGACGATGGAATAAACATCATAATGGCAGTTGTTTACATTTCGCCCAATAACGCAGTTAAAAATATCATAAAGTTTATATACAAAAGACTTATGATTTACGCTCGAGTAGGTTCTGAAGAATTAGGAGAAAACTATCATACGTTGCCACTAATTTTAGCAGGAGATTTCAATATTAATTTCGCGTCCGCAGATGGACAACTCTTGGTAAACTTTCTACGAGATAAATTAGAACTGCAAATTAATAATAACCGTAATGAGCCAACTACAAGACATGGAACAACAATCGATGCAGTTTTTTCTAGATATCTGTCTAATTTTAATTCGAAAATATATGTGTCTTATTTCTCGTACCATAAGCCTATTGTCTCGGTTTTCCATTAACCACAGTAATTACTGATGTGTCCAATAATGAAAATAATGAATAATAATGAATAAAAAAAAAGATCTTTGCAAAAATATTTATTTACCAATGAAAACATGAAATAAATTATAATATTTGTAGGAAATTAATATATGTATATCTACATACATGTATGTATATATATATACACACACCCATATATATATATACACAGGCAGATGGAGCGAAAGAAGTTTCACTTCAGTCGTGTGGTCATAAGCACACTCATATTTTTTTTTTATGTGGTAGACTAGAGACTTAGGGAAAGCCCCCTTTGTACTGTTCGACAATCTATTTTTTTCCTATAGAATGTCGAACAGCAGCTCTAGCCGGAAGATGAGAAGTAGAGAGAGAGAGAAGTAGGAAGGAGCTGCCACAACCTAGCTGCGATATATTTTTATTCCACCTACTTCCAAGCATTTCGCGACTCTGGCATCGGGGCATTTGAGAAACAACTCGCTGGAGTGTTATGCCTCCTGAAACGAGTTGAATCTCTTCAACCAACCGATGACATGCGCTTGGTGGAGCGGGGAGGGACTAGCGAAGGCTATGACAGGAGGAATCAGGAATGTAAAGAGGGGAGAAGAAAGAAGGAAAGTTATGTGGGTGGAAAAGTGGAAAAGGCGAAGGACCGTGGGGCTGGCCGGGATTCGAACCCGGGACCTCTGGGATAGTAGTCAGGCGCCTTACCCCTGGGCTACCGAGGCCCCCTGGGTTGATTATCAGACCCTCCGTGGTACACCATCTTTGAGCTTCTCGGAATGCTGTAAGGGTCAGATCAAACTTCCCAGAGACAATAATGGCAAGACCTTGAGTCTCGATGCAGTATTATTTCCATAAGAGAGAAAAAATCGTCCTGGGTCAACTTTCATTCTACCTTCTTACCCACCAACCACCCAAATACACTCCTTTTTCCGTTTTGAAAGTAGAAAATTCCAATCTCCTACTTGAAACCCGCACAGTTCCTTTGATATCAGCATTTCACGTAGGGGAAAGTAGTATAAAGGAGCAAGAAACGTTGCAGCATTTTTAATCTTGAATTTCTTGGATATCCTCCAAGGCCAACCGTGTTCATAAATGCTGCATTTGTTGCGGACGAAAGAGCATTTCTCTGCTTTCTTTATTGGGACAGCTTAAGAACATGTGTGATGATGAAGTTTTATTATTGTTTTTGCATTATTAAAAGGAAAAGAAATTGTGCCATGGTTTTTTAGGGGTTATATTTCAAAAGAAGATAGGTCAGATATACAGAATCGTTTCAGATGGTTGCGCTAAATTGAGTAAGTGAAATTCTCCACTTTTGTTTGTAGACTTTATCGAGAAGACGATAGTTGCAGCTATGACCTTGGAAAATGGGTGTTAGCATTGACTATTATTTTTAAAGTTGGCTCGAATTACTTTTATTTTTTATGTTTACAGAAAGAAGAGGTGGCAAATGCTAAATCTAGTGCCAAAACAAATATAGGGCGTTTCAAGATCGATTTTGTATAAAAATTTCAACATTATTGATGTTTCAATTATCACGGAGGAAGATGATGCATTGCCGTAATGAAAAATTGCGGTCGATTTAGTTTTTTTTCACTTAAAGGAAACTTAATCGATGCTAGTCAAGATTTATTAGAGTGGTAATGTACAGTAATTAAATGTACGGCAATCAATAAAACGTTGATTAGCTGATGGTTTTCTTAAGTAGAGTTTATTACAGGTAACATAATAACGTATAAGAGCAGGAAACGATGCCTGAAGACTGTAGACGAGTCATATTGGGCAACGTACATAAAAAATGAGTAAACTAGCGTGCAATTCAACAACTGATTAAATTTTCATCCTGAGCGAAGCAATAAGAAAATGTCGAATAAACTCAAGTCAATACAGTACACCAATACTTCAACAATGCAAGGCAAAGCAGATTGAGCAAAAGGATTGGAGTTACACATCAATGAAGGCAAAACTAAGTACGCGATGGCCCCCGCGTCTGCGAGGCGATCTAACATTGATCGTGCAATTAAGGTAAAAGAACAAGATTTAGATGTGGTGCAGTACTTCAGGTATTTTCCTTCAAAAATAGCACGGACAATAAGAAATACGCACGAGGTTGCTAAAATCTTAACTACTAGGGATGTCGAACTGGATGGCATTGGCATGGTTACGAGACAAGTGGAGGAAGTAGTTGAAACAGACTATTCAACAACATCCGTACCAAGGGCTCTATGGGAATGTGGATTCTCACCACAAAAATAATAGTCAGTTAATCCTTACCCTGCTGAAAACCACTCCCCTTCTGTTTTCTATACAACTGCCCCAATATCAGTAATAAAGGGTCGATCAATTCTCTCACCAGCTCTCTTTCTAATATTCATTAACGATCTTCTCTCAGTCTCCTCCATCCGCCGATGACGATACTCTGCGTTCCCTTACGCCTTCGACAACATAAGACAAGCAAGTATCAAACCTTGGCTTTACCATCGTGAACTGTTGTCCACTTCGATCAACCGGGATGTCAAATCGATTTTTGGTTGGCGCTGGAAGAATCTTGTTGAAATTAACGCCACCAAAACCTGAACCTATTTTAGTGGGCGAGAATAACCTTACAGCTGACCCATCTCTTGACATCCTGGGCGTGAATTGATTCATAATAATAATAATAATAACAAATTCGATATCGCCAAACACGCGTTTCAATGGCTCGAATTCCTTAAGTTCCTCTTTCATGCCCGGGCTACAATTTACAAGTCCTATACTCGGCCCCCCCCTGAATACAACACATATATCAGAGCAGGCGCCCCAAAAGCCACCTTGGTACAAAACCGCGCCTTCAAGCCCATTGGCGATAGCACCCTTTGCAACAAGTTTTACCGCTATTACCATAGAGACTGCTCCACTGAAATCAATAACCTCCTGCCTACACGGCATTTTTTCCCCGCAACACAAGGCTAGCCAGCTCGGCTGACCTCCACACAATGCAACCCTCCTCTTCGCGAACATTATGGTTTAGAAGTTCGTTTATAAATAGGACAACCCGATTATGGAACATATAAGATATCAGAGTTCAAGCGCAAGGTTAATCGGCATCTAATCATTCATCCCCCACACTCCTAACCTATCCTTCCTCATCTATACTTCAGATCAAGCTTACTAGTAGACACTGCATCATGATTTGAACGACATCACAGACTAGTAGTGCAAAGGGTTGACGTTACCACATAAAAAAAGTATAGACGACGATATTGCACCTTTCAACCATGTAACGGGAGTGTTTAATCGCTGCATAGATGGCGAGAAGTTCGCGATCAAATTCAGAGTATACTTCTGTTCTGTTCGTGACAGCTTTTTTAAACAATAAGCTAGAGGTTGCCACCGCATCAGTGAACAATGAATTGTTCCAGTATACCACCGATTGCATAATCAGAGGCGTCAATCGTTAGACTGTATTTTCCACCTTGAATTTGATGGTTTAGCCGTGTTATTTCTGCCATCGAAGTTTACAGCTTGAGATATGCTGCCTGACCTTTTTGTTATGCGGTCTAAGTCTGCCAGGTAGGCACTTTTATCATAAAGAGACTCTAAATCACTGACGTACCATAAAAGTTTTATGGCACGTCAGTGATTTAGAGTCTCTTTAGAGTCTCTCCAAAAACTCATTTCTCTAGCTTTATGGTCAGGTCGAAGTTATCGAGGCGTTTAAAGAGCTCTTCACTTCAAGGTCAATGAATTGCTCCTTCTCTAATCTACTAGCGATAAGTATATCGTCCAAGTAGACATAAACGAAATCGAGGTCTGTAGTAACTTTGTTTATGAACTTTTTGAAAGTTTGGGCTACATTCTGTAGTCCACATGGCATATGGGTCAATTCATAAAGGCTGAATGTCACAATGAGAGCAGTTTTATGCACGTGATCTGCGGCGATTGGTACGCGGTCGCCACAAGCTTGTTGTCCGACTTTGCACTCAATGACAGAACTAGCGACACATAAAAATATTTACGATATTCTTGTTTGTATCGTTGGCAAAAAAAAGTCATTTGTAGAGGTAATTAGTCGAGCAGGCTAATCTGGTGTTACAACTATAAGATATCGGTGAAGGCAGGAGAGCGTGTATCACGTTGGAACAATCGCTATGATACTAGTTATAAATTATTATTTACAGTGGTTCATAGGGACGATAGTGGAGCAAGTAGCGTCATCACCGAGGAGTGTGAGGATTTTTTTTCGCACTTTGTCTAATCATGTTTTCGAGGCATCGGTCCAAAAAACGGGGCTGTTTCGAGTTAAGGCGGAAATATAGGATTTCTATATAATAGCCTCCACACACGCAAAATTCGTCATTTATTACGAATATGAACCTCTTTAGTTAGAAAACTCGATAAGCAAATTCTGGTGAATCGATACGAAAACTCAAAAGAGGGCCGTCTGTCGGCCGATAAATTATTGACGAAAGCTCACTTTTAGGAGTTTTAAGGTATTAGCTGACAATTAATAAAAAATATTACTCCTTTCCATACTAGCCGATTGAGAGACCGGAGTTCGATACGACGACAACAACTTAGTAACCGACTTAATGTTCGCCGACGATAACGCCGTCTTCGCCGACACGGATGCCGAAGCAACGGAGATCTTATACGACATTTCCCGCATCGCCCAGTCATACGGGTTAAAAATCAAGGCAGAGAAGACCAAAGTGCTCACAACGGACGGATCGAGGGCCAGTGTTCACCTCGATGGAACCCAAATCGAACAGGTTCCGAGGTTCAAATATTTGGGATCATTGGCTGAGGAAACGAAGATAGCGTCGACGTCCGATGATTACAGCCGCATCGGCCAGGGAACAGCAACATTCCCCTCGCTCAAGTAGTGCATATGGAAACGAACAAATATTTCCATCAAAACAAAAGTACGCCTTTACCGAATGTTGATCCTTCCAATTCTTCTTTATGGATCTGAAACGTGGACGCTGCTCAAACTGGATGTTAAGAAGCTCGAGGTCTTCCAAATGCGATGCTTGAGGCAGATCCTCGGTGTCTCACTACGCGATCGCCTTCGAAAGGAGACAGTCAGACAAAGATCCGATCAACAGACACTGATCGAAGAAGAAATGCAAAAACATCGACTACGGTGGTTTGGACATGTTTGTCGAATGGGCGATGACCGCTTGCCACGTAAACTTCTCTGGCGAGACCGTCCCGCAGGCTGGTGAATCCAGCGATCGGCACCGAAGAAAACCTGGCTAAAGAATATCAAGGGTGACCTAAAGAATCAACAGTTATCAGTTACCGAGGCTCGAGACGTCGCCAAAAACCGGCAAGAATGGAAACGAATCGTGAATAGAGTTCGAAACCCAGCGGCACCGACAGCAGCGTATCCGTTGCGGGGACGTCCCGCTCGGACCGCCAGCTAACGGATCAAAGAAGAAAGAAGAAGAGAGCCCGGCAGATGGGCAACAACGTACCAAGGAAATCATATTTTTTTTATTCATCCATTTCATTACACTACCGCTTGCTCCAACGGTCAAAATATAATGACGTATTTTAACGTGTGTCACTCCCTAAATTCGTTCGTCATAAATGACGAATTTTCCTCATAAGTTGATTGCTGTGTATCGAGGCGTATTTAAATGCGTCTTAGAGAGTGTGTAACGATCCATATCATTACCTCCTACTTTTAACTTATCAAATGTCATCGCAATGACAGTGTTGTTATGTTAACATTTTAAAAATGGCGAGAAATTTAAAATGACACCTCTTGTTGAAAGTCCCTTTATTTGTGTTTATATTGCACAGACATATCAAACAACCATTAACAAAGTCATAAATACACGTTATCGCCGTACTTGTACCAACTCCTTACATTTAATCGAACCTAATTTATAATTTAGTGCTTCTAAACACAACCTTTTACACTTAATACGAAATATTAAAATTTTACAACAAAAGTACATTATTTTGTTGCCCACCCCTTCCTCCCCTCCTCCCACTCAATGTTTTCAATGTTTCCCCATAAAACACATTCACTTCTCCCTCTAATACCTCAAAATTGCTCCCTTTGGGACAATATTCGTCCCAATTTTTCGGCAAATGGCTTCCTAAATACCTCCGGCTAATTATCATCACTTTGACTACCAAATACTCAAGTGAAAGCTCTTCCTGAATATTTAATCTTCCATTATGAAACTATCTCCCTCCCTGGGAAAAAATACAGCTCAGTGTGTGACCTTCATATTTTCAAGGCAAGTGAAGTTTACTCGAGCATAGTTTAAGCAAAACAATTTTGTGTATGTTCAAAATTAGGGGATGGTGGGAGAAGGACAGAACACGATGACACCGACAGCACGCAACTACACAGCGATACACACCCAGCACCAAATTTGGAATACGACAAATTTGCGACACGTGCCAAATAACATCGATAAAGGGACAGGCGCGCTTCCAAATTCGTTACGTATAGTCAAGAAGAAGAGACAGTTTTATAGTGTTAAACACTGTTTACACACATCCCTTTTTCCTGGGGAAGGGGGTTAAGGGTTGATTGGGCGGAAGGGAGCAGGGCTGCTGATCCTTACTCCCTGTATATTATCAATAGTGCTTATTACCGCTTTTTGAAGGTCGTCAGACACTACGGCGTCAGACAACTGTCGACTGTCGGTTAGACAAAAGTCGAGTCGAATTTTTTCGCCTCATTCAGATCCGTGAAAAGAGGGACGAAAGCGTCGTGCTGATTTGTGGTACTTTTTCGTTACGTAAATAAAGTAATAAATTTTTCTTGATGTTCTTTTTCTGTTTATTCTGGACTGCTGGAGTCTCTGGGGGTAGGGGTAGGAGAAAGCAGATACTTTCTTTTATAGAGGGCGAATTTCCATTTTATTTGTTGTTAACCTTAAGGGTGTGAGTGAGGGTGGTTAATGAGGAGGGATGTAACGAAGAAATGTGACTTTTTTCCGAGGCGCGGCAATATTGATTTAGGATAACGACACTCCGGGAATTGATGCAGGTTAATTCATCATAACATTTAAATGAGGTCCTGGCAAACAAGGATTAATTGTATTTAAATTGTTTTAGGAGCTTTTTAGATTGCCAATTATATTGTTTGAAATGTAAATATTTTTCTTTCTAAGTGATGATAAGACAAAAAGAAGCATTGAGTTCTTAGAAGATTTATTTCAACCCGGGGGTGTGGTGAATTTATAAATAAGATTTATTCAAAAAGTTCGGAAAAGTGAAATCGTTCGTGAATTCGTGGAAAATATTGAGTTTTGTAAAAAGGCGAAGGCTATGTGAAACGCTTATTGCAATGAGGAAGTAAGTACACAAGGGTATTGATTCAACTATTCAACTATTGATACGTTGTCTGACACTCTGGCTTCTGTTGTGACCAATTCGGGTTCCTTTGTTGATAAATTGCAGGAACTTTCTTCCCGAGTTGCAACTTCATTAGAGTCGTTAGACGAAATACATTCGGCGATACTTAATACTGTCGCCACTTCTTCTTCTTGTACTTTTAATCCCTCAGCTTCTATTCATCCTTTATTAGGTGATATCAAAAGGAACACCAAGCGTGTTCGGGCTGATGTTGAGTCGCTGTCACCTGCAGTGGTGCAAAATCACAATGCCCTGAGCTCTCTGTCTTTAAGATTGGAGAGCGTCTTTGATACGAAGAGCACCTCCTCTGCGGCGGCAGCATCTGATTGCGCCTTGCATGCTGGGGAGCACCTTCTGTCTTCACCCGGCTTCTCTTACGAAGAATGTTGCCTTGCAACAGGTGGCCAACAATCCCATCGTGCCTGGTAGTATTAAGGCGCGTCGTAAAAGTCGCAGGAATAATCGAAATCGTCAAGCCACCATTGGTGACGATTTCACTTTGAGCTCCTTGCCTCGCGTTCCAGGGTCGGAGTCGACCTCTGGGTCGGTCTCGGTATGAACTTGTCCGCCGCTCATAGTGGTCAATCCCCCGGTCACTGAAGTTACTGCTCCCTTGGAGCAACGCACCCCGCAAACATGTTTGCGTCATTCTTTCATCAATTCTTTTCGCCTTCTGACTTTCAGCCTAATGACAACAATTTTCGTCACATTATTCCTAACCGAGAGGCTCATTTTTTACCTCTCTCAATTTCCAGTGCTGATATCGTGAAACATATCGACGAACTCCCATTTGACTTCACTTCTGACCCCGACGGTATTCCTCCCGCTGTCCTTAAGTCCTGTGTGGAGGTTTTGCAGTCTCTACTGAAAACCTTGTTTCAAAAATCCCTGGATAAAGGGTACTTCCCTACGCTTTGGAAGAATTCGTTCATAATTCCTATTCACAAAAGTGGTAGCAAAAAGACACAGGAAGGAACTGTCAAGTGTTGGCTAATCCAGATCTCTAGCGTTCCTTATGTTTTATCAAAGCCAGATCGGCAAGAGTTCTCTTCAGCAAGTTCGTGGGTGCTCTAACAGACAATTCCATACCGATGTTTAGACTGCTTGTTTAGCCAGATTATCCGCCTTCTCATTCCCTTTGAAGTCCCGACGACCGGGGCGACCCAAACAAGGGTAAGTTGATTGAGAACGGCCAGCTCACCAAGGACCAATTTAGACCTTTGGTCCTACGAACCCTTATCACTGTTATTCCAGCTAGGCTATCAGAGAGGACAAAGATTTGTTTGGTTTTAAACGCCCTTTGAATTTGGTAAGCTCAAAATACTTAGCTTTTGCTTGAACAAGGATAAAAAATCCAGTAGTGAGACTAGAACTTTTCTTCCATATTCGAAGTCTCTTTTGTGGAACCACGTGTAAGGATAAACCAGTTTAGCTGAGAAAAATTGGGAGCGCTGCTCAGGTGAGCTTACGCTGGCTCTACACGATACAGCGAACGTTCATGCGAATGTTGGTTTCCAACGTTTGAGTCAATACCGACATCAGCCTGAACTTGTCCGAATACGAACGTTGAACGCTTGACACCGTCCACACCATGCGTTCTACCACCAAGCGTGCAACGTTCGAGGATGTTCATAGCATCATGTAGAGCGGCTTAGGAAGGAGTATTCGGGATTATTAGGATTTAGCTTAGAAAAATTGGAAGAACTTCTTTCATTTATTTGAGACAAGGCATTATTCAGTTCCGCAATACAGAATTCTATACGATTAGGAAAACGTCAAGTACTACAGAGCTGGAGATCATCAGCATACAGATGAAAGGAACAGCGATGGATAACAGAGGGAAGATCATTAACATACAATGAGAAAATTATAGGCCCAAGAATTGAACCTTGTGGCACTCCAAATGGCATGGGTAGGATGGATGATACAACGCTGTTATGGCGAACACATTGGAGCCTATTCGAAAGAAGAGAAGAGAAAAGTCGATAGCGGAAGACGACAAGTAATAGAATTGGCTAAGTTTGGATAGCAGAAGCGGGTTAACCACAGAATCGAATGCCTTGCTTAGAGAAATCGAGAAGAACTAAAATCGCAGTGAGACCGTGGTCGAACAGAGGACGCAAATCAGTTTTAGTACAGAAGCTCCACAAAACATTTTATAAACATTTTTTATCGCAATTTAGGTACTTTCTCAATCACTCGCGTGCCACACAAATATTCACCTGGAAATCCGAATGTCAGGTAAAATGCATCGGGACTGACGTGACCAGACGTAAGGAGTTCGAGTTATTGTTCTAAGTTTGTCACGGGGATATAAAAAAAAACAAAAAAATAAAATTCTGGTGGAGCTGTTTCAATTAAGTGTCTGTTTGCAAATCACTACCCTTGTCCCTGGAGGAACGACAATTAAAAAAGGAGGTACCCAAGAAGAAGCCTCTGTTGTGGAGGTCGGTTCGAGGACAGCCTGGGAGCGAGAATATTGACTAGAGGTGCCGAGATTTCGGAAAGAGAGATCGTCCCAAGTTAAGCAGGTATACGTGACCCCAGGATTACGGATCCCGATACCGCCTTATCTCAGGTACCCCAATATAGCTATCAAGCTGCTTTAGGCCGCGTTCGGGCAGGCCGGGTGATACTCCGGGCATAGGGTGCTGAAACTCACAGGTGCCCAGAGAAACGCGAACTGGTACCATGACGGGTGTCCGGATTGTTCGAACATTGATGACATTTTGTGATATTGGTATTAATTTTTTCAGGATGACGGGCTTGGGATCCGAAGCGTATTGCATAACAGCAGGCGACAACCTTAAGCTCGGGAATATTGTTTCAGGTGTCCTACATTCTCCCTTAGGTCTATGCGTCCGCGTTCTCAAGTAGGTAAGTGTTGATGCCGTTGTCCTGGTGGTACTTCCGGAGTGTCACTCCCAGAACAACCCCAGCAACGGCTCACTGGTACAATCAATGCTTAGACAATGCCTTTCTCTCGTTTAACTCTGAGCATAGCTTGTTTTACCCTGGTATTCGTACTACAAGACGAGCCGTTTACCAAAAAATATTTCTGACTATCGATCGATAACGATGCAATTAGAGATCTCGATCGTGCCTCAATTGTTCGTTAAGCGAAATCAATGCCCTGTCGCTGTGGTATTTGATGAGAACGGATGATGTAGAAAAAACGCGCGTTATGCTTCTTTCATTCTTTTCTGATTAAAGGTTGCTGTTCGATTTTGGATTGTATGATAGAATTGTCGACAGTAAATACAATATTTTAGCTCTGAGCTCGTCATTTCACATAAAACAAAGAACAAGACAAGTCACAATTTTCAAGTCCGCGCCGACCCTAGCCTTTGTTGAGGGTGGAGCGAGATTGTCTTTCGGCGCCCTTTTGTTCTACGCTTTCACTTCACATAAATTGCATTTCCAGTCCTAGATAAAACTTTTTTGGAATACTGCCTGCTACCATTTCCAATATCTCCCCTTTTGCAATTGCAAGCCTTTATGGGCTGGGGGCCCCATAAGGATTTCGATGGTGGTTTTAGGGTCACAGTTCCGCCTGTAGCGGGCAATAGAGGAAGTATGTTTTCTGAGAGTTGCTTCCCCGACGTTTCGCCAACAGCACCACCTTCTTTGGAGGCTATTTATTGCATGGTTGGACATTATAGCTTGCCCAGCTAGTAAGGTTGAGATGGTAGAGATCACCTTCTCGTTAAAGAGGTTTCTCCTGCCATCAGTCCAAAATTTCAGTGTTCACCATCCTGACAACGTCATCTCTGTGGATTTTATGCGGTGCACTTTGTGGAGTATTCTCCACTCTTACACCTTAGGGTCTTCTTTTGGACCCCTATCCTTTCAACATAATGCCAGTGGGGCCTTCTGTTGTTGCCGGAAAGTACCCGATTACAAAAAGGCTGCGCGGCAGCTTGTTCCCGTCTACAGCAACAAGTGGTCAGTGGTTTCGTGGTCAGAAGTCTCCGGATTGTTTAGTCGCAAGCACGTCACTTTCCGCTATTTGACAGAAGGTCGGTTTTGGAGTCGTTCTAGACTTCATTATGGGTGCGTCCGATTTTTCTGAAGGCTTTTCAAAGCGTAACCGTAGTACTGTAGATCTCCTAACGAGATGGCTCAGCAGTTCAGAACCCTCCCTCATATGGGTGCCTGGAGACCGAAATATAACAGGAAACTGTAAAGCTGACGAACTGGCTAGGAAAGGAACGACCGCCACTCTCCTTCCTGGAAAAGAAAGGGTTGGTATGCCTTGGGCCACCTTTAAACTCCGATGAAAACAGCACACAATGCAATTAGCAGAAAAGCATTGGAGGGATCTTAACAAATGCACCTTGGCCAAAACGACGTGGCCCTCTTACGATCTCAGGCGGACCACCTCACTGCTGAGCCTCGGTAGACGAGATCTCTCAGCTACAGTGGGAGTGCTGACCGGACACTGTCTGATAGGGACGCAAGCGGGCCGGTTAGGTATCGAAACCTACGATTTCGGCAGAAGCTGTCAGAATATAGACGAAGAGGAAAGTGTTACACCTTCTCTGTCACTGTCCAGCCCTAAGCAAAAGGAGACTTACCACTTTTGGTAAACCCTTCCTAAGCACGCTTGCGGAAATCCTGAAGTTTGGGATCCCGCAACTAAGTATATTCATTACGTCCTCGAGGTGGTTTAGCGAAGAAACGACACTAACATTGGGTTTAAAGTGAGATAATTATGGTATCACAACGGGCCTATCCCTTTGGCCTAAGTGTTTGGGCTGTGCACCAGCAGCTCAGTATATCTAACCTAACCTTCAAACCGGTATGGCCAAAGCCTTCGCCCTTTTCGCCGGGTTATTATGCCCTAGAGAACATCCAGATGATCTAACCCTTTTCTTATTAAGAAAATCGGCATCCCTTTCTTCCTTGAGGGCCACGCAGACCCTACCAGCCTCTACACGGGAGTAGCAGCTTCCAGATATCGCATAAAACATTTTCGGCTGTGCCACCTCGTCTTCTGAAAGCGGTCGTTGGCTAGCTACAAACAACGCCCTCAAAAAGTGCCATAAAAAATTTTTTTTTTTGCTGGAACTTATTTTTCGCATTCATTTTGGCGCCCCTTACCACTTAGCGCCTAGAG